>JAODKM010000126.1:19760098-19785741 GCA_026780845.1 Petrocephalus sullivani
GGAAGACTATTCCATACTCTAACTACCCGCTGTGTAAAGAAGTGCTTCCTTAAATCCAGTTTAAAATGTTCTCCCGCAATGTCAGAGTATTTAACATTTAAGTTGTATTTTAGCATATGCTTAGTAGTATGGATGACAACCTACTTGGCATCAGTTATGATATGTGGAAGAGAAATTCCAATAGGGCCGGGGGAATGGTGCATAGTGGGATTGCTGTCAATGTCTTAGGCCTTAGGGGAAGAAGAATGTGTACGTTTGTGTTATGTGCTGACCCTGAAACTGGAAGCTGGAGCTGCTTGTTTGCCTGTTTGTGAAGATAAGTAGAGCCTCCTCTGTCATGTTGAGGGAACAAGGCGCCTTACATCGGCTGCTCAGTATCACAGAGGAAGATAATGGGAGAGAAGCTAGAAATATCTAATAAAGAACAGGCATATGTTTATGTGCAATAATTGAATGGGATAGATTAAATGGAAATGCGTAAATTCAACTGATGGCGACTAGCTGTCTGTCCCTGGGCCTAGAGGACTGTGGGGGTGTATGAGATCACCACCTCTGTGGCCATCACACTTTTCATCTTAACCAATAGGGTAGAAGATTCCCGACTGGGTGTGGGGGGTTTACAAAAAAGGTATAAGAATTTAGCTTCCCCTCTGTTTGGGGGTTAATTTCTTAAAGACGGGAATACTCTGTCTCTTTGCTGTCAACTCTGGGCGTGCCCTGCTTTAATAAAGAAATTCGATTTAACTCCAGTCGTGTCAGATAAATTTGCTTCAAACTTGGTGCTGATCAGAACTTAGAGAAATAATAGCAAGTGAGATTTTTTTTACTTCCACAATTGAGTGCCTTTAATGAATTGCCTAAACTGAAAATGTACATCCCTTGCCTCTCTGTTTCCACGCCATGTTGTGTGTTGGTGAATCTGAAAAGAGGATCAGTCTGTTCCTCTCCCTCTTTCAGAATCAGCTCTCCCATGCTGCTCGTCGCCCTGGCTGTGTTCGTTGGTGCCTTCTACATCATCCACCTTAAGACACTTGAGTCCAAGTTGGTTGTGTTTGGTGAGTGGAGGCCCTTGCCACAATCTTTGGGTATCAGTGTTGGCACATTTGTATTTTCGGTTTCCATGGTGCTGGAGGCAGTGCACCTGCCCGTTTGGTGAGGTTGTCAGTACATTGGAATACAAGGAAGCTCAATGCTAATCAGGTATAAAACGCAAAATTGAGAATAAGCCAACAAACCAATAATAAAACAAGTGTCCTTGCTTTTCTTCATAATACGACCAAAATACAATTTAACTACAGTTATTTCTAACTTGCTAATGCAATGGAAAATGCTTGCCTTCATAATGAAACATACTGTTAAACGATGAATTCATAGTCTAGCATAGTCTAGATTACATCTGCAATCTGTTCTTCTAGCTGTACTTGTGGCAGATGCACCAGAGACTGGGTGAACTCCATGAGGAAGTATTATTATTATTATTATTATTTTTAAAAACTTGATTAGCGTTGGGCTTTCTCATATTCCAATGTTCTGGTGCCGCACTGGAAATGAAGATAACCTGCTTCGAATGGCAGTTGTCTGATGTCATTGTGAAGAGGGCCTGTTCTCAAGGTTTTAATAGAACTTTTCACTAGGCTAAAGTTACAGCCATCCTTCCATCAGTTTTCATTTAGTTTACTGTTTATGCCTTTCATCCACCCTTCCCCGTAGTTTTCAGTCCCCCAAAACAAAGACTTTTGTGAATGCCCTCCTGAAAACTCAGATTTAGAGTTGCAGTGTGGATAAGTGAAAACGGAGACTTTTGAAAATGCACACTGCAGTTACGCCCTCTCATTGTCTGATTGGTCACTCGGTCACCCTACACGGAAGTGAACAGTATTCCAACATGGCGAGTACTGCGGAGCTATATTCAGTGGCCTTTCCCCTGTTGCTGACCAGTATGCAGCTAAATAGCATGTTACGTAGTATGATTGCTGCATATTTGCCCGAAAAGAAACATTTTTCTTTTCTCACTCTTTGTCTTCAGAAATGTACAGAGAATAAAAATGTACACAAAAATAGCAAAATCCAGCTTTAGAAAATAATACACATGAGGGATTAACAAAAAACAGGGCAAAAATAATTTTAAAGGAAAATGTAAATAATTACAGAGGAAAAAGAAATGGCTCGTGTAATGAATTCTAAATTCTAAATTAATTCTAAACTCCAATTCTAAACTGTCTTATAATTCTAATTGATAATGTAATTGAAATGTAATTCTACTGTGAAACGAGGCTGGTTTCTGCAGCAGTGGGGTTTTTGAGCATGGGGCTGTACTCATCGTGAATCATTTCCTCAGGACGGGAAATAACTGGAGCTCACCAGTTGAGCCTGGCAGGAGCCATCAGCTTCCCCGTGTTCTGGTTAGCCGGGGCTGGAGCCGCGGTCTTCTGGGTGCTGGGTAAGTTTGATCGTGGCTTTTGATTTGCTCACGGTTTGCTGACATGGGACTTCCTCTGTATTCTGCCTTTGCCAGACTTGGCTTTTGTCATTTTCATCATGCTGTCTGGCTCTGATTTAGCGAAATTTTATAAATTTACTGTATTTTTGTACTTATGTGGATGATTCCTTTGTCTTTGAGCGGTCAGAGCAGAGGGTAGCACTTGTAGCAATTATTGTGCTCACATTTCTATTAAATAATATAATGATATTCATGGGTAAAACTTTATTCATTGTTCACTGTCCGGTCTGGGCTGTTTGAGCAAGCCGCCGCATCACTATTCCTATCCTGTAGGGGGCACTTGTGCTCACATTCTTCTTTCTTACAGGGGCAACGCTTGCTGTGATTGGTTCGCATGCAGCGTTTCGCGAGCTGGACGGTGCGGACGTGGAGGAGCTCATGATGGAACCAGTTTAACCTCTGACATGTCACTTATATTTTTTCATATTCCAAATATCTTTTCATTGCCAGTACAACAGTTTCTCTTCAGCATCTTTTTAATGAAGATTTCAGCAATTAGGCCTTGAGACTGATGCTTATGTCCCCGCGAACAAAATGAATTAAGTGTACAAAGTTGAGTGTTTTATGGGAGATTTTTAAATATACACATATATGCCTTGTTTAAGTCTGTACTAGTCTCTCATAATTTGAGAAAATATTCTTTGATTTTTGAAGTTGGGTTATACGCGACCACTTAATTACGGCTGCTTTTTGGCCTGCATGGGAAAGGCAACCACACGGTGGGAAAGCGATTGAGACAAAATGGCATCATGTTAGGACGTCTTTCTAATGTGTGAATGGCGCCCTCCTCTGGCAGTCTCTGGACTCTCGGGCCCTCCCACTGGATGCCGGCTTCGCTTCAAACCACGTAATGTTCTGATTGATGTGAAGTGACCTATGTGTGTCACCAATCACACAGTAAGAAGTCAGAAGTCTTATGGGTTTTGAAAGTGGCAATGTCAGTTTGTCAGCCGTACCCTACCTGTAATTAGTATTTAGCTTTATTTATCTAAAGTAAATATTTTGACCATTGGAATATGATAGAATTTTAAGGAACAGAAAAACATGTTAAAGCACAAAAAGGTGTAATTCTGCAGTGGGCATATTTGTCGTGTTAGTTAATCCACAAACCCACTTAAAACTCGCTAAATAAGGCACCCGCAGAGAACATGAAGGACAAGGGTTGTGTTCCCTTGGGTATGATTGCTGAGTCCAATAAGATCACCTTTATAATCTTACTAAGAACAAACGGTGGCAGTTAACACAAGCTTGTCAGGTGATATTCGTTGACGTCTGCTTTCTCCTAGTAGGCAATTAAACCCATTATTAAGCTTTGTAATCTCTTGTTAGACATTGGTAGTATCTGAGCTATTAAACATACACCGTTTCATGTATAGACTGTTTAATCTATCAATCACCCGATTCCTTATATTTAGCATAGCATTCGGTAACGTATGGGTGAATTTTGTTTATGTATTGTCACCTTATATCTGTGGGGCTGTTGCCATGTTTATTGCTTTGTATTTTTACTTACAGTTGGGAAGTGCAATAAAATTGTACCTGAGTGCAGCATTTCTTTGTAGTAAGCCGTGCGGGTGTCTGTGCAGGTCACCTTGCAAGACTGCATTTTTAATTCCCTCTACATTCCCCTTGGCTGGCTCTTATTTCTGACTTCCTGATCCCCTTGTCCCCTTTCTTCACATGCTCAAAGAGGCGTCTCTGTCATTAGTCCTGACCCCGTTGACCTCAGTGCCATGACAACAGCCAATTCATCCCCTTTTCCCGTTGCCTAGGAGACAACCTTGGAGGATAGGCACTCACACACGCGCACTGCGCTCGGCGGCGAGCGATCGATATTCTGTTGTGCAGGGGTAATGGAATGAGAGAGATGGGTGCATTGCAGCGCGATTCCGGGGAGCCTTGTGGCTGAGCTAATGAGTAGCAGAGAGGGTAGGCGGGGTGTGCTCTGTCGGGGTAATTGTGTTCCTCGCCGTCATATGTAAGTGATGGTATAGATGTCTGTTCACTCTTCTCTACTTTATATATGTGTGCCCAAGTAATGAGAACGTGGTGGCCGCAGCATTGGCGTTATCCATGTCATCTGTGAGCTTTCCACGACGTGATGGGGTCAGGTGTCAGGCGTGAGTAATGAATGATAGCCTTCCGAGAGGATGCACTGCAGATGTCGTAACTAAGCTGAACAAGAACATGCCGTCTGCTACTGAGGTCTTAACGTGAGGTTTATGCTAGCTAACTACAGAGCAGTGGTTGTTTTTGGTTGGTTGCATTACAAATAGGGCAGTTCTATGGTATGACTAAGAAGTATCCTGTTTTATTGTCAGACTACAGTTTTGCCTTATAGGCAGTGTATATGATTTACCGTCTGCTCTCTTATTTGTCTGTTATATTTTAGAAAGTAGTCCCTTGGCAGTCTGGGAACTGTAGTCATCAGTCTCTCAGAACCTGCTTGCGCTTAGGTTATAGAAATGTTATGACCCTGCTTAACGCAGATCAGCTCAGAAAACCAATTTAAAAAAAGCTGCTGACTTGTTCTTTTTCTTGAAAGGGAACTTGAGATGTGTGTGTGTGTGTGTGCCACATTTGGGGCTCCTTAAAACTAGACTATTGTAGTGCAAAAAGGTGGTGTGGCGAGGGGGGGGGTTTGACTGAGGGCCCTCTGCCTGTGCTGGGCTCCCAGAAAAGTGCTACGCACTGAAAGGAGGGCGATTAAACACACACACACTGTGATAGGTTGTATTAAATGTTTTAAATGTTTTATTGGTGTTGGTTTCATTTACTTCTGGCATGTTCCTCCTGTTGTCGTCCATACCTTCCATATCTCACTCAGATACACACAGCATTAACGGTGAAGCCCCAGCTTTAGTGGTCTGGATTGGATCGCCGTCATCGCCATCTTCACCAATAGCAGCAGTAGTAATCATAACAATATTATAGGTTTCTTTATGAATATTTATTTTTTAGCATTCATTTATGGTGGCTCTCTGAAACCCAGCAAAAAAAAATATTGCAACCAAATAGACCAAAGAAAGATCCTTTTTTATTTTTATGAATTTTTCCCTTTTTTTGTTTCTTAATGTTGTCGCTTATCTTTTTTTTTCCTTTAAATTAGAGAAGTTTTTTATTTCCTAGAACACACAGAAAGATTGATTTTATTTTCAACAGGGGTAGGTAGAAGTTAACAAGGACAATGGTTCACACAGTGCACACAAAACAGACGGGCATGGAGAGGGGGTGTGAAGAGGGAGAGAGAGAAGGAGAGCAGGCAAGGGGGGGGGGTGTGCTTTGTCAATGTCTATATGAAGAAAGCCGCTCTCAGGCACACCTCCCCATTAAAATAATACTTAAAATCATTCAGCTCTCTTTAAAAAAAAACAACCTCACTATGGCTGAATCTGGAGGGGTGAAATGGCAGAGATGTGAGAAGGGAGGAGCCTAACTCAGCTCCCCCCTACAGTGGAGGAGGGCTAGCAGGTGGACAGGTGTCAGAGAAGGGCCAATCCTGTGACTGGTGGTTGGCATGTCGACGGGGGGTGGGGCAGGAACAGGAGAGAGAGGCAGAGGATTGGGCATGACCAGGACAGTGGGCGGGGCCAGAAGGGGTCACTGGAAAAAAAAAATGACATCACGGCTCATTCGCAACATGACCGACACGCAGCTGCCGTCTGTAATGATATATCAATTGGTGTTTGCAGCAGTGTGCTGACACATTGAAACAGTGATGAGAACAGGTGTGTGTATCAACAGCACAACAGTCCTCACAGAAGGTGTGTCCATGTAGTCTTTGGGCGTAAACGGACAGAGGAGGAATCAGCTCTTTCTGTCACCAGTCCTCTCTCCTCTGACTCAAGCGAGGAATCGGGGATAAGCCATGGGTGTGGGGGGGGCGGGGGGGGCTTATTCGGGACACCTGCCTGTGTCCTGTTGTTTTTTTTTTTCCAGTGGGGAGCTCGCAATGAGGGGAGGTGAATAACTTGGGGTGCAGCCGGACAAAGAAATGTGATGCGGGTGGGAGAGGTGTAAATAAGGGTCTCATCAATCAATAGTATGTCTCCTTTTCCACCCAACCTGCAGAAGGAGAGAAAGGTACAATCAGTAATGTTCTCTACATTCACCCTAATTCTCACATACAGAAGCCCTGCATCACTCCCATTACACAGTCAGTAGCTTAAATAATTTAGATAATTGTATGCTTAGGAATCAATATTGGGTATGTGTCTAGGAACCCCCTGCTATGAATTATTACTTCCAATCACTAATGAATATTTAATGTTTATGCCCATGCAGTTCATTTAAAATGATTTTAAATATAATATTTCCTTAATAAGTGTGAAAACAAGCTCCATTATCTTTAAGTGCCAGAAAAATTAAAGAAAGCATAAATATTGAGTTAATTAAGCAGGGAGTCTGTGATGTTTTCTAATCATGTTTTGATGGGAGCTCAAAACTGATCCAAATTCAGGACTTAAAATTAACCAAATGACGTAAGTGGCAAGGTTTGTTTGGTACACTGAGACTGATCACACCCCCTACACTGCAGTGACCACCACATAGACATGCATAAATGAAGCGGAGGCATCAGCTTGCGGGCCCCGGAGCCACTCACCGCCTGGGTTTCTGCGTATGAGCAGTTTTCGGATCTCATCGTATACAAAGATGAGGAAACTGTACGGGAACGCGCAGAACCACCAGCTGGGCCTGGCCGTGAGAGAGGGACAGAGAGAGAGAAAGCGCACGGTGGGTCCTGAGCCGGGGTACTGACCTGCGTCTTCCTGGTACTATGGCTATAGAATGTTATGTTCCAGTAACCGAAGCCCATAATAGAATCTGAGTGAAACAGGGTTTTCGCCTGTGTCCTGTGCCCTGTGTCCTGTGCCCTCTGTCATGTGCCCTGTGCCCTGTGTCCTGTGCCCTGTGTCCTGTGCCCTGTGCCCTGTGCCCTGTGCCCTGTTCCCTGTCCTGCTCAGAGCTGCTGTGTAGCTGCTGCTTTAGAACTGCTTATATTTGCACCTAGGCACTCACTGGAAGCGCAGCTTAGCCACTTATGCATAGCTGATTCCTTCACAGCCATTTATTTGTAATTTGCGATTTGCTTAAATTGTCCGTCGCTTTGAAGAAAAGCGTCTGCTAAATGAAATTTAAATATGAGTTTTGCCACTTCTCGGTCCTGTTGTAGTACCTTCCTGAAATCTGTCTGTCCTTATAGGCGTACAGTAGGAAATGAAAGTCACCCTCTAAGCCCATAGCCCTTAGCTTTTAGCCCTTAGCCATTAGCCCTTACCTTTTAACTCTTTACTCTAAGCCATTATGTTTTAGCTTTTAGCTTCTAGCCCTTAGCTTTTAGCCATTAGCCCTTACTTTTTTTTACTCTTCACTATCAGCCATTAGCTTTTTGCTTTTAGCCCTTAGCTGCGAGCCATTAGCCCTTAGTTCTTAACCCTTCGCTGCCATTAGGTTTTAGCTTTCAGCTCCATCTGTTTCCCTCAGGTGACTCACTTTAATGGAAACATCCTGAGTGCCACGTCCATGCCGGGGCAGTAGGACAACAAGGCAGCCAGGGCCGTCTCCTCAAACAGCCCGAAGATTAGGATTTTATTCCTGTGAGGAGAGCAGAATGTCACACTTTAAGCATCCCGGCGTCCCAAACGTCGAGGATGAAGTTTTGGGCAGAGGGACGATGGGGTGCTGAGACAGAAGGGCAGGCCGGGGCACTCACTTCATGCCCTGCTGGAAGACAGAGTTGCGCCTTGTCTTGCAGATGATGAGATCTGCCCACTGTACGACCACGATACTGACGAAGAAGGCAGTGTGACAGGTGAACTCCACGATCTTCCTCTGCTCATAGGTCTGAGGGTGACGGAGACAGACGGGGATGCTGGGGTTCAGAAAGGGCTCCGAGGCAGGGAGGGAGGGAGGGATGGAGGGAGTGGGAGTGGAGAGGAATCACACTGACCCACTGCTGGCCATAGCTGTCCTCCAGGTCATTGACGGAGCGGTCGTCCCACTTGAGACGTATGCCTACCAGCAGCGAGGGAAGGAAGCCGTTTTCTGCCAGGATGACAAAGTAGCTGAAGAAGCCTCCCAGTGCCTGGATCATACCTGCAGAGAGGGAGACATGAGACCAAAAATTAGGCGAAACATAAGCAATGAATAGAGAATATGCTGAAGATAATAATACTCCCTGACATATGCATGCCTATGCTGATGGCGGGGAGGAGTTGTGATTTTTAGTTATCTAACTAAAATACAGCAAACGGGGGGCTTCTATTAGCAGAAATTCCTTCAGCTCTAGCTGCTTAGAATTTGTTTGCACGTTGATCGTTTTTTTATTTTATTTACACTATTTACTGTTCCTCCAAAGTGCTCAGGTGCTAAAATGCCAGACGGATGTAGTGTAGAGGCTGCGAGGCCAGTGGCGAAAGGCGGGCGGACGCACCGATCTGGCCGTAGGCGATGCTGATCAGCCTCTCGTTCACCAGCTTGTCCACTCGGGGGTTCCGGGGCTGCCTCTTCATGATGTCACTCTCAGCTGCTTCATAAGCCAAGGAAATGGCCGGCACCTGGGGCGAGGGAGAGGGAAGCCTTTGTGTCACAACAGGAAATACTGGGGCAGAGTCTCCAGATCCATGGAGGATGTGATTATCACACACCAAAAAGTCTTGTGAAGCTCCATGAGCTGAGCACTGCACTCACCATGTCAGTGCCCAGATCGATGCACAGGATGGTGATGGTGCCCAAGGGCAGAGGAATGCTGACGATGATGAACAGGAGGAACGGCGTGATCTCGGGGATGTTGCTGGTCAAAGTGTAAGCAATGGACTTCTTCAGATTGTCGAAGATCAGGCGACCTGCAATAGTGGAACCCGCGTGACCTCTAGCGCCGATCCTGCTGTGGACTCTGGTTGCTTATGCTCTGCCTGTTGAAAGTGTCACCGACTGCCGCTTTTGCTCACCCTCCTCCACACCGGTCACGATGGACGCAAAGTTGTCATCTAACAAAATCATGTCAGCTGCTTGTTTGGAGACGTCAGAGCCAGAGATTCCCATGGCCACACCGATGTCAGCTTTCTTCAGGGCGGGAGAGTCGTTCACTCCGTCTCCTGTCACAGCCACAATGGCCCCCTGAAAGATAAGATTTAAGACGTATGAAGGACAGTCTGGGAACAGAGGACTTGAGTGATATGGGAGGAGGGAGGGGGCCCACCTGTCTCTGACAGCCCTCCACGATGATGAGCTTCTGTTGGGGGGACGTCCTGGCAAAGACTATCTCAGTGTGGTTCCTCAGCACCTCATCTATCTGGTCTTGAGACAAGTCCTTCAGGTCTGTCCCATGGATCACACAGGCCTTTGCATCTCTGACACAAACACACAGACATGGCGGTGAACATACTCAGATCTTCAAAAACATGGAGTACTAGACTATGAAGTATTCAGCAGTCTTGATATTGGCCTGGTGTGCATTCAATTTGAGAAGGTGTTTTCATTACACTTATGCTAACCTTGGGTTGACTTGGCTGACGGGGATGTTGAGCCTAGCAGCAATGTCCTCCACAGTCTCATTACCTTCGGAGATGATGCCCACCCCCTTAGCGATAGCCTTTGCGGTGATGGGGTGGTCACCTGTGACCATGATGACTTTGATTCCAGCAGACCGGCACTTGCCCACAGCATCGGGGACAGCAGCTCGGGGTGGATCGATCATGGACATGAGGCCGATAAAGCACAGATTGTCTGTCTGGAAGTTGACGTCGTCAGTGTCAAAAGCAAAGCCCTTGGGATACTTGTCCTCTGGCATCAGCAGGTGGCAGAAACCTGGCGACCGGTACAATTCAGCATCACAAAGAAACAGAGGCAGGCTGCATATCAAACGATTGAGCACTTTTATTTCTTATTTATGCATTCATTGATTCATTATGAATGTTTTGTTTGACCTGAAGAATTTGAGTGAGATTTTATATCATTAGCTACAGACTCAAACACAATTTCACATAGGATCATTATTAAATAGTATTAAGTGATTAACTTAACAATACAGTGGAAAATCGCTTCTAGGATTCAGCAGGTCTATGTCTTAAACAAGTATGCTATCCAATAAGCCTTTTCTGTAAGAAAGTTTTACAATGTTCCAATGGAACAGAGCTATTTTGACGCTTAGTCATATCCCACAGGGTTTTGGTCTCTTCCCTTGCTTTCCTCAGCTCCTCTCACCTAGCACCCTCTCGCCAAGACCACCCAGCTCCAGGTAGGCGTTCTGGAAGGCCTCCTTCAGCTCCTCGTCCATGGGCTGCTCCTTGCCCTGCAGCATAATGGTAGAGCAGCGGTCCAGGATACGCTCAGGGGCGCCCTTCATCACCAGCAGGTAGCGGTTGTCGTTGGGGTCGTCATTTTCATGAACGGAGAGCTAGTTGGACAGAGGGGACAAATGATGAGGGGGATACACGTATTCTAGAACATCACTGCATCAAAAAGTGATTATAGTAAGCGAACAGAATGAAGACATTTATTACTAATGAGCACCAGCCTTGCCTATGTGCCATTCAGTCATTACATTAAGTCTCATTGCTGCTCTTGTGGTGAAAGTGAATCTGGACAGTCTGCCTCTTGACCTCTGCTATGGCTGCCTTTGAGTACGAGCCGGTCACTCACCTGGTACTTATTTGTGGAATTAAAGGGGATCTCAGCCACCTTCTTGTACTTCTCCCTCATGATCTTGACGGAGCCACAGGAGAGCTCGATGCACTTGAGCAGGGCTGACTCCGAGGCATCTCCGGCTACGTCCCGCTTCAGAATGGGCAGGGAATCCTGGCCGGCCTTGAACACGGCCCGGTTGCAGAGGGCTGCCACACGCGCCAGTGCCACCCATGTGATGGAGCTCTTGTCAAAGGAGGCGCCTGGATGAAGGACGTGAGAAGGAACATTCTAGGAACTGTCTGCTGGGTTCTACAAAGTACTGAAGAAAGCAGCCCTAGTTAAATATCAAGGCCCCCTGACTCAATCCCCACTGAGTACAATGCTGTAGGTATTTTTAATACTCTCTTTACTATGGCTGTGATCAAAATCTTCTGGTCAAACTGTAGCGTTTGGCAGCAAAGACATGAGGCGAGACGTTTCAAACAGGGCAGCTCTTTAACTGAAGCCCTTAAAAGGACCGCACAACAAGCGACAACCACCAAACCACACACACAGCCCGCCGTACTGGCCGTCCTGATGACGCCAACACCATGCAGTGGCTACACACACATGACATTTACAGCAATTAACATTAACACTACATGTGACATTACATACAGAACAATAACACCACAATACATGACAAATATGGGGAACAATTTATTATTACAATTATTATAATATAATATATTATTTATACAATATTACAATTTATATTATTTATAGGGCTGCCACCAGTCATATATGCTGTGCTGCCCAGCAGGTACTTCCTTGGCTACCATACTTTTGTCTTCATTTGGTTATACTCCCTCTTACCAGACTGGTCCTCGGTGGTGTCAGCCTCATGGATCTGATTGTCAAACCACATGTGGGCCACAGTCATGCGGTTCTGGGTCAGGGTTCCGGTCTTGTCTGAGCAGATGGTAGAGGTGGATCCCAGGGTCTCCACGGCCTCCAGGTTCTTCACTAGGCAGTTCTTGCGGGCCATCCGCTTAGCAGTGAGGGTCAGACATACCTGCGGAAGGGTTAGGGAAAAGGTGGTCATGATTTTGCAGACTTAGTATGGAATATCTCCCCATCTATTTTGTAAAGAAGCCAGAACAGCTGACAGAAGTTAATTGGAAGACGGCTTTTCAGACACATTTTGGTCAGGAAGCCAAACCCCTAGAACCTGGAAAAATGAGACAGTCTCATAGGCAGAAAGAGCGAGAGTGAAGCAGACGGCACAAGAGCCACAGACACAGACTCACAGTAACTGTGGCCAGAAGTCCCTCAGGCACGTTGGCCACAATGATCCCGATGAGGAAGATGACGGCCTCCAGCCAGGTGTAGCCGAGCACAATGGACAAGATGAAGAAGGAGATGCCAAGGAAGACAGCTACACCTGTGATCAGGTGGATGAAGTGCTCGATCTCCTTGGCGATGGGAGTCTTGCCCGTCTCCAGGCCCGAGGTCAGCGTAGCAATCCTGCCCATGACCGTGCGGTCGCCAGTGCAGACCACAATGCCGCGTGCTGTACCTTTAGGGTTGACACAAAAAAAATTCACAATGACAGCATATTAATTAACATGGTAACAGAAGATCAGTTAAGCAAAAATAGCAACACTGAAAAAGGAATTATGGAACAAAGTTTTAATAAAAGTAGAGCAACCAAGCATATGTGCCTTCAGAAGGGCTACTGCATTGAATGGGGAGCAAGCTTGTTATGTACTTAAGAGCTTTCCATAGGATACTCTCAACTACAATGCAAAACTGTTACACTCCCTCACATTACAGCCCTACAAAGGTGCTTCGATAGCACGTGGCGATGTGTGTGTGTATGCTGCCACCTGCTGGCCATTTTTGCGATTATAAAAATATTCAACCAGGGCAACAATAACTTTTCATACATAAACTGTAGTAATCTGATGAGGATGACTAAATTGCCACCTGGAATGTCGTTTAAAGCTTTGGATTGTGTCCAGTGTTGTTCTCTAGCTGGTTATTTGTGTTATTTGTTATTTCCATGATGGAATTGACAGCAGCTGTCTAGAGTTTGTTATACAGTATTTCCAAGACAGTATGCATGAATGTAAGTGATTCTGAAGCCACACAGATATTTGTTACATAGCATGATAGTGACATGACTGACATACAGTTAACTCCAGAAAAACCAGCACCCTTCAGAAAAGTGACCAAAAGCTTTAATGTCATATAGATAATACATACGCTGATTCCAATTTCCTCAAATGTTTCGAGAAGCTGCTAACTATTCACTTAATTAAAATAACTCCTCCAAAACTGTCGTCTTATCTTCGTAAGAGCATGTTTAGTCAAAAACAGAAGTGGCAAAATACTATAAATGAAACCAAAGGAATTTGTCTTTGGGTTATTTTTTTTTTCTTGATATTGCTTTTGGTGCCTAGGAACCGATTTCTGTAACACACGGGTAAAATCCTTCTGTCTTCAGTTGAAATTACCAGTAAGCTCAATCAGGGCCATAGTCAAGAAGTCTGAAAAGCATGTAAGTGTTGAAAGATTTGCCAGAAGGGAACAGATTTGCATATTGCCCCCACACACAGTGAGGAGGATCCGGAGAGTGGCAAAGTGGAGCCCAAAGATCACAATTTCACAATTGCAGTGTTTCACTGACTCTTGGGGATTCACCGTTTCAAAGATGCCACCTCTATGACCAGAAGCTGTTTGGACAAGTTCCATGAAAGAAACCCCATCTGAGACCAAGACACAAGTCCCAGCATCTCACCTTACTCAGGCAGCACTGAAGATACAACTGGAATCACGTGTTGTAGTCAGATGAGACAAAAATTGAGCTTTTTGGCCACGCACACCACTGTCATGCAAAAACAGAGGACTGCATACAACAAACGGCACCCCGCACCCACAGTAAAACATGCCGGTGGCTTTTTGATGCTTTAGGGCTGTTTTGCTACCAGTGGCCCAGGGGGTCATGTAGAGGTCAGTAGCATAATGAACTCCAATACCAGAACATTTTAGTTCAAAATCTGGTTGCATCTGCTAGAGGGCTGAAACTGGGCCATGGTACCGTCTTCCAACAAAGCAATGATCCAAAGCACACATCAAGCTGACAAGGGGAGGCTCCATCAAATACTGCATTTTCATGAAAACTGGTGTTACTAAAGGAGAACTATTTTGTTTTAAAAATCTGTTTGAAAATAAACAGGGCTTACCCATTTGTTTAAGCCCAAAATATGACTGCATGTGTGATTCTTTTTACATGATCATCTTAATTCATTTTCATGAAGGGTGTCAACAGAGGAATGTCTGGAGTTGACTGTACCTTTAATTTGATTTAGTACAACATAGAAGAATATGTGATTGTTTGGATGGGGACGCCGACTGCAGAGATGTAGCACTCGTCCAATGTAACGAAGGTCACATGACGTCTGAGCTATGCCATGGGACGGCCCGAGGGAAGGCGGCTCACAGCATTGCCGAGGGGGAGGGGCAACCCAGGGCCGAGTGAAGCAGCTCCTTACCTTCCACACAGTTGGTGGAGAAAAAAGCAATGTTACGGGTCTCCAGTGGGTTGTCATGCGTGCAGTCAGGTGACCGGGTCTGGGGTTCTGATTCGCCAGTCAGGGAGGAGTTATCCACCTGTTAAGAAAATAATGCACCGACATGTAGTGCTGAGTCTAGGGTCTTGGAGCATGGCTGTATTAGTGTAGGATGAATCAATAGGAAATGCGAGATTATTCATATTTCAATAAGGTAGGGCATATTGATAAGTATACAGCCTCTCCCCAGGTTTCGATGGTCCGTGTTACGATATTTTGTATTGCTGTTAATGGTATTCCCATCGTAAATGTATTCAATAGATTACATGAGATATTGAATGCTTTATATCTAAATTACGCTTTGTGTTAATGATTTGTCAAACTGTAGGCTAATGTAAGTGTCCTAAGCATGTTTATGGTTGGCTACGCCAGGTTAAGATGTTTGTTAGGTTAGGTGTACTGTATTACAATCCATTTTCACCTTACGATGTTTCCGCCTTACGATTTTACGGTTTTATCGGGTCGTAACCCCATTGTAAACTGGCCAGCGGCTGCAATATGCATTAGTGTAGGGACTGGATTAAAAGGGGGTTGTGCAGGGACCATCGATAGGAGAATGAGGCATTGTTAGAGCACAGACTGTATGTGTTTGCGATGGTGGCCCAGGCTGGGCAGGTACCTTGCAGCCATGAGAGGAGATGATGCGCAGGTCAGCGGGGATCCTGTCCCCACCTTTCACCTCCACCAGGTCTCCAGCTACCACCTCCTCCGCATTGATCTGCATCTTCTCACCCTCCCGGATCACCAGGGCTTGCTGGGTGGAGGGTGAGACCACAGCGGTCACACACACACACACACACACACACACACTCACGTACTAAATGGGGACCTTCCCTAATCCCCAACCCAAATAAATACAAGACTTTTGACATTTTTACTTTTTTGATTGCATTCATAGATTTTTATGAAATTGAGGTTATCCAAATGGGGACCTGAAAAGATGTCCCCAAAAGTAGGGAAATTTCAGTTTTAACTACACTGTGGGGACATTTTGGTCCTTGAATGTGATCTATGCAAACCCACACACACCCACACACATACCACAGACACACACACACAGACAAACACGCACACACACACACACACACACACATACACACGCACAATCAGACACACACAGACACACAGACACATACAGACGCAGACAGATAGTCAGACACAGACAGATGCACACAGATACACACACACTCAGACAGACACAGACAGTCAGGCACAGACAGATGCAGACAGACACAGACAGACAGTCAGACACAAACAGATGCACACAGATACACGCACACACTCAGACACAGTCAGATACAAACAGACACAGTCAGACGCAGACAGATAGTCAGACACAGACAGACACACACAGATACACACACACATACAGACACACACAGATACACACACACACTCAGACACAGTCAGACGCAGACAGATGCACACAGATACACACACACACATACAGACACACACAGATACACACACACTCAGACAGGGACAGACACAGACAGACAGTCAGACACAGACAGATACACGCACACACTCAGACACAGACAGATGCAGACAGATAGTCAGACACAGACAGACACACACAGATACACACACACATACAGACACACACAGATACACACACACACTCAGACACAGTCAGACGCAGACAGATGCACACAGATACACACACACACATACAGACACACACAGATACACACACACTCAGACAGGGACAGACACAGACAGACAGTCAGACACAGACAGATACACGCACACACTCAGACACAGACAGATGCAGACAGATAGTCAGACACAGACAGACACACACAGATACACACACACATACAGACACACACACACAGATACACACACACTCAGACATAGACAGACACAGACAGTCAGACACAGACAGATACACGCACACACTCAGACACAGCCAGACAGTCAGACACAGACAGATACATGCACACACTCAGACAGAGACAGACACAGCCAGACAGTCAGACACAGACAGATACACGCACACACTCAAACACAGACAGACACAGACAAACAGTCAGACACAGACAGATAGTCAGAAGCAGACAGACACACACAGATACACACACACACTCAGACACAGTCAGACACACACACACTCACACACAGACAGACACAGACAGATGCAGACAGATACACACACTCAGACACAAACAGACGCACACACTCAGACACACACACACACACACACACACACACTCAGACACAAACAGACGCACACACTCAGACACACTCAGACACACACACACACTCAGACACAGACAGAGGCAGACGCTCACACATGGGTGCGGATGGGGAGTAAGCTGTGGGGTAGTGCATTGGAACAGAGCCTCCCCATACCTGGGGCACCATGTTCTTGAAGGATTCCATGATTTTAGAGCTCTTGGCCTCTTGGAAGTAGGAGAAGCAGCCGGTGATGATGACGACAGCGGACAGCACAATTCCCAGGTACAACTGCAGGCCGGGCAGAGAGATACTGAGACCTACCCATGCTTTCCATTCACAGGAAAAAACAGCTCTGTCAGAACATCCCCAAGATATTTTCAGCGTGAGTTACATGAAAATATGTATTAAATAACAATAAAGATGAAAAATGAAAACCTGATCTGAGCTTAGTCGTTTGATATTAATTAAGAAATTTAAATAAATTAATTATTTTTATACCAGTACATATCATTTACCTATGTTACTATATTCATTTTCATCTTGGTTGTTTATTTCTAAAGTAACAATAAATTCCATTCATTAATTTTGCCGTCCACTCCTGCCAGGATTGTAATGTGATGAATTGTGCCTGGATAACGCATGACTGTGCTGGCGGGTCCTATCGGCGCTGCACATAGCAGCTAGAAAACGTGCCCAGGCTTCACCGGCCAATGGGCTAGCTGCAGATGGTCTGTAGGCCCAGCAGGGGGCACTGCAGGTGTTGGGCGACTGAGGCACTCACGTTGTCTCCAGCTGGATCTTCCTCTGTGGCCGCCTGGATGGCATAGGCCAAGAAGCAGAGGATGGCGCCGGTCCACAGCAGGATGGAAAAGCCCCCAAACAGCTGCCGACAGAACTTGACCCATTCCGGGGTGGTGGGTGGAGGTGTAAGAGCGTTGGGCCCATCGCGAATCAGGTATTCTGCTGCCCTAGCGTTGGTCAGGCCCTGAGATGAGCAAGGGGAGAGGAACAAGATCAACCGTGTTCCGTGATCCCAGTTCCTGGAAGGAGCAAAAATGTGGACTGTCTGGCAGAGAGCTGGGAGAAAGCAAAAACATTGACCATTTGGCTGTTCCGGAGGACCGGGTGGAGAAACGTGGCCAGCGGAGGAGCTGAGCAGTATCGCTGTGCTCCCCCCTGCTGGCTAGCAAGCAGTACTGCGACTCAGGCTCACCTGGACGATGTCTGTGTTGAACTTGCGGCAGACTTCTTCCACAGACATCTTGTGTTCCGTCTGTGTGGAAAGCAGGAAGTTTCACATCAGTCTGGGAAGGTGTCTATTTTCGGGGGCCCCCTGTTTTTGTATCGCTTCTGTTAGCGAAATTTCTGACCTGGCTCTGTGCTCCTTTAGATATGCATACATGGAACACGACACTGAATGAGTCAGTGGCGTACAGCGTACTGACATGTCTGCAAGAAACACAGAGTGGAAGGCTAACACCATGGCTATGCAATGCACTCCTCACCGCCCAACGAGGATGGCTGCACCCTGCCCTACTTAACAAAATAAGCAGGTTTGATACAGAAAACCAACACGGTGCTCTGTTAAGCCCCAAGCATTTGTAAGCGAGCATGTGCTTGTATATGCCTCCGGGTCAGGGCCGCCCCACACAGATGAGGCAGGGGGGGCGGGGGGATGCTCACCAACGGAACTTCCTTCTTCAGGTCATCGAGATCCTTTCCCTTGTTCTTCTTCTTAGGGGAGTCCTTGTCATCCTTGTCCTGCGTGGTGGCCACGCGGTAGCTGTCTGACCGCCCATACTGCAAAGGGGGAGGGAGGAGAGAGACGGAGTCAGCCATGCACCCGGAGCAGAGGGTGGGGTTTCGGGCGATTTCCTTCGGGTCGGTCCCCTTCGGCCACGGAGATCGCGCCTTCGTCTGCAGAAACGTCCCGGAGAGTAAAATCTCAGGAGAAAAAAAAGAAGAATCTGCGCGAAATGCGTATGGTAGCAGCGCCTGTGCTCGCATGTAACGATGCACCACCCAGAATATGAGGTGGCACATGCAACACCCTGCATTTAAGCTGCGAGGGAGCAGCAGGAGGAGCATGTCTCATGAACAGCGACCGTCAGTCAAGATCCTTATCCTCCCCCCATTATCCTGCCCACCGAAAGCCATCCAACAGCAGGCACTCTTGGCGGGAGGTGGCTCTTCCTTCCTACTTCTTTTGCCTTCTGACACAATGGGGCCATTTGCACTGCCTTCATGGGGCCCAGCCGCTGTTCTGGTATGATTCTGAGCTCAGATTGGGACCATAATGTTTACTCAAAGACTTCCCAGGATAAGGCGAATCCCCTGGCTATCTCAGTGGCTAAGATCTGTCTGCTGAATCCCCATCTGGCCAAGTCTCGGGGACATGGCCATCCCTCGTAAGCAGTGCAAGGGCAGAGATCGGAACACGGTGTTGCTGGACCTCACGCGGCACCATCCGAATCAGCACGGTGGCTGACGATGGTCTGGGACAAAGGGTCTCCTTTGAGCAGTGCCCATGTCCGGGGGATACTGAGTTCACACTGGCTGGGCACAAGGCTCCTGTTCAGATGGGCAGGCGAGATCTCAGATACAGAGCCACAGAGCTCTACGGGAGGCTAAATGCTCCCTTCCCTGGATTATCCAGGCTCATTCGTGCAGCAAAAGGCCAGGTGTGGAGAGTGAGGTGGCTCACGCTAGGAGCTCCTGGCCATTTCCTGAGAGGCAGGGAGCGAGGCTATGTGGGGCATGCCCTTTGGATGCTGGGAACTGAGCCACAGCCCCGGAGGTTAGACTTGCTGCCAGATGTTCAGAGAGGCTCAGGACTTGAGTGCTGGTTGAGTATGTGCCCGAACCTGCCTGTACAGTCACACCGGCACATGCACACCACGGAGAAGTCTCTACACGGGGAGGGTTCCTCTAAACACTTACTTTCAGTCGGGACTCTGAAACCTGCCAGGTGAGTAGGCAGGTGCTGACTCGCCTCCGCCAGTCACCTGGCGTCCGCGGTGCGTCAAACCGCCAGCTGGGTGACATCATATGTTTTTCCTGCCGCCGCATCCGTGCCAGGAAGCAGACAGCGGCGAGGCTCGGTGAAAGCGAGCGCAGGTGTGCAGCTGCTGTCACTAGTGAAACCCGAGCAGGTGCCTCGCTCATCGCCACCTGCTCGGCCGGCCTCCGTATGTACAGGAAAGCTCTAACACGGCCCTCTTTCCTGAGCCCGACCAAAAACACGCATCACGCAAAGCTATATTAGCCTGCACACTCTGGCCAAGGGAAGGGAGTGAGTCAGACTTTGGCAAATTCATCGCGATGTGACGGGTCGGTCGTGGTCACACTCAGCCGGGTCATCTCCTCCTCAATGTCAGGTGGTTTTCATGGAAAAGCACCATAGCAACCAGACAGACAAAACCAACTTGGGGACCTCAGAGGCACAGCTGGCAGTAACAGCGCACCTGCTGAGTTCTAAACACAAATGCAAATCTGCATGTGTCGCAGTGATATATGTACATGCAGGCCCCGGGTTAAGAACACCCAACTTACAGACAACCCATACTTACTAACCGACTGCCATATTATGCTATAAAGCCTATTAAGTTAATATTAAGTTAAGTTAAATACAATGGTTCATAGTAATGATCACATGTGCTATTTGTTTGTGAAAACATTGTGTGGCTTCAGCAGTTCATCGGCTTGAGGTACAGTACAGTAATGTATGTAGGTACTTTTATTATTATTATTATCATCATTGTCACACTCTCAGTTCTGCTGTGTTTTGCTTTGTGGTAGGGAGCAAAGTCTTGGGGACTCAAATGTCATGAGTGTGACGCTGGAGGGGATGAGCACCGGCAGAGGGCACACAGTGGTACGCCACAGCGCCCCTGCCCCAGGAGAGGAGAAGCGCAGAGAGTGCAGGGACATCTGATAAAGTCATTAAAAGACAAAGGCTGTGGTGAAAGAGCAGAGGAGCGAAAAGGTGGAGACCGGCGGAACAAGAGATGCCCGGCAGGAGCCGAGAGAGGTCAGCCATCGCCGGGATCCCTCTCTGATAATTAGGTATCGACTGCCACCCTTCGTCCGTCAGCCAGGGCTGCCTGATTAAGAGTAATTTAATTCAGGGCCTACTCCTACCCTCCTCCATCCACAAGGCCCTGCACTGATGAAACTGCCACCCCATAATGTTCCTGCAACCTTTAGTCGAGTCCTCCTGTTAGGTGATTTACAATGGATGCACTTTGACCAAAACCTGTAGAGCTGTTCACCTCCTGCACAGAAACCCAAAAAATGAAGGAAAATTGATCTATACTGCATGGCTGGTTTATACAGCCTGGATGGTCTACACTGCATGGATGGTCTATACTGCATGGATGGCCTACAATGCATAGATGTTCTGCACAGCATGGATAGTCTTCACTGCATAGAAGGTCATTGAGTGCATTAAGGGCAGTGTGTGGCTCAGTGGGCAAGCCTTTTTGCCTGTGATCAGAAGATTGCAGTTCAAGCCAGGCCTTAGCCTTGTACGTGGGCCTTTCAGCAAGGCTCTTAACCCCCAGTGCCCTGGGGGCTATGGGTGGCTACCCTTCACTGCCAAGCATGCTCTCACCTACGGAGAGCAAGATGGGGTAGACAAAAAGAGAATTTCCCATGGGGATCAATAAAGTATAATCATCATCATCATGAAGCTATGGACCTCCTGTAATGCAGTCTAAAGCGTCTTGGCTTTAGGCCTCTCCCAGTGTAGTCTATACTGCATAGAGCTGTAGACCTCTCCAGATGTGGCCTAAAGCACATAGACGAAGAGGGAGTCTGCTAGCCTGCATTCACCACTCAGGGTGTGGTAGCCCCTCATTTGGGCCGGCTGCCCCTCAATAAATGATGAGGCGGCAAGGAACAATCACTTGAGTGCACTGCAGCAGGCCACCTTATCAAATGACATGTGGCTATGCCAACCTGTGACCTGCCCGAGTGCACCCTCCAGCCCCCACAAGTCTCACTCTGCTGCCGTATGTCCCATGGCATCAGTCCATCTGGCTTAATCTCAGAACACAAGGTACAGCATGAAGTAACCTTAAGCTCTCATGCTGGTTCATTTAGCACGTCATGTTCCCATTGGCAGTTTCACCTTTCCAGGGTAATTTCAGCTTCACTCGAGAGAAGCCTAGTTGAACATGTTCTCTTGTATTCCCAGGGATCACCCATAGTGTCTACAGGAGCCTTGTCACGAACATCTTAAGCACTGATGTAAACTTTAGCTAATGTCGATCAATGACTCACAACACCAGTGTGGTAATGGTCTGCAAATACAGTGTAGACCAAGCACCATGTCATCAGTGACAAGACCGCCGTTCTCCAGTAGGTGGTGACATCTAAGCTATGGCTTAGACTCATAGGAACTACAATCATGGTGGCATTTGAGCCATATAGATGGTGGATCAGGTAGCGCGTGTCTGTGTAGGGGTGGCGAAACAGGGCACCCTTTGCTCAAGACTGCAAAGTCCAACTCAAGGACAGAGCAGGGTGCCATGAGGCAGCAGAATTCATTAGTGTGCTGTGATCATTGAAAGTGAGGGTGATAATCAGATCAGGGCTGAATAGAGAGTATGCTATTTTCTCATTGTGTGTCGCTCCTTGTGCGTATGTCTCAGCAGTAGGCTATGCCTGTGTATATCTGCGTGCTCCGTTTCGAGAAGGTCATAGCACTCTGCTGTGGATGCTATGGAGGAACTGGGACGCCAGGCTGAAATTACAGACGCTGGAGATACCTGACCAGGGAAGATGCCGAAATGACTCGGCCTATGGGCCCTTACAGCACTGCTGGGAAGCCAACCTCTTCATGAGGCATCATTCAGGGAGGCAGACTCCCTGGCATAGCACCGTCTAGCAACCTCAGGATCATAACAGGCGGGTGGATTCGAGCAGCTGTAAACAAGGGGTCAGCATGGCATGCCAGGGGAAGGTCTGCATTTGGGGGGGGGGGCTTGGACATCAGGAAATACTTCGCCATTGTCCTTTAGCTTACAGGCGCCGTCCAGACGGCGTCCTTTGTTCAGCTCTCAGCACTCAGTCGCAAATAATTGATGCGGCAGTAAGTGGATGCTGGACCCAAAGAGTGAGCCCGTGCCTTTAATGGAGTGCAGCTGTAAACACGTCTGATGGCAGCGAGGCCCGCACAGGTGCGTGCCAATAACTAAGATGGCCGCAGTAGGGGGCGGAGTCAGTATCGAGAGGGTAGTAGAGTGGGGGGCATTGAGAGATTTTCTCTCTGGGGCCGGGACAAAAGCTTGGAAGAGGGCATATACCTGGCTGCAGTTCACCTCTGGCTGGCAGGGGGTGCTCTTGTAATGGCGTGGGAACAAAGACAGGGTAGCGTGCACCCTTATTCAAATCCCTCCCTTTAGAAGGGACGTGTGAAAAGGTGCTTAGGAGACTACAGTGTATCACTTTCTTCGCAGGTTATCACTTCTGAAAAGAAGCACTGATTAATTTTTTAGGGGCGCAAGGAACCATCAAAGAGTACGTGGTATGACCTCTATTAAATCTTACCGTCACCTGACACACAAAACTCCAGCCTCTTATGGTCGAGAATGATGAGTGTGTTATGCTTGTGTTAATTATTAATACTGAAACACTAAATTTCTGTCTTATAACTCGAAGATACACACACACGCAATTTGTTAGCTTAATACGTTTGAAGTTATGTAAATCAAGCAAATGAGCAAAGTAATTGTCATTAAAGGTTTTGAATCAGCATATTAATACTGATTGAGAAACAATGGGAACCAGGGTGTGGTATAAAAGAAAAGTACGTATTGAAATAAGGGATGGTGGTAGTGTTTTTAAAAGAACACTAGGGGGCCCTAGTTAAAATTATACGGACTCGTGGTTACTGGATATCCAATCAGACGAGATGGCTTGAATGACCTCATGTAATATGCACAGCGGCATGCGTTCTTTCATTACTGTGCTCTCATTAGAGGTGACAGGCACTATGTGTTCACTCAGCCCCTTTCTCGCTAATGAATAGGGTCCTTACAGGCTTGTTTTATCACTTTTGGTCGGGATGGTCCAATCCTGCCTGGCCACACTGCCTGGACATTTCTGTGCTGTGGGGTTCATGTGTGTTGGGGGAAGGGAGGGGGCCTTACACGCAACTTTACGCGCTTGTGTGTCTCCCAGGACCATCTGCTCGGAGGGAGGTGGGGGTGTTACGAGATCATGGGGCGGGGGGGCGTAACACTGCAAATGGGGAGGGGCAGACAGAAACGGGATGAACCAGAGAGGGAATTAGCACTGCCAGATTATGGTGTAGCCGGATTAGCCCACTGTGTGTGTGTGCACCGCACCCACACACACGAATTACAGCTCAAACTGCAACCCCAAACTGATTTTTATATGCCAAGTAGAGTGTGTGACTGTCTTTATGGTTCTGGCATTGAGCCACGACGGCACCGCAGTGCTAAACAGATGCATTTTTGTCTGAAGTGCATTCGCATTGCGTCAGCATCGTGTAACAATCATTCCCACAATGCACCTGTATTACAGGCAGAGAAGCAGGCTGAGGAATTCAGCTGAGTGTGCCGTCCTTCCCTGAATAAAATGCTGCCCTATAGCATTACCGCTCCATCTGTCCTTCTTTCTCTCCTCTAATCCCTTGACCCCAGTGGCCGTGGCTGTCTGTGGCTCTGCTGCATCCTACCTGGTCTTTGCACAGCACTCTGACACAGTCCTGCCTGTGCTTTCTGCGCTGCGTAGCACAGTGCACTTTGGCAGGGTCGATCTTGTGATGAATCTCATAGAAAATGATTTTTGTTAATCAGCATTTGTGCCAACATCAGACACAACCTCAGTGCATGTGTGGTGTGTGTGTGTGTTTTTCTGTGATCTTCCTTTCCTTTGGTCCACTGTCACAAACACACACATGCCTTTCATGTGTAGTCTTCTTCATTAGGAATAAAGTTTAAAAACGGGGGTTTAAAGCAGGGATGCTCTTTAATGACCGTTTCTTTCCTGTCGCACTCCCCTTGAGAGTTGCAGTGACCGGCACCTCATCTTTAATAAAGTGAAACATCTGCTCCGTGGCGATAACCAAAGACAGGCCATGCAAGCTGTGGGCTGAAGGGCACACATCCCCGGCTCTCTTCCCAGCTCTCCACACATCCCCGGCTCTCCTCCCACCTCCCCACACATCCCCGGCTCTCCTCCCACCTCCCACCCGGTGACTTTGACCGGCTTCCTGTCCGCCACTGGTGAACCTCCCCCGCTCTGACCTTGAGGAGCCACCTCCCCAGCTGCAGAGCAGCTTGCCCCAATGCGGGTGATGTCCGGACATCCGGAAACACCCCTAGCCGCATCACAGACACGCCGAGTGACATCTTAGCTCCCATCTAACCAGCCGGAGGAAGGGTGGGGGGCGGGTGCTTTCTGAAGCGTGTGATTCACGTGGCCGATTTTGCCGGCTCATGTCGCAGCTGACTGTACCGCTGCGGGGAATGTGACGGTGCGAGGCGAGGTCTGAGCCCCATGGTCAAGCTGCTAATCCCACTACTACAGGGCAACACTGCCCAGTGAAGCAGTCTATGACGAAAGACGCAGAAATGTGAGCACGACTAATTATCCTGAAACAGAATCCTCCTGGCTTCCCTGCCCCCCCAGGCACCTGCTTCTGATCCATTTCACAGCTCACCTACAGATCAGCCTGTACCCCCCCAACC
>JAODKM010000126.1:19785841-19803229 GCA_026780845.1 Petrocephalus sullivani
CCCCACCCACCCCCACACCCATCCACTGTCTCCCTGTCTGTCTGAAGGTGAACCTGTAGAGAACAAACTGTGCTCTTGGCCAGCTGCTCCTCTCCTGCACCGTCACATTACTGCCACATCTATTACAATTGTTCTATGTCCTCAATACGTCATTTATACGGTGAGGGGATTTATTTGCGCGAATATGTTTTGCCGATGTGCATGTTATGCTTTTTTTTGGGAAATATTAGACTCAGCAGTTCTTATTTCCCGCACTTTTAATCGCAGCTGGCATCCCTTGCTGGGAAGCTGCTCACGAATCTCCCTCTCAGCATGGTCCTATCACGAGCTGCTCGGGAATTTCCACTCCTCAAGCCCCGCCCCTTAATTGACGCAGTAAGCGAGTCGTGCGCGATCCCCCCTCAGTCATCTGCCTGAAAGCCGGTACGGCAATGTGGCTGCGCTTCGGAAGCCGGTGCAATCGCATGACACCTGAGACCCCGTCTTCCTGAAATGTTGCCCTTCGACCAAAGACATCGGGGGAACCGAGCGTCCATTTTGACGCAGTCCGTAACGATGGCGGAGAGCAGCTAGCCCGTTCTCATGCCCGATCGATCGCCTGGCTTTCTGTGTTTTACAGTTCAGCGCGTCCTTAGGACGCCCGTTCTTCAGAACAACTCTGCTAGAGAGGCAAATGTCACTCCTCCTGTGATGACAGTCCACAGTCTCTCAGGCATCTTAATTGAGATGCACCAAATTGTACAGCTACTTAAAAATCCTGCTTAAAATACGCAAAATAAAGGACATGTTAATTAAAAGGGCATCGCCTCAATTGCAGCTGATGCAGACGTTTGGTACAAACTTTTTTCTTAATAATAAAAAAATCATTGTTAATTGTTGGCCATGTATTTACTTACACGTACCGCTAGTGCCATACTAAAACTTTACTGAAAAAAGCCATCATGCCACTTCACGCAGTTTCTGTTTGACGCATTAAAGGGACATTTGAGTTGCGCGTGTCCTCTTTAAAGAATAAAAAATCTCCGTATATATCCCTCATACTGAATATCATACATGGTGTGTATGTTCCTCGTGTGGACATTGTAATCAGCAGGCATACTTATAACGCTGGCGATGAGCAAGGCCGGGTCTGTGGAAAGGTAGTGCTGGTAATAATTGGGGAGGTCGCACCATCCCGTAACCGCATTATGACGCATCGGTCACTGTGATACGGCGCGCTGCCGTCACCTAAGACTGCACGCGCATCTGGCCACAGCTGCATTTTCCAGCGCCGGGGTCGCAAGGAAGGCAATTATACAGTGAAGCAGATTGAGGAAAGGCAAATGAGCGGTGGCTGGGGAAGGGGACAGCATACAACAGGTTATCGTCACTCAGGCTCCGTGCATGCGGTACCGACACGGTGCATTGTGCAGACTTGCAGAAAACACAGATAAGCGCATTTTAAAAGCATGCACTGCCCAAGTATCTTCCGTTGCCGGGTAATAGGATTACATGACCTGAGAGCTGAAATTCTATCAACTATCATCTAAAACGTTGTCCGTATGAGTGGTTTTAATGGAAATGAATTATGTTCTAATCGTTTCCTTTAAATATACATCAAAGAACTGTCGCACTGAATAAAACACGACAAAGTGCGACATAAGTGGCATCGGTTTAGTCGCAGACTAAGACTAAGGCAAAACAAAATCCGCATTAGAGTCAATGTCACTGTGACACTCGGGATTTGCACAGTAAAAAATGCATGACACCGCAGTTTGACGAGCGCCGCATATTCTCTGTTCTCAGATGTAAGTTGGGCTGATACGTTTTGTAGCAGGACATGAGCAGAAACTGCGGTCTTACCCCCATGCTGCCGTAGTCTGCCGGTTCCTTTTAGGCGATGAAGCGCTCAAGAGATGTCAGTCGCTGGAGGTTAAACTGTTTCAGAATTTGCCGATTAAAAAAAAAAGTTTAAGAAGCAGACAAAAACAAAACTGTATTATTACTTTTGCTTAATAATCTCTATGAAATTTCAAAGAGGTAGCAAAGAATTTCAGGAATTTAAACGTTAGTTCTGCTATATAAAAATAAATTAGAAATCTAGGTTATTAGACTGTCTGTGAGAAATGAATATTTAAAAGACAGTGTCTTTAATTCAAATATCCTGGAGGTTATATAATATCTAAAACAAAAGGTTCATTACTCTTATAATCATAGGTGGTACATCCAGCGAGGATGCAGACTTCTTTTGCTGATCTGTGATACTCGCAGTGAAGCCGGCAAAACTACGGAACCGCACAGCCCAGCTTCTCGGTAATTTGTCTCCCTCCGCTACGCCACCAGCTGCCGCAGTACTCCCCTCCTCTCTCCGCACCACTCCGCATGTGGAAGAAGCGCCGGTGGATGTAAGTGATCTCCCGCCCCGAACCTGCGAAGCTCATAAACCGGCTGCCAGTAGGATCCTCCCACAGACCACTCCCTTTGCCAATAAGAGGGGCGGTTGCTGGGTTTAAGACAGGTTAGCTGGCCAATCGTGGCAGAGAAATCCCTGACAAAAGCCAATCAAGTGTAACACGTGCTCCGCCTTCTTTACTGCAGAATTCAGGCCGGACAGAACAGAAGCACGAACTTCAGCCGCAAACTTTGAATGGGCATATAATAATTCTGAATTTTCCCCAGACATATTTCTTATTCTGAGTTAATTTCTTTCATTTCGATACATGTAGATTCAACATAGTGTACAGTGTATAGGTTTTAGGATTACAACTGCGACGTTATCGTTCTTATTTCGTATCTAAAGGGTTAAATATAATAAAATGTTTAATTAATCTCTTAAAATAGGATGTCTTTACCTTTTTATCCGATTTTCGAGCTTGTTAGGTGTGGAAGTTAAATGCAGGAATTTACAAGAAGCGTGGTTCGCTCTTGGTGCAAGGCACGTTTATTTATATAGCACAATTCAGACGGAAGTATGCCTGTGAAAGAAAGAGAGCAAGACAAATTTAGAAAGCTCTGGGGGAAATGATATAAGGAGAAATTAAGTGAGAGGGGAAGACAGGAGCAGCTTAAGGAGTGAGAGAGACTCCAGTCTTATTAATACGGTTAGCTGTACTGTTCTTCATTATGCATTTTATTGTGTGGTGCTTGTCTGGATTTTGGTGCTTGGACAAAAAGTGGAAAATGCAAAAAATGGGCCTTTATGAGTTTCGTAAACTGAGATCAGGGCAGTGGAATTCCTCCCAGGAGCCCACATCCGGCTGGGTCTCGGCAGCTGCCCCGTCTTCACACTCCCCTCAGGTGCATCTCCACAACTGACCGGACTCCCGCCGGTCCAAACCCTGGAGGTGCTGAAGCAGGGCCCCTTCTGTGTCCTCCACGCATGACTGCGGCCCGTGTGTCTCTCAGCTAGAGCTGGGAAAGCACCGAGTCATGGCTGCTTCTTAGCCTGCCCCCCCACGCTGATGTCTGTCCCGGGGCTCGATGAGGTTTCTTCCTCTTAGGCTGTGGCCAGAGGATTGCAGCTTCGCATAACAGTATCTGAGGCTTGCTGGATTTCCCATAGCACATGCAGCTAGAATAGAAGCAGGAGAGAGGCAGGCGCCAGGAGAGATCAGAGACAAAGGACAGGCTGCTCTTACACAGGTCGGCCCTTGTTTCATGAATGAGGACACTTTATGGCAGGACAAGATTTAGAAAATTTTCATTAATTAGAAGATTATAAGTCCCATTAGGCAACAAGCTCTTTCTGACTGGTGAGACTCCTGGATTGAAACAATATGTACTACCTATGAGGATAGGATTCAGCAGATATGCAGTATTAATGTTAAACACACTTTAATTTTAAGTACCTGTTCAATTCCTCACTCCAGATAGTCTGACTGACAGGATTTTTTTAGATTTAAACTAAAACATAATAAACTTCTGCTCACAATGCTTATAATGTATGCAAACTTACATATTTTCTTCAAAAACGGAAGTGATGAATCATTAACAGAATAATAGAACTGAATAAATATTTGCAACATTACTGCTGATGGTCGACCTAAAAATACTTTATTGTATTAACACCAAATAATTAATAGTTTCTAATAGTAGTAGTTTCTGAATTATAATTTATGTAGTTCTGTCATGAGTTGTGTATGTAATGTTTTTAATAAAGTCTAATTTATTTAAATATGTGTTGTCTGTCTGTGTGCACATGCTGTCAATAAAGTTTTTTGCCTCAGACTGAACAAAATGGCCGACATTACTCAGTATCCTTCTTTAACCTCTGCCATCCCTTCCTGGTGTTCTGTCCTGCGGTAAAGAGAAGAGGAGAAAAAAAAATCCCAATTCCTGGTCTCCATGGAAACCGCAGTCAGGTGACCTTGCCTCCAAATGATCCTGCTGACTCTGTGAAATGTAGGGAATGATTAGAGAGGAGTACAGAGGGAGGATGGATGTGGAAAACTAGGGGTGTGGGGTGAAAACATCTCATATGAATGTAGCAAGCTTTCAAGCTGTTGTTCTAAGTTGAGATTTTGAATCATTATGTGACATTCTGTGGCACCACAAATTATACCTCATTTCAGTTCTGTTCGAAAGCTAAGTCAAAATTTGTCACCTAAAAATAACTTGGACTTTTGTTAAATCTATTTGCTGTTTTTATGAGTGTTTATGTTTGACTGATGCATATCACCAATATTTATGTGAAGACCCCCTGACAGGGAAAAATACTTTACACACTCATAAGCAGCATAGTTTCCAGATGGCAAAATATAGTCAAAGTGGCCATTTTGACATGTGTTATGTGTACTATGAGTTGTACCAAAAGTGTAAAAAATTTTTTGTTCTGTAGTCTGGTATGACATATCCTCTGTAGGACTCCTGGAAAACAACAGGGGTGCTAGAAAAACAAGCAGGCCAGGGGCTGGGTGGGCATGTCCCATAGCTGGAAAAAAAAGGTGGGGAGATGAGTGGAGGGGGGGTGCGGTAAACAGCAGACAGGGAGGAGAAGAGAGGTGGGTGGGGAGAAAGCAGCAATGTCTGGGCTCCTAGGGAGGTGAGGGGACAGGTAATGGGGACAAGGAGCTCGCAGTGGACATTCGGAGAAGCTGAGCATGGCTCGGGAGGAGAAGGACAGAACTCCGCCAGGAGGAGTCAAGGACATGTATTTACAGAACCGATCTGGTTAAATAGTTATATGTCATACACATCAGCCTGGGCTGCATGGGGGGGGGGCATCTGAGCAGCAGGAAGCAGTGCACCCGCGCCGTCCACTCCACCCCCTTCTGCTGCAGTTGCATTGGCCTGCATTTCTTATTTTTTGGACTCCTTATCCCTATTACCAGCAAAAAAATGAACCCAGTATAAGTTTCTTTTAGCCGATGCGAGCTATCAGCAATCACGAGATGAGAAAAGTTCAGGAAAATGATAGAAGCGCTTGAACAATGAGTGAATATTACTTTGTGGGGTCAAGTGTGTTTTTCAGCACACGTAATATTGCTGTGTATTTGCATCAATACGATAACCGTAAATTGGCTGGCAGCTGGGCACTGCAATGCTTTGGAAAAACATAAAGAGCTGTAGTCCTTGTACCGTAATAAAATACCTTTTAAAAGTGTCTTTCATGGTCTCGACATCGTTCACCTCTCCTCCTAGTGTTAGTCCACATCCGCCTGACAGCACGACCTAGCAATCTTCTTTTTTACAACCATGGGAGGGGAAAGTAGTGAGCCCCAGGCAGAATACGGCTTGCCGGGCTGATTTGTTTAGCTAATTTTTAGCTGTTAGAACGTTGCCGCGGAAGTGGCGATATCTCTTTGACGGCGAGCGCATGTAACCAAATGTTCCCTGGCATCCCATCCCCGGGCCCGACACAGCGAGCAGGGGTTACGTAAGCCCTCGGATGGGAAATTCAGGGGGACTAATCCTCTTCCCATTTTCATTAAGCGGGGGCGGTTTTATCTGAAGGTGAAAGCGACTGTCTCCAGAACAAGCGGCCTCCTGTGATTGGCTCTTCGCGAACTTGACGTCACTACCTTTCACAACCCGATATTTAATCTCCCAGCATGTAATAATATTTCCATAATACATTATTTCAATAATATAAATTCCTTAATAATTCATTTTCTCTACTCTTCTTAATTTAGGGCCCTCTTCCCTGACCCTGTGGCGCCGTGCCCTCAGCTCGCGGCTCGCCGCAAGATCCTGGCGCTGTGTACAGCTTATACGTAGCGGCGACTCGTGAGACACAACAGAGACACTCCAGTAAGCAGCGGGTGAGTATACGGCTGTCGGGGCTAATGCTGAGAGCCGTTAGCTGCCCGCGGCCCCCTGCTGCTCTACATGTGAGCACGGGACTGTAGTGAAAGGCTGCCTTTTATCCTTTGGTTACATAAATAAATGTAACCTGATATACGACTGACATTGCAAAAGTCGGGGGAGGCTTTCAATTTGTCTTGCTGCGAGTTGGCTTGTCTCTCTGCCCACCTACTCTGCCACCCCCCTCCTTCCTGGAGCTGTCCTTTCAGCACCACTGCACCACCAGAGCCCGCCCCCCCCCTCCACGCATGGTGCTCCTCTACACTGCAGTTTGTTCAGGAGGGGGCACAAGTTCGCTCTGGCTGTTTCCATGCTGGCCACGTGCCCCCCCGGGCTGCACCCCAGTGGGGGGGATCACTCATGTTTAAAATAGCTCCTGTGATTACCCCCCCCTCCCGCCCCCCCACCACTAGTCCTTACCCTCTTACCTCTCTTTTGACTCAATTTGTCCCCCCATTAAACAACATTTTTCAGAAGCTGGGATTTTCGCATTTCAGCACAAAGCTCCATAATGATTTAGGCGTGTAAATGTATTCAGAGTGCGGCCATTTCAGAGTCATATTCAAACTGATACCCATAACCACATTTGTTGAATCTCATAGTACAATTGGAGTGTTTTATGTATTTGTAACTGGGACTAACAACAAAATTACAAAACGAATGCAGGCCCAGTGTTTATAACAGAAACATCCATTAGGTAGGAAAAACAATGAATAAGAAATAAAATCCACAAATATAATCAGGAAAATGGAGTTGGAAACAAAGAGAGGGGATCCTGTTACTCTCTTGTTTAGTCAATGAATTCTGCAAATGCTTTTGCACAAGCTTTGTACTGGCTTTTGTACACATCTACTTTTGATACATACGGATGTATTTTCTGCATGTTTGCACGGTGATTATAAATCCTCAGGTGAGGGACTTACACTGTAATTAGCTTCACTCCTCTGGCTTCAGCTGTATCGTTGGTAACACAGGATTTATTTTGGAAAAGGCACACAGTAACCTTAGAGACCAAAGGGTCCTCTTGACCCCACTGCATTGGTGGCTTGAGGTCACCCAGCTTGCCCTCCCTCCCACCCCCCCACAAATAATCAAAAGCAGCAGCCTGCAGTTCAGGCTTCCCCCAATCCCTGCTCTGGCTCTCACCTGTCCCTCCCCGACTCCTCACTCAGCCCCAGCCAATAACCTTGCCCTGTGAGCTGGCCTGAGGGCGGGGGCACTAGGCACTGTGCGTCAGGGGGCCCTACTTTTCTCACGGCTGGCTGAGAAAGTCCATCATCCTCCCCCCTCACGTGTCCCATGGGGCATGCATTCATGTACCCCCCCCCCCCCCCATATTTTCAGAGCAGAAGTTCCCAGGTGACACATTGTCATATAACTAATTATAATGAAATCAGTTCATAATAAGATCCAGAATCCGTGACTTTAGCTTATAGCTCAGGCCTAAGGACATCAAACGTGTCGTTCTGGACAAAGGAAGCTGACCTTAGTAGCCGGGTTTCTGCAGATGGGCATGGGAGTGACCCCCAGCCTGCTGCCTGACAGTGTGCTCTCTATGTTGTCCTCACATTTGGGTGCAGCACATACTAGGATGGAGGAACACTTTGTCTCATCAAGGTCTCTCTCTTTCTCTCTCTCTCCTCCTCACTCTCATTTCTACTTGGATCCTTTTCACCCTGCCTTTTCCTGGCCTTTCCATTATTACAGGGGATATTTTGATCACCAATCCAGGTACGGCATGTAAGTGACCAGACTATCCATTGACTCTAGGTTTTTTTTGTCAGTTTCTTGGAAGAATATTTGTTCTCACTTAATCTGCCTCCCCGGTGCTGCGGCAGTGGAGTTTGCCATGTTCCACGTGACGTCCGGTGCTGTGCAACTCAGATGTGTCTGCCCGCCTTAAAAAAAGAAAAAGCACTCTGTGTCTTTAAGACTCGGGGACCAATGGGAGAAGAGATGCTGGGAGGCTGTCCTTGGAGCGACCTTGCGGGGGACTGAGAGCCCAGGGATGGGAGCCGGACAGGCCCAGATGCAGGGAATAAGGCCAAGATAAGGGGGAGGGGGCTTAAGTATTATTTTACGCAACTTTACATATAGAAATATGTACATAAAAGTGATGACAAGGAAGTCCACTTATAATTAGCTTGTGTGCAGTGTTCAGAAATGCAAAGAACTACACCGAGAAGTTCAGTCAGGCTAGTAAGAGGATCAGAGGTCAGCGTGCTCTTCGCTGACAGATCCCGACCCCATCGATGCCAATTTCATTGATGACCTTCCGCCTGCTCAACGTTGCATGAGAAATTGAGAAAGGAAGCCTGAGGTAGAAGCATGGAGAGAGACGGGACATGTGGGAAATGTGAGGATTCGAGGAAGGAGACATACTGTCACATGCTATTCCTATAGCGTCATTGCTCTTCTGTACTGTTGCATTGGCCTGCATTTCTCATTACATGACTGTATCTCCCTCCTAAGATGTGAGCGTCTTACTTCTGTAGTGTCATTGCTCTTCTGTACTGTGACGTAACTGTATCTCCCTCCTAAGATGTGAGGGTCTCACTCCTGTAGTGTCATTGCTCTTCTGTACTGTGACGTGACTGTATCTCCCTCCTAAGGTGTGAGGGTCTTACTCCTGTAGTGTCATTGCTCTTCTGTACCGTGACGTGACTGTATCTCCCTCCTAAGGTGTAAGGATCTTACTCCTGTAGTGTCATTGCTCTTCTGTACCATGACATGACTGTAGCTCCCTCCTAAGGTGTGAGGGTCTAACTCCTGTAGTGTCATTGCTCTTCTGTACTGTGACGTGACTGTATCTCCCTCCTAAGGTGTGAGGGTCTAACTCCTGTAGTGTCATTGCTCTTCTGTACCGTAACGTGAATGTATCTCCCTCCTAAGATGTAAGGGTTTTACTCCTGTAGTGTCATTGCTCTTCTGTACCATGACATAACTGTATCTCCCTCCTAAGGTATGAGGGTCTCACTCCTGTAGTGTCATTGCTCTTCTGTACTGTGACGTGACTGTATCTCCCTCCTAAGGTGTGAGGATCTCATTCCTGTAGTTTCATTGCTCTTCTGCACCATGACGTGACTGTATCTCCCTTCTAAGGTGTGAGGGTCTCACTCCTGTAGTGTCTTCGCAGTGATTTACGGTGCTGTGCATAGACTGTACTTCCTGCCTCTCTCCTTCTATCATGATGTCACTGTGCTCCTGCTTTGTGACGTAACCTCCCCTTTCCTGTGCTTCTCCCCTACCTTGTGCCCACGTCTCTGCCCCCTTCCCCCCGTCCACCCCTCACACAGCAATGCCTTGTGTCCCTATTCCCATTACAACCCCCAGTCCCCCCCCCGGCAAGGCTCCATCCCGCATCCCAGGTGACCAGGTCCCGTTCCCAATGAGTCAGTCTGACAAATGGCAGCCTCCCCCACACTCCCTGCTGACATGGCCAGCCCACCCGGCCCAGCCAGGAATAGCGCAGCTGCTAATCACTGCACGGCACATGTGGCCGCGGTGCTTCTATGAAGAAGAGGCCTCCTTTGTGGGTGTATTTGTAAGTATTACATGTGGGGACCAGATGTCCCTACAATGCGATAAAAACCTGTAACTTTTTACCTTGTGGGGACGTTTTATCGGTCTCCACAAGGACAACCTCAAATTTATGTCCATACAAATAAACGCAGAGTCCCCATAATGATATGAATACATGGACATGTGTGTGTGTGTGTGTGTGTGTGGAGAATAGGTCCCTCACCATCTCATCTTCCACATTCAGTTATTTAAGACCCTTCTCACTGGCTTAATGGAAGAGCTACTTGGGACGTGGGTGAGGCACTTACTTCTACAGTACTTTGAAAATGAACGCCCTCTTTTTTTAATCTCTCGCATCAGAGTAACCAGAACATCGATGCGCAGGACCGAAAGGTCTAGGAATTGGCCAGCCGGTTTGATCGGGACACACGGATCTGCACCGGACATCGACTCGGAAGGTCCTGGGACAAACCGCAGCGCAAAATAAAGAAAAAGTGGGGAGGAAGGATGCATTTATCCTCCTGTGCCCTGCCCCCCCCCCCGCCCCCTCCTCACCATTCTTCTGATTCCTTCGTCACACACATGAATGAACTTATGGCAAGCAGGAGAGTTTAATTTTAGCATCACCACGTCATACTTCTGTAATCAGCCCTGCTATTTGTGTCTCACACTCCCACTCTCTTCCCCTCTCTCCCTTTCCAAGCTGTGTGAATAAGGCTAGGGGGGAGGGGGATCCGTTGCTAGGCGACCTCACCCTGCCTACCGTTTCATGTGATGGGTGGTGACCCTGACAGCTTCCTGGCTGATGTGTCCAAGTCCCGCCCCTCCACACGCATGACAGCGAATGGCTGCACTCCGGCGAGGAGCCCATCGTGACATACCTCCGCCCCCCCACCCAGCATAAACACAAGCCGGCTTTAATTGTCTCATGCCGTCACACAGATTATCACTCAGAGGGGCGAATGTGCACGTGGACGAGAAGAGCCACAGTTACTCTGATGGAAGCGATCTGGGTTCCGGTGTGGGCCCCCCCAGGTATGCGGCATAGCGGGTCGGAAAATTGTGCTGACGCAGGCGGTGGACGCAGACGCTGCGTGCCTGAGACGCTGAGCACGACGAGAAAGCTTCCAAGATTTCCAAAGCACTCTGACATCCCAGGACTGCACTCGACACTCGTGGGGAAGACAGGCTCAGGGTTAGGCATGATTCTGATCTGTCTATCTGAGCGTCCTACCTCGCTGTAGCTCGGCCTCGGTGAAGCAGTGACGTCTTCCTGGTCCTCAGCGGCCGGCGCTGCTGCGTCCTCAGTGCAGCGACTAGCTGACTGGGGAGGATAGCGGCTCTGCCCCCACGCTGCCAGTCGCTGGGCCTGGCTAATTTATCTAGTCAGTTTTATGCTGACTGCTTCTGCAAGGTCGTGCAGCAGCTGACATCGAAAGAAAAAATACCATTATTTACTATTTAGGGAAATATGCTGTGGATTTATGCACTCATTCAATTATACACTTCATTGCTGAAGTAATTAAAATGACTGGAAATGCAGTAATAATTCGACATGTGATTGAGTTTAGATACAGTACTGTAATGCATATAAACTTTATTTGAGAGTATATTCATTATTATTAGTCTTATTTTTATTGTTATTACACATTGAAACCTTCCCCTTAGCACTCAATTTTTGTTTCTGCACTGACTAGCAAAGGGGCAAGGTGTCATGTGATGTGATTGAAGGTACCAGCCGGCCAGACTGTGTTACCATGGCGATCACCATCACAGCTCTTGGGGGAAACAACAGCATAGAGGGTTGTGATGAATAGACTGGGAGGAAACAAAAGACGGGCTTTACAGTTTTTTTCCAGCCGCTTTGGTACATTTCTCAAATCACCCTTAATATTTGCAAAATGTAAGTGCATTTCTTGAAACAATTTGTGCAAACAGCGGCACAAAATGGACTACCTGCAAAAGCCTGTAACTCTATTTAGTATATCCCTCAAAAGTAAATACGCATATCAATGAACTTGTCGGTGCCATCAGAATGACAAGTCCTCGTGTCAGTGTTCAAGAACAAGATGGTGAAAATGCCATGTTGTCAGTATAACAGTGAACTCTGTAAGTATTTTCTCATGTAAAGTATGGTGAAGGTTTTGATGACAGTAATTGGAAATGCACAAGGCTGTACTTGTTCTATACGGCATATAGAAATTTCAACACTGCAAATTTACATATACTGTAACACACACACACACACACCCATATATACAGACGCACACACTGTAAATATGCATACTTATGTGTGTGTGCTACAGTATATGTGCAGTATGTAACTGTATAAAGTATATCCACTCTAGACTATAAAATGCAAATGGAATACTGTAATATGAAGCATTGCAGTACATTTTATCTTGATTGCTTTGAGCTTTTCTCAAAACAGTTCATGCCTGTAGCACAACACTATGGTTTAGCTGCCGAAGCCTGTAACTTACCCAAAACAATTACAGCTTATCCTCGATTGCTAAGATGCATCCAAAATGTTAACGTCTGTCTCAAAACTCTAAGTGCATTTCCCAAGTCAGTAAAGCCAGTTTTCACAACACCATCACAAGTGCAAAAAAATCAAAAATGCCCAAAACATTAACATCATATACCATATACCATACATATACTGTGTGTGTGTGATTTTTTTTTTTTTGGTTTTGTGAGTTTTGGTTTCGTGCTACTTTTTTTTGACAATATTTGTGTTTGAGCAATTGTGAAAAACTGTAACGGGCCTCTGCCACCAAAATGGGGAAGTGGTACAATCCTGAAATGGCACAAACATGAATCTATGAATTCAACAGCATAAATATGTGTTAAAGTATGCCATTACCAAGTTTGCACAACAACAATAAAACATGCATGCAATGTGCAGGATTTTGGTTATATACCCGTTTTCATTTCTGAGCGTTCGTATTATGGATGCCACTGAGGGGCGCATTCTCACACTGCTACCTCTTGCTCTTACACTAGCTGCTTGCTCCATTGTTTTTCTGCACTGGGAGAGGTCTTATAAAGGTTTGTAATTAGTAATTGGTTACAAGTGGCCATGACTTGCACATGTAGAATGGGGGGGGTGCTCACTACTCTTATATAACTTAAAAAAAACTGCCAATACTCCGCTCATTGTACATTATATTTTGCATGCAATGATTTATATGATGTCCCATTGTGCTGATATGAATGAGAAATGTATATTCCTAAATGATAAAAGGACAATGTTATGACTGGCTTATCAGTGTCAATTGAGAATTGTGTCCATACAATGCAAGTTGTGTCTATACAATAATGCATTTAGATAGTGATTTTCAGAATGTGCTTTACTAATTGACACTTGCACATACACATTAAGAAATTAAACAATGCTGTGGCTAGTGGCATTAAGGTTGTGGAGTTTTGAGGCTATGTTACGGGAATGAGGTTAGTGCTTTGAGAACTGCATTTAACTCATTGTTACGATCCATGGGGTGCAAGACTGGCAATCATTTGCATCCTTGTGCCAAACTATTTGCAAATTGATCAAAAGAATGAGACTTTGCATTTATGATATAAACAAATTATTTGATGTTCCGGAATATGGGCAAGTAGCTTTGGGAATTTCAGTTCTGATGTGAGAAATGCACCAAAGCGACTGAAAAACACGGTAAAAATGAGTATACTGTTAAGAAGAAGGGGAAGATGTTGTTTTTCGGTGGGTAGCAGTGTGGCCTCACACCTCCAGGACTGTGTCCTCAATTTGTGCTTCCCAGCTGTATACAAATGTTCTCCAGTCCAAAGGCATGCAATTGGGTGAACTGTTGCATGTAAATTGTCTAGAGTGTGTGTGTGTGGTCATGTATATATGACCAAAGATTAGTTTAACATTGTGGGGACAGTACAATCAAAAAACTTGTATTGTATTTTTTTTGTATTTTGTTAGTTACATGTGGTTAAGGTCTGCATCTGCATTTTCCATCAGAGCTGCACCAGAGTGGAACATGATACCATCCCACATCAGAGACATAAAAACATACCACACATTCAAACGCAATTTAAAAACATCGTTAATTAGCCTTCAAACATGTCAACACTAAATAGCATTACATTACCCAGCACCTTTATTAGTTAGTTGTATCTGGGCGCTACCTTATTTATACCATCACTACCATCAGCTATGTTCTGTCTTTCTCTTGTTTTGTGTTTATTAATATTATTCTTTTTTCTTCTATCTACTGACCCTTTCTTTTATTTTATTTATTCTATTTTATTCATTTATTTTATTATTATAATTTTTTTGCATGTTTTACGAGTCATTATTTACTTAATTATTATTTACTTATTTATTATTATTATTATTATTTTTTATGCATTAGACCTGTTACCATCGGTCCATGGACAACAGATGTAAAATAGCCACTTTGGCTAATTCTGGCATATTTACATTCTATGTTCATTAATGTGCACTGTCCATGTCAAATAAACAATAAATAAATAAACAAATAAACAAACAAATAAATAAATAAGGTTAAGGCTAGGTAGTGATTAAGGTTGTCATAAATGGGATTAGGGTTAGTCCCATAGAAATGAATGTGAAGTCCCTACAAAGATATGAATACAAACATGTGAGTGTGTGCCCTGTGATAGACTGGCATTGTGTCCTACATGTCCCCTGCCTTGTGCCCTGTGATGGACTGGCATTGTGTCCTATGTGTCCCCTGCCTTGTGCCCGGTAATGGACTTGCATCATGTCCAGGGCGTCCCCTGTCTTGTGCCCTGTGATGGACTGGCATCATATCCAGGGTGTCCCCTGCCTTGTGCCCTGTGATAGACTGGCATTGTGTCCTACGTGTCCCCTGCCTTGTGCCCTGTGATGGACTGGCATCGTGTCCAGGGCGTCCCCTGCCTTGTGCCCTGTGATGGACTGGCATTGTGTCCTATGTGTCCCCTGCCTTGTGCCCTGTGACGGATTGGCATCATATACAGGGCATCCCCTGTCTTGTGCCCTGTGATGGACTGGCATCGTGTCCAGGGCGTCCCCTGTCTTGTGCCCTGTGATGGACTAGCATTGTGTCCTATGTGTCCCCTGCCTTCCCGTCCAGGGTGTCCCCTGCCTTGTGCCCTGTGATTGACTGTCATTGTATCTAGGTTGTCCCCTGTCTTGTGCCCTGTGATGGACAGGCATTATGTCCAGGGTGTCCCCTGCTTTGTAGGAGGAGCTCTCAGCCCACCTTGACACCTTCAGCCCGATCCAGAAGTGAATCAATTCAGCCTTACTAGTGCGTGACTGATGAGGGCCAGATGGGGCCCCGCATAAAGGTCGCGACCTCGGGACCAAGTCCAAGACCACTCCACTGTTCCTAAAAATTCGGGCAGGGGTTGACCTGCGCTGGTCACCGTCTTGCTTAGCTGTTTATTAAATGAAGCGTGCTGCTCTCCTGCAGAGATTGTGTACAGAGGCTGCATGGGATGGAACCTGAGTGCTGAACAGGTTTGGGCTTTCCCAGAAAGGAAAGGAGGCCACTTCTGTATCAACATTAAACCCTCTCTGTCTACCTGCCCCCCCCCAGTCTCCCCCACTCTCCTCCTCTTCTCTTTCGATGCAGGTCCTCCTTGTATTTAGCTGATGAGGGGGGAGAGCTGTGCCTGGGCCCCGGGGAGGAGGCGGCCCTAGGCATTAATCTCATTAAGTGCTTTGGCTAATGTCAAAACCTGCTCGCCTTCCCCCTCAGCTTCTCTGTCACTTTGTTCAAAGGTTAAAATCACCAGGATAGAGCCTCCAGTCTGTGCCACTGGTCACACACAGACACACACAGACACAGACCCACGCACACACGCAGACTCGCGTAAATGGGGACTGTCCATTAATTTCTATGGGAAAAATCCTAATCCCAGTCACGACATTCTTAAACCCTACCCAGCCCTAACCTTAACCATTAGTAAACCCAAATACAAGAGTTTTGGCATTTCTACTTTTTTTACTTTTCTGATAGTATTCACAGATTTTTATAAATTCAAATTGGGACCTGAAAAAATGTCCCCAAAGGTAGGGAAATTTCAGGTTTTACCGCACTTTGGGGACATTTTAGTCCTCAAATGTGATCTATGCAAACCCACCCACCCACACATACACAGACCCACATACTTATCTAAATGGCCCAGAATATAACTTATGCTAATCCACACACACACACACACACACACACACACAGGTTCACAGGTTTGTACTCATATCTTTATGGGGGCTCTCCGTTCATTTCTATGCGAAGAACCCTAATCCCAGTTATGACATCCCTAACCCAGCCCTAACCTTAACCATAAGTAACTAGACAAAATGCTTTTGCTATTAAGATATACACGCGCCCCCCCAGCACGTACATATTTACTAAACAGGCCGAATAGCCAGGACAAAAAAAACACTAAAATTCACCGTAACCTGGTGAATTTCATTAGTTAGCAGCTTACTAAAAAAAATGTAATCAATAAAAAACCTACAGAAAACAGGAACAGCCCTAGGAGCCATTCAAAAGGAAGTACGGCCCCTGTGGCTACTGCCATGGTCTCATTTCCTCAGAAAATAACACATGTTCCAGCCTAACTGCTTCAGCAAAGTCCTCCCCTGTTGATCCTGCTCCTTGCTTAGTTCGTCCCGTCATACTCATTGTCTATCAGGTGATTGTGGGAGGGATGGCAAATAGCTGCCTGTCGTCTTGCCCTCCAGAGGGCAGTAAAGTTCACAACACTCCCACCCAGCAGATCTGTACATACATGTCTATAGTTCTTAATTACAGTTTGGACTGAGGTGGAAAGTTCAGCTCCACCTCCAGAAAGTATTTTGGATTTTGTTTCAACCAACCAGTTGAGTACTTTGTGACTGTGTCTCTTTATATTCAACTGGTTGGCTGAAACTAAATCTTTTACATTCCAGAACTGAACTTTCCACCTCTGTATGTGGAAAATGTTTACATCATTTACATCTATTCATTTAGTAGGTGCTTTTGTCCAGAGCCAACAAGCGACACACTATGTTACATGCATACAGCTGTTAAGGAGCCAGTGCTGGCATAAATGCAGACAAGTGTAAGGTAGCTTCATCATACAAAACATTGCAAGAACCCATCAGAAGAGACACTGAGATCATAACAGCATGAGGACTACTGCGGGTTCTTACTAAGCAGTGTCAAGGGCAACATTCCGCAAGAACTCTACAAGAGACTGAGAGCCGAGGAGGCAGATGGAGATGGGGCAGGTCTCTGGTCTGATGAGTTAGCGGCAATAGTGTCCGGCCATAGACCTCACCTCTCAGTTCATCTCCAACCTGAAACCCACCTCTTTCCCGAGTCCAGGAAATGACATCATATTGAATCACATGATGTGATTCAGAGTGACGTGTGTTCCGAATTTTCATATGTTGAATGCTGTTTGTTCCGTATTTTCATATGTGAAGGATGCAATCTGCAGTGTCTGGACAGCTATAGTACACTACATGGTGACTTAGAAATAAGAACATAAGAACTATACAAACGAGAGGAGGCCATTCGGCCCATCAAGCTCGCTTGGGGAGAACTTAACTAA
>JAODKM010000126.1:19807824-19823560 GCA_026780845.1 Petrocephalus sullivani
CCTAGAGATATACCCCAACATCCTATTGGCCTTTTTAATTGCTTCCCCACACTGGCGAGAGTGGGACATGGAAGCATGACACACATACATAGATAAGGTACATACATAGATTTTTAAGTAATACATAAATGGGCAAGATCTTAAGTGGATTAGTCAGTGGGATTGGCAGTATGCCTATGAAAGGCTTTGTCTGAACCACTACTTCACCAGCATTACAAAAAAGGAACAAGGTCTAAGTGTGCCAGATGTGTGTTTTTCAACAGGGTAGCCTGCTGGGTTTATTGGCCAAAGCAGGTCTTTATGGCTTTATGCAGATCTTTAATGGACTGATACTGGGACGCTCAGTTCTTTAATGTATAGAAGACTCTCTTTCTCTCTCTCTCTCTCTCTCTCTATATATATATATATATGTATATATATGTTACGCTCAGCCCCGCCCTTTATGTTTTTCCCCTGTCTTGCCCTCTGGCGGGGCTTGATTCGTCGCACCTGACCCTCATTGTGTTTGCTTTGTGTGAATTCTCCGCTTGTTTCCTTTGATCAGCTGCCTCTTGTTTGCCCCTTGATGTGCTGCCCTATTTTAGTGAGTCTGTGTCCTGTGCCCCTTGTCGAGTATTGTTCATGCCTTGTTTGGTTGCTCTCGTGCTTTCTCCCTCGTTTCCCTGTGTAATCCCTAATAAATGCCCCTCTGAAGGGCTTAACCTCGCAGCTCGCTGCCATGGGTCGTTCATCCTGCCGAAAGCGTGACTATATATATATATATATATATATATATATATTCTTTATTAATTGATATAAAGCTCAGTTAATGAAATTATTAATATTTGTATAAGATCCTCATGCTTCACCACAAATACTATGTATTTGCTCAGTGTATGAATAGCATGTATTACAATTTAATCTCAATAATAACAATAACAATGACAACAATACTAATCATAATAATAATAAATTATCAGGAATTCATAAGGTTGGAGCTGCACACATCTGGGAATCAAACCAATCAGCACAATCTAGCTTATGACGACTGGCAATGAATGTGTGTGACTGCAGTGTTGGCAGTAATGGCACGTTGGTTTGTAGCTAAAAGCTCCAAAATGACGTTTTGATGGGAAAAAAACAGCTATCGCTTCTTGGTCCAATAATAATAATAATAATAATAATAATAATAGTGGATTATGTTATTCTCTTTATTAACACTCAGATTACAATTATTCAAAGGTCACATGGTTCACAAAGCTCTTTCTGTCTCATGTCTGCTGAAAAACTCCAGCTTTCTCAGTAGAAGGACTGTGTAAGAAAATAACTGATCATCCTGGACATTGCAGTGTCAATTTCTCGAGGCACGTGGGATTTTTTATTACATTTTTTGCAATACCACCCCAAAACAGTAGATGGCAATAATGGTTAGAGTTTTCCTGGCTACTCAACCAGGTGTCAGAGGAGAGGAAGCTTCACAGATGAGCATATGCATGAGATATGCATATTTGACTATGCCTGCATTCTCGTGTAACCATTTTACATCATCTCCCATTGCCGAAGACCAGTTCCAAGACTAAGATTACAAGAACATCAAGATCACAACAATAACAAGGACAATAAAAGTCCCTGGATGCTGTTTTTGCTCCACCCCAAATATCAAGGTTACATCGGTTGTATCCTCAACCAAATGAGACCAATCCCATGATTCATTGCACCCCAAGTTCGTTCTTGGGAGGCAAGGTAGCAAGACTGGTCTTGCCAAGACCATATGGTCTTTACGTTCTTGGTATTGAGATTCACCTGAGATCTGCACCCAGACATTTCTTGTTAGTTGAGGTATTCCTGAAAAAGAGATATTTCTTGTAGGTTGAGAATGATTCTGTTGACCAGATTGGATGGTGTAACACACACACACAATAGATAGATAGATAGATAGATGTGATGTGAGCATCCAGTTGCTAAGAACACTGAGCTGAGGTGCAGCCCTCCATGGCCTGTCAGCACACCCAAGGCCATCTGCACATGCACAGACTATTAGTCCCTACACCGACATATATGTCATCGCTGCCCCAGACAACAAACAAGTTTCGATCAGGTTCCGGCTGGATATGGTGGCTGACGACCCCTGAGGAGAGGCATCCGTTTCAGAAAAGTGCTCTGCTCCTTGAAGAATAGTTGTTGTTACCGAGGTGACAATAGATGGGAGATGGGAGTGCTCATGTGGGGCGTGTGCCTGCTGTGCGCTGTTATCACGTCGCTCTCACGTTGTTATCGCTTTGTCATTGCAGGTTGATCGAGGACACATAGTCTAGCTAGCGCACCAGCACAGAGGCGGCAGGATTTCCGGAGGACAGCAGATAATCCTGAATTTTAACCTGGGTTTGAAAAACCCACTCGCCATTCCCTTTGTTGCTGGGAAGACGCCGTGGTAGATTTATTTTTATTATTATTTCTTTTTCCCTTTGAAATGTGATTTTGATATTTTTATTTGAATGTGTTCTTGTCTTTGAAAAGCGCTTTGATTTGCCTTGTGTCTGAATTGTGCTGTATAATTTAGTGCACGCCGATGAAACTTTATCATTAACAGCCTGAAAGCTTGAATTATACCTTTCTTTATTAAAACAAAAGATAACAAATAAGTGGACATGACTTTACGGTCCCCTATTAGCACACTTGTTCAGATGCATTCTGCACTCCATGCAATAGACCAACCCCCAAAACGTATGAGTAATATGCTTGAGGCGTGTTAGTCACTGTGCGCACATGACTGTAGCCATTTCCCCTTTCTCTTTATGTACCCTTTGTGCAGATGTGTGAAGATCTGAGACGTGTCCAAATTGACAGCTACACATTGTGCTCACGTCCCATCACCGAAAATAACAACCCAAATGCACAACAAGATCGCAAAGCCCAACTCTTCTCTCTGGAGACTCAAAAAAAGGCGTGCAGAATTCCAGAGTGCTGCTAATCACAGTATGCGGACGGCTTGCTGTCTTCCTTTGATGTTCCCAGAGCTTCGTCAAAGCCTGCTTTTACTCGATGCTTTGCTGAGCTCCAGGCTCCTCCACTGTCACTCATCCATCCATCCATCCAGTTTTGGCATGCTGGGGAGCTCGCTGCCTGCTCTAGGGGGCTACAGGACGTCCCGACTGTGATGGCAGTGTCAGGACAGTCTTTTTCTCAGGACACAGATGAAACTACAAGACGGGGAGGACAGGAGTGGGATTCAAACCCTCCCTAAACAGGCAGCAACGCTACCCACTGTACCAGTACGAGATAAACGAATCATTGATACATCGCCCCATATTGGAAGATGCCACATCTTGAAGAATTAACACAATCATTTGTGTGTGTGACTCTGCCTTGTGTGTCAATGTAAGCAGTGAGATGATGAGGCAGGGATGCAGAATTATTAATAATAGCGGCTCATTCACTCATTCATTCTTTTTTTTTATAATACCAGCCTTACAGGCGGCAGGGGGGCTCAGTTGGTAACCCTGCAGTCACTCATGGCAGGGGTTATGGGTTTGAACCTTGGCCCTACTGGTGGGGAGGTGCTCTGTTCTCTACCCCAAAGACAAGCAATCAGCCTACCTGGAATCTCTGAGTTTATCTACCCTCTGTGGTACCCTGTGCTTGGGATTGGCTCCAGACCCCCCATGATCCCGCCCTGGGTAAGTGCTTAGAAGATGTAGGCATTACCTTCATCCTTGGCCAATACTCATAACAAAATTCTGCCCAATTATACAACCAATACTTTTTGGAAGCATGGGCTAAGTGTCCTCTCCTGGGGCAGCTGTCCAGTGCTGAACCAAGAAAAGGAGTTATGATGGCTGATTATATGCCACACATGAGAGCATCCCTGCATTTCAGAGTTTGCTGCGGACATATTCAAAAAGGCAGAATTTTTGCTCGAGTGACCGACCTCAATCCTGCACTCTGAGCCAAGCCTGTGCATGCCTGCCCCCTGCTGGACTCTGCAATTACTGCTTTCTCCTGTAGGTTTCCAGAATGATTTCTTGACATTCTCCATTTATACCAGGGGTCTCAAACTCCAGTCCTGGAGGGCTGGAGTCCTGCACATTTTTGTGTTTACCCACACACCTGAATCAACTCACTGAGCTAATTACCACACAGCACTTGAGCTCAATAATTGTGATGGAACAGGGAAAGAATCAAGCTACACAGGACTCCGGCCCTACAAGACTGGAGTTTGAGACCCCTGATTTATACTGTATATTATATTTGAAACTTGGATGGCGACAGATCCCCCGCTGAGGACTGACTGTTGGAATTACATTCATTGGATTATTGCATTTTTGCCAAACTATCTGCAAAACGAAATGTTATCCTTTTTAAATTTATACTTAATCACCAATAGACGTGAATATTATAAAAACTAGTTAACAGAATAGAAATAGAAATCATATACAGAATGTAAAAATAATTGCATTATGGAAGACTTTTGAAAGGTTTTGAAAGGTCTAATATAATAACCAAAACACTCAGCATCTTAACTCCTTCAGTGTAGTGACACTTAGACAAGTGTTATGTCTTTTAAAGGTCACGGTTTTATATCAGGTCTTCTACTCGATGACATTCCTCCACCATCAGCACCACTGAGTTTGATACAAAGAAACTGCTTGTTTGGGGAGCCTGCTGTCAGCGACAGCCCATCCAAGTGCTCTAGCTGAACAGTAACCTAGAGTGCTGAATATAACAACCCAGCCCTGGAGCTGATCTGTTCTCTTTTGATTCCAACGAGGTCTCAGTTAAGTACCATTAAAAGGCTAAAAATCACAGGCAGCTTTTGAGCATGCAGCTTATTAGAGTATGTGAGAGGTTCCTGCTCTCTCTTTGATGTTCATGGCTAGAGCCCCTTCAAAGCCTGTCTCTGCCCATGGTGAGTTTAGGCTGTCTATCAAGACAAAAAAAAGATCTAATTTAATCATTTGTGCATGACATATGGCAACACTGCAGTAAAAGTGAAGGCCTTAAATGGTCCAGTATCCAGCTTTATGTACAATTAAACAGCTAATAACAGAGGTCAGGGAATTAGTCCAAACAGGTCAAATAATTTCTTTTATCTGTGGTATTGGTGTCCCAAGCAAAAATTAGCACAACCTTGCATTCTGACTACAGGAATATGCAGTTCATTGAATTTCATTATAAAGCCTATGTAATATTTACTGGAAGGCTTGTGCACCTGCGCCACACCACACCAAGAATGCCTTAAAAATAATCACATTTTATCTCTCTGGTCAGAAGGTAGCATCCTTCAGTAACATTTTACTTAAAGCAGTCATTACACTGCAATACACATACCCTCATAATGCATTATGATGTTTTCATAAAGCATCATAAACCTGGTTATAACGATTTATAAAAGGTATAACACATTATCGTCATGTGTATTATGCATTATGAATGCTCTATGCAGGTCTCATTTGTAATACATTATAAACACCTACATAAGCATTTTTAATTCTTATACTGACTATAATAATGCTTTATGAAGGTATTTATAGTGCAATATAGATGAGACCTTCTCAAGACTATAAGAGCATTCATGCATATACTCTGTGATGCCTTTTTATAACCATTTTTGCAATACTTTTTGAATATGTTACAATGAATTGTAATGACAGTTATTAGGCTTTATGAATATGGGCTTCTTAGAAAGCGTTACCTAACCTTCAAATTGTTTTTGATTTGACTTATTTTAGATGGCAGCCAGATAAAAGAAATCATTGAAGTGAACCTAAAGATCAAAAGGGCCTTGTTCTGAATTATTTGTAGCTGGAGTTTAGATATACATGAGAGTCAATATTGCCTATTGCTTTACCATAATGCATCACCTTACTTCATTTTCAAACTTCTGAGCACAGGACATTGAAGATGCTCTTTTGTTTACATTCAGCTAGGGGGCGCCATTTTCCCAACTGTAAATAATTGTGTTGGCATACAATTGCTTTGGCACATTTTATGAAACATAACATTCTCGTGACTATAAAAGCATTTCCCAAAACAATTTATGCATATAGCATAAGACTATTGTTTAGCTGTAAAAGGCTCTCTCTCACCCAAAACAATGAACTTAGTTATCAAGGGCAAATAATTCCACCAGTGAAAAAGTCAGTGCCACTACAATCAGCATCGTTTTAACCATGATTAGATAAATTGTCAAAATTTCGGTGAAAATTGTTACAGCAAAACATGGCACAGGTGGAACAAATGGTGGCGATTTGATGACTGGGTTTATTACACAAAATGACAGGGTGGTTCTGGGGGTGGGGGGGCAGTGCCCCCATGACAACATCCATATCCTTCCCTGTGCCCCCCTAAATACCTATGCTACATAGGTCTGTAATAAATATGTGTGCTAATTTTGTGTGCTGGAAGCAAGTGAAACAGAAACGTAAGCATATCTCCTGATGCACCTGCAGGGTGGGACTGGGCTGCAGGTCGATCTGGGTGGTCGCCAAACTGGATCCGGGGGTGTTTTGTAGTTTTGTGGGTGTGGCAACGTGTTCTCCCCAACCTGACCTGATTATTAATGTGGGTGCGCCAGGTGATACAGTTTTTAGAATGACACAAATATTGGTTTTCACAAAGTATGCTGCTTCAGTGTTTTTAGATCTTTTTGTGGGATGTTTCTGTGGTGTACTGAAGTATAATTACGAGCATTTCATACATTTGATGGTTCGATTCCACTCTTTATTTATGGCTGTGTTCTCCGGGAAAATTGTGCATGAGCCCACTCCCTTGGGTGAGAAGCAACCCCAAACATGAATGGCCTCAGGATGCCTAACTATTGGCATGACACAGGACTGATGGTAGCGCTCACCTTTACTTCTCCAGACAATAATTTTTCCAGATGCCCCAAACAATTGGAAAGTGGCTTCATCAGAGAAAAAGACTTTACCCCAGTCCTCAGCAGTCCAATCCCTGTACTTTTTATAGAATATCAGTCCATCTTCAACGTTTTTCTGGGAGAGAAGTGGCTTCTTTGCTGCCCTTCTTGACACCAGGACATCCTCCAGAAGTCTTTGCCTCACTGTGCGTGCAGATGCACTCACACCTGCCTGCTGCCATTCCTGAGCAAGCTCTGCACTGGTGGTGCCCCGATCCCACAGCTGAATCACCATTAGGAGACAGTCCTGGTGCTTGCTGGACTTTCTTGGGCACCCTGAAGCCTTATTCACAGTAGTTGAACCTTTTGAACAGTTAAACCCCAATTGAACAAGGGTCCTTGCAATTAATTGCAATTGATCTGATCACACTTCATAGCATTCTAAAGTATATGCAAATTGGCATCATTAAAACTGAAGCGACACAAACCAATATTTATGTCATTCTCAAAACTTTTGGTCACGACTGTAGAGTCACTTCAGTTAGTGAAAAGCGAAGTTAACAACAGAAACAAAATAATCAAGCTTGTGGAAGCAAGACAGTCTAAACATGAAATCAGAGTGAGTTACATATTTGTGAAAACTGTAAAATGTAACTGCAAAGCATTGTATGATTATCGGTTATCAAAATTGTCTTTTGCTTCTTAATGCTGGCAATCTACTCTAAGTATTTCTTGCGGGATGTTTTTAATCCTGGGGAAACCAGACCACCCTATCATAATAGGAAAAATCTCCAGTGTCTAAATTGATGAAACAGACCTAGTGAACCTGAAGGCAGGTGGTTTTTTTTTTATTAACCCTTTCCCACTACATGTTATGAAATGTTCTGTATACGACCCTCTGGGATATTATGAACACTATAATGATTGGTCTGTTCTGCTATAAGGCCATATCGTGGGTCACAAATTGGTGAAAGTGTTGCAAAGGCCTCTTAGTAATGGCAGTTGGGTTTGTTGGAAGGGTGGGTTGGCCGTGAAAGTTTTGTTGCGCCACCCATATGAGCTCAAACACAGTTTTGTCCATGGCTGATGCTGAGCAAGCGAGTATTCTTCCTCACTCATTGTTTGCCAGTTTACTGAAAAAGAAAGCACAATAACACACAATTACAGGTACACCAGTACAAATATACATGAACACAATCACAAATATTTACATTTATGCTATTATTGAATATTCATGTATAGACTGTTATTCACGTATATACTGTTATTCACAAATACCCTTCTGTCGTGTCATGGGCTCTATTTGTGGTCCACGCTCAGCCCCCATGTTTGCATTTGTGTACTTAATCTGCACTTTACCCCCGGTATTGTGTACATACAGCCCCCCCATTTGTCTTATGTTGCACCGTGATCCTGGGGAAACCATGTCTCATATCACTGTATACTTGTGCATGACTGGCACAACAATAAAGCCCACCTGACTTGACTTGAAAAAATATGCCTGAACAAAACACACAGTCACATATACACCAGCGCAAGTACTATATATACTACTCAGAAGACACTGGGGAAAAACCCAAAATAAAGGGACCATAAAGGGTCAGTGACAAACAGGACAAAATTAAAATGAAGTAAAAGTAACCACAAAGTAACACGACTAGGTACAATAAACAGAATAAACCAGGGAGCAAGACTAACAAGACAAGCAGAGCTAGAAACATGCAGTAACATGACCAATGACTGACTAAAGCACCAAGTGAAGGCGGCACTTAAATGCATGATAACCAATAACAATAATAACCAAATTAACCAATCAATGAAAGGATGGGACAACAAGCAACAGGTTAAATCAACAGCAACCGATAAGCAAAGAAACTGGGAAACACAGACACTAGGAAACATAGCCATCACTAAGGGTTAACAAAACTAGGAGCAGAGCAATATGCAAATCATAGACGCAGCAGAAGTGCGGAAACCCTAAAACAAGGAAACAGTGACAAATAACACACACTAGGGAGATGGAAAACCAAAAGCACAGAACGCAGATGAGGCCGGTCTCCAGCCAGCCTCAAACCAGTGTCAGCATCACATGTACCACCCATAGTGCAATGCGGCAGCCAGGGAATGATGTAACACACTAGGGCTGAAGGTTACAGGAGAAGAAGGGGAGGGAGGCAGGAACACCAGCGACACCTGCTGGTGAAATGGGAAGGGGACACTTAGGACAGGGTAGGATGGGCGCCGACCCCAACAGTAAGTATGCCCTGAGCTCCACTGTTCTGAGTGATAGTCATTTCCCACTGTTACTGACTGATCATTACAGTTTTGCTCAATTGCTTTGGAGCATTTCTCAAATGACGATTAACATTTGCAAAACAGATAGCAAAGAAGTGTAATCCACACACCATAATGTCACTTCTGCACCACAGAACATCATTTCTTATTGCTTCACACAAACTTATTTCACAAAAATATTTCAGGACATATATTCAAATGGTTTTGTACAACTGTCATAATTTGGTGCGATGTTCAGTTGCTCCAGTTTTGTTGGTCAAAATAAATTATGTAGTTTCCAGTGTAATAATTTTATACCCAAAACATTGCATGTAAGTGATCATCGTGTTAGCCACCACATGTAAAACAGTTCACCAAATTTCCAAAAATATATTTCTTAAATTGAAGTTATACGGCATTGTTGAATTTTTGGTTCCCACAGTATCAGATTTTTCTTGTTCTTGTTTTGTTCTTTGTTTCTTGTTTTACATTTTGATTTGTGTTATACAGTTCTGAGTGACTTTTTTGTTATTGTAACAAAAGAACTGAGAAATTGCATGCAACTACTTTCTTTCAACAGCAAACTTTACAACTCAACTCACACAACTCAGCTTTGCAGAGCTGAAACTGGTGTCTTTGACATGAAAGTATCAGTTTGCTAAAGAAACCTGACCAGTGAGTGACACGAGAAAATGGGAATTGAGTATGATTCAGAACTTACAGTGACATTTAAATGTCGTGGGTAAAATGACCCTGGTTGTACTTTCAATTTGGTGGCATTATTTGCTTTTGAGGCATGACTTAATTGTTTTGTGTAAGTCACGGGCTCTTGCAGCTAAACTATAGTGTTGTACTATATGCATGAACTGTTGTGAGCAATTCTCCTATAGTCTTGAGAATGTTATACTTCATGAAATGTGCCAAATAAATAGAGGAAAAACTATTATTTAGCAAGCTGATACTTCATGTCAGAGACACCAGGTTCAATGCTGCAAGGCTCTGCATTACAGTATGTACAGTAAGGTTTACTGGCATGAGGAAGCACTCGCATGCACAAGTAACCTTTGCTGGTACAATACAATGGCAAAGGAAAAAGGCACACAGCATTGGATAGCATAAAAACAGCAAAATTACAGAACACGGACAACAAAATCATGTACTGTGGGAACCAAAAACACAGCAAGCCAGCACCACTGAAATTCGTGGAATATATTTCTGAATCATTTTGAAAGCTTGGTGAACTGTTTTGCATGTGGTGGCGTACGTGAGAATCAGTTACGTATACAGTTCTGGGTGTAAAATTATTACAATGGCAAACTATATAATCTATTTTGACCAACAAGACATTTGTACAAGACTATTTGCATATATGTTCTAAAACAATTGCAGTTAATTTGAAACAATGAGAAACGGCGTTCTGCTCTGCACAAGTGACATTATGCCGGGGGGGTTACACTAGTTGTTTTGCAAATGGTAGTTGTCATTTGAAAAACTGTAAAAACATATGCAGGGTGGCATGGTGGCCTCAGCCCACTAGGGCTGGGGGTTTGGACCATATTTTCATGCTGTTCTGGTTTCTTTCCACAGAGAGAAACCACACAGTTAGGAGAATTGATGATTGCCCATAGCTAACATGAGTGTGTGTCCAGAAATGGCCTGGCATCCTGTCCAGGGTGTCCCCAGCCAGGATATAGGTTTGGTTTCAACATTGGCAGAGACCAAATCAGTCATGAACTCCCCCCCCCCCCAACACAGTAATCTCGCAATACTGGTAAGGGCATGTCAGCTACCGTTCATAACCAAACCTATGCCCTCGGTCCTTGGCCAAGTGGCCTGTCTTTGGTAGGACAGTCCTCAGGCTTACGGTGACCCAGCAGAGAATGAGTGGTTGTGAAAGATAGATGGAAAAAGATAAAACACAATATATGCAGTGTGTGATTATTTTAGACTCCTGAGGCTCAACAAGTATAGGATTGCACAAATATAGCAAAGGCAGGGGGCTCAAAAGCCAAGGGACAGATGTAAAATACACCCCATCCCTCTACTGTAAGTTACTCTGGATAATTCATCCACAAATACAGGTGGGGTTACATTCCAATGAGCCCCTTATAGGTAAACCACCTATAATCAATGGCAAACACAGACACTAGGAAACATAGCCATCACTAAGGGTTAACAAAACTAGGAGCAGAGCAATATGCAAATCTTAGACGCAGCAGAAGTGCGGTAAACCTAAAACAAGGAAACAACAACAAATAATACACACTAGGGAAAACCAAAAGGCACAGAACGCAGATGAGGCCGGTGTCAGCATCACATGTACCACCCATAGTGCAATGTGGCAGCCCAGGAATGATGTAACACACTAGGGCTGAAGGTTACAGGAGAAGAAGGGGAGGGAGGCAGGAACACTACCGACACCTACTGGTGAAATGGGAAGGGGACACTTAGGACAGGGTAGGATGGGCGCCGACCCCAACAGTAAGTATGCCCTGAGCTCCACTGTTCTGAGTGATAGTCATTTCCTCTTCTCACCGCCACTGACTGGAGTTGAACATTGTTATATGATATGACACACTTTGGCATGTAGTCTAGACAGTCGGCTTGGGATAACCTGGTTAATACACAGAAGAAAAATCAAAGTACGATTTATTGTTAAACGCTGAATGTTTACGAAGCCAGGAGATTAATTGCATGGATGTTGTCATTGCACGGCATCGGAGGAAAGTATCGTATGGCATATTGGTAGTCCACAAATACGTCAAAATAAGTTTGATGTCTACTGATTGTGCATCGCTATTGGACCATTGTAAGGTCACAATATCGTAAGTCTGGCCATCGTGATCACAATCACTGTATTTGATTGTGAGATGATGGGTATTAGAGCGATCCATCCTTAGCACATAATGCACTGATTGTGCATCGGCATTGTACCGTCGTAAAGTCACAATATCGTAAGTCTGGCCATCGTTATTACAATCACTGTTGTCACGCTCAGCCCCGCCCGTCGTGTCTGTTTCCCGGCGTTTCCCTGAGGCGGGGCCTAATTGGCCTCACCTGATCCTCGTTGTGTTTGCCTGATGTGTCAATCCCCTTGTTTGCCTAGCACACCTGCCTGGTGTTTCCTCCTTGATGTCCTACCCTATTTAGTCAGTCTGCGTCCTGTTCATCTTGTCAGATATTGTCAATGTCACATGTGGCCTGCTTCCTGGTGTTTTCCCCATTCCGGTAATAAACAAGCACACACTAGGGGGGTCGAAACCCGCAGCCTGCATTATGGGTCGTTCATCCCGCCGCCACCACAATAACTGTGTTCAGGCCAGCATAGGCAGGTCAGCTGAAAATTACACCAACACTGATAAAAAAAAAAACATATTTCACAGGAATAGAAGTATTTAGCACAGAAAAATAAAACTATCAAATTTGACAAAGAGCACATCATGGTCCCTAACACCCTAAACGCCCAATTTAGACACAGAAGAAAACTATAACACTATTATGACAGCCCTCATTTCAAATGAACCAGCAAATGATGACGACTACAGTTTAAACCTTTGCTTTGGTCCGGGTTCCATCGCAGTGATGTAGCGAAGCTATATGTACTTGCAACTCAAAGACTCTCAAAGATCTTTTGTTCTCTGTACTTTGTTGATCTCACCATCATGGGAACGGGACGAAATCAATAGATTATATAAGGTTTGCATAAAAACAATACATGCTCTAAAGAGAATATTATACAATGTATTATAAATACATTTATTGTAATGCGCTTTTTGGGTGATACCTGTAGGTAATTGCTGAGTCAAATAAAAACCTAAAATTATTTTTCAGATGCTCTAACCATGGCTTATATCAGTTATATAATCTGGAAAAGATCATATGAAAGCTTCTGTGATGCCTGGCAGTAAGAAGAAACCCTAAATCGTGGCCGGGACCCATTCAGGTCTGCCTTGATAATCCAGCTTTTGATGCTTCCACAAAAGTACCATCATAGGCCGCATCTCCATGCAAACCGAATCGCACTCTTCCGCACACAGCCCAGACCGGATAGGGCCTATATCATCGTCGTAATTAAACCATTGTGGCTGTAGCACTAGATATGCCAATATCTAGATTATGCTAAGCAGCTGTGCTGAAGAGATAACCAAGACAAATTTCCGCCACCAATTAATATGTTGAGAATTTCCCGACGTACATATTAGTCATTACATTATAATCTCCCGCGTGTAAGCTGTTTTTATCCTGGCGGGGCCGCTGCTGGTGTAGCTCATGGCAGCTTGGTGCCCACACAACACCCACTGACAGCTGGCCGGCAGAGAACTTCCTGTTCCAGGAAAAGGCGCCCGTTCGCATCAGAGGTTAGAGCTTCAAGCACCACACGGTGTCTCTCTCTCTGTCACTCGTCAGCAAGGAATGTGTACATTGGAGAGGACTCCAGCAAAGTATCCTAACTTGCTATTTGGGAGAAGAAAAATGCACTCCGCATATGGGAAATTAGTTGTTATAATTTGCATGAAAGAGACAGTTCTGGTGATTGTGCTTTCTGTTAATTAGATTATTCTGAAACTACAAATATCCAGGGTACACCTCAGCTTGTGCTAACCTGCTGCCCGCCATGGGCTCCAAGCTAGCCCTGACCAGGATAAGCGGTTTATGAATGGGTAGGTGGATGAGGTGACAGACAGGCCACTGAGACCTTACATAATCCATACCTGGGACTGAATTAAATGTGGTCAATCTCTCCCCTGTCCACATCCCTCTTTCTCTCCATGGCAACATCAGGCTGGGGATTAGCACCTAATGCAGAAACAGATACCCCGTCTCTCACTCTCACCTCGTCTGACCACACGTCACCTACACCGTTTATACTTTTGACAAAGGGAAGCTTGAATGGACCAGACAGAGATTCCTATCATGCTTCCCCAGGAAAGCTGGGACTTTTACCTCTTTCATCTATGACACATTACAGCAATTAGGAATAAGCCAGAAGAGGATATCCCGACATCACAGGGCAAGGAGCCTTAAAGTCCGCAAGACCATATCTGATAAATAAGAAGGAAAAGAAACGACAAGAAGAAATGAGATGAGATGAAGACGGAGATGAAGATAAAGATAACGAAGGAACTTTATTCATCCCGTGGGAAATTATTAAACTTAGCGTGTCCCACTGAGGAGCAGGGGGATTAATCAGGAGTGAATGACGAGAGCGTATGTCTAAACGAGGCCTGCCGAGAAGCAGCATCAGAACAGCTTCAAGGGCAAACCCGAGGAGACCAGGACAGTCGCTATTACCTTACCTCTCCTGAATTTATATTCAAACAATTACAGTGGTATACGTTCTGCTTAATTTTGCATTTGTGGAACATATCACGCGGCATACTCTACAGGAGCTCTGCACAGCTTGGTAAATCCCCAGGGTCTGACCGATATGCGGTTAAAACCATGTAAACTCCAGATTGTTAAGGTGTTTCCATGGCAACACTGCTTTCGCCTTATGTCACAGGGACACATAATATATAGTCCTGCTTGCAATCAGATACCTTGTACCCACACTCACTTTTAACAATGCTGGGTGCCTGGGTAGCCAATCATGTCACTGGATGTTATGCAGCTGGGAATTAGCTGTTATAAATGGTCACCTTGCGGGAAACCAAAGGGAACACCACATGAATTGAGCCATGTGTCATTTTTCTGGAGAACCAGAGATTTCAGGCCAGCGGTCGACTGGCATTCCCATGCATTAGTCAGGAGCTCTCTCAGTGATCCAGAAAAAAAGAAATTGCCAAGGACATGATTATTAAACTGTTGTTTAGTATTAGTCATCAGCTCTGAGGAACTGGCCACTGCCTGCTGACAGAGATGCACTGCTTAAATAATTCGGCCTTGTTCGCGTGCCGCTGCTGTCTAAGTTAATGTGTCTCGACACCAAACGATCATGCAAGCCGCAATGTATTTCATGGCAGGGGCGCCTGGTGGCTGGTGTCATTAATTAAATGCAGGGTTAATGAGTCAGAGGTGACAGGTGTCAGGCCGGGAGATACCACTGTGACTCATGACGGGGGGTGCAGAGGGAGGGCCCGGCGACGGACTCCACCAGCAAGCGCCATCAGCGACAATCAGGAGAATCAGCCACACTGCGAACATGAATGGACTGATCTTTTATTGGCTTTGAAAGGTCATACACAAAAAAATATATCGGCTCTCAAAAGCATTAAAAAAAATCAATTGTACATTACAAACATAAAAATTCAAAGCACAATTCATAAGCCACAGAGAACATCAGCGAACACTGTAAGTAACAACCTTCATTTTTTTTTTTTCTTTTTAATTTCCCAGATTTTACAGGAGTAGGAAACCTGAATAAAATGGAGCGCGGCACCACCTTATGCGACAGTGAAGGGGTGAGGAAAGCAGCAGGCTTCATGGAGTTTCCAGATGTGGAGGAGAAAACATCTGTAAACCGCCCCCGCCCCCCCACACGCAAAGAAAACACAGGCTCGCGGACCCCCCCCCCAACGCCGAAGGAACCTGGGTGCCCACGGGAAAAATGTACAGTACGGGCAGAACCTGCAAACACCCCCCATTCAAACTCGGGAGGGTCTTTCGGGGCGCAGCCGCCCACGCCAC
>JAODKM010000126.1:19854573-19880111 GCA_026780845.1 Petrocephalus sullivani
CGAGGGGATCTTTGAGAGGAGGAAACACTCCTGTAGTTTGAGAGCAGAGTCGCCTTCCCCGACACCCGCCTCCCCCGCCACCAACTCCCCAGGCAACGTCTATTTAAACGTTACATCTCTAATCATGGCTGGCGTCTCCAATCCCCCGTACTGCAGCCCGCAGAGCCGATGAGGGGGGGGGGCGCTCAACGGGTACTGATAACGATTAATTAACAACGCCCCCCCATCCCCAAATGAACCAAGGATGAAAGTAGCACTGGCTGAGGCCCGACACACTAGGCACAGTCACCTCTCAAGGGGGAGGGATGGCTTCATTTCAGCACAGTGACGTCCCCCCATGGCAGGTGGGCTCCGCAGGTTGGGCCACACGGGTGGCTTGCCGTTGGACAGGCGGCCAGGCCAAGCCCATGGGGAACACAGAGGACACTGCCGCGCGTAATCCCCCCCTGCAGAACAGGGCCACGCTGATAAATGCTGCATCTGTTTCTCAGTTTTTAATCAGCAATTTAAATGCCCACTCCCCAGCTACCCCCCTGCACACACTTCCCCAGCACCACCCCGTAACCACAGAAAATACAAGACTTTCCTGTTTTTTTTATTTCATTCACAGATCATTACAAAATTTAGGTTTATATTGTGGGGGGGCTGATAAATGTCCCCACAAGCTAAAAAGTAGCAGGGTACCCCTTTGTTCCCATTGTGGGGACCAAATACAAACCCACGCAAGCACACACACACAGACACACACAGACACAATCACTCACCTGTCTGGGTGCCCAAAACTAGAGCAGACAGCAGGCCACTATGAAATGGGAGACGGTGGGAGACTGTGTGTGTGTGTCGAGGGGAGGGCCTGATCACAATGGGCCATTGTAACCTCCATACAGGGGCCTGATGAGGATGGGGGTGTCGACACCCAAGCGCTGGAGATCTACTGGTCAGCGGGACAATAGATGTGGAGTCGAATTACAGCGAGTGGCTTGGCAAAGGGAGGCAGACAGAGGCGGGGGGAGAACAGGCCGCTACGATGGCGGGGGGGGATTGGAAACGCGGGGAAAGATGGAGAGGAGCAGGGAAGATGGATGGGGGCATGCCGACGGAGGGAGACTGCAAATGCGACGGCTTCACCTTCACAACAGAGAGGGTGACGGACGCGCAGACCTCACAGAGACCCTGGACTCGGGGAGGCGAGGTAGCACCAAACCTCATCTCTCTCAGGGGGAGGGGCATACGATTTGGAAGTAAAGAAGAGGGTTGGCTGACTTTCCCAGGGCCGACAAAGCGTACAGATACCACTAAGGAGGGATTCATTTTTAAAAGTTAACGAGTTGAAACAGGCTGGCACGCCGGCTCCCTAACGATCGATATGGTGTCGATGAGGGGAGCAGGCAGGCAGGCAGGCAGGCTGAAGCACAGCCCACGCAGAGTGCATCTAAAACGAGCCCACCAGAGGATCACAAAGGGTCAGCTGGGGAACACGGGCAGCGCACATCCACACAGACCACAAGTAAGATTCAACACCCCGACAAGTGCAGAGAGAGAGCAAGCCAGCCGGAGAAAGGGAGCCCGAGGACCGGCGCGCCGGGGAGGAATAAAAACGGGTGAGATTATGCTAAGCGCACACGGACGTGCAGAGAAATTTCAGCATCCTGCGCCGGTGCCCATATATGGAGAAGGAATGCAGGACGGAATGAGGTCACTCAGCCACGGAAACCGTGAGGGAGAACAGAGAGACCGTCAGACTTTTACAAGCCGTATGCCCCTGATGCACCTGACGAGACACACGTGGATGAGCCCCCTTGGACCAGAGAGGGCAGATCCGGAACAGGCCGAAGGTGCCGGCCCCCGAGAACAGCGGCTCCCTGTCTCCAGGGAGCAAAACTTGACTTGGCAAATCAACGTGGGGCCTTTGAAAGTCAGTATCGAGAGCCTGGCATCATTTCGGGCTTTGATATCCTCCCCCGGGTGGGGGGGGGGGGCTGTAAGGCGCAGCTGTGAGACCAAACAGCCATGTGACACGTGCAAAATGAACCTTTCTAAGCCATGGGCCAGAAAACAGGAGAACCATCATTGAAAACCCGGGTGCCACGACCCCCATATCAACCCACACCTTCCTGCTGCAGTAAGGATCAGATCAGCAGCACATGACCACCGCTGTCTTTAAAAGGGCTGAACCGCCTCCCTGTTCCTGGCTGCAAGGTGCCATTAATGGTTGTCTGAGCCTGTTGCTCATCCAACAATTATGGGGGAGTATTCTATTACAGCCCGTGACACGGAGCAGCACCGCACGGAAGCAGGAAGTGTAATCTTACTCTGTGACACATGCTTGTTATAGCGGAGATGAATCAAACTCCTCCTCTATCAGGAGCGCAATCATTTTTTTGATCAAACGTTCGCAAGAAGAGTGCCGACAAGGCTCTCACTTATTCACAGAATAAAGGTCCGTTGACACAAGCAGCTTTGAGCTGGACTCCCGGAGAGCCAGTCAGTCTGGCCTGTCTTCAGATGTCCGAATGCAAGGGCGGAGCAAGGAGGTTCACAGCAAAAGGACTCTGTCGAGCCAGACTCTGGACGTGAAAATTTCTCACAAATGACTCACAGTATCGGGGGTGATTAACGCAGCGTAATACCACATTTCCCATAAACCCCAACCCTGATAAGAAGCTGTTCTAAAGGTTCTCCTAAAAGAATGTCCATCCACATTCCAGTGCCCCCACTGATTCCCTCATGACAGCCCCCGCCTCACTGGTAAACCCTCATTGGTTCCCCCACTATGATAACTCCCCATCCCCCCATGGTTCCCCCACTATGACCCCCCTCCCCAAGATCAGCTAGCAGCAGTGTGGGAAGATCACTCTAGCTAGTCTGCCAGTGTTGGAAAATTAAAAGGGGGTGACTGGTCCACATACTCAGAGGGGCACAATCTCCCATCTGCCGTACTTGGAGATGTTCAGGACACCAGCCAGCCATCGACTCATGCATATTGAATGATGTGTTTTTATCTACACATCAGTACTGATGCATCAACATGAAGGCTTAATTGGGCCGAAGGAGGAGCTGATGTGAACATCGGCGACCTTTTCAAACAGCGACAGCACTGCCAATCGCTTCTGGGCAAATCATTTTGAGCGATGTCCATAAAAAGGCAATTGCCGGCGCATTTTATCCTGCAAAACAGAGCGACTTTATTGAAATGGAATAACGGCAAAGCATGTTTCAGTTTTCAGTTTTGTGGCGCACATGTCTTTCACATGGACACTTGTAAACAGCATGGCCTTGAGCTGGAAGGGTGGTGGTGGAGGGGGGCAGGCAATGTCTGAATTCACTAACCACTAACTCCACTCAGACAAAAGAGCAGGGCAGCAGCCGAGAACAGCAGCACATGAAAGAGGCAGAGAACAAGGATCTTTTAGTTGCTGGGTGTGCCGGGGGGGCCTATTGAGATTGAAGGGAGGGGGAATTCTTATTTGAAAGATGCCGGTTCCATCAAAATCCAGATAATTCCGTTACTTTCAAAAAGCCATATTTCTATGAAAGGACCAGAGGTGGCTGGTCCATACTGACTGAGGAGGCGGCACATCCTATATTTCTATGAAAGAACCAGAGGTGGCTGGTCCATACAGACTGAGGAGGCGGCACATCCTATATTTCTACAAAAGAACCAGAGGTGGCTGGTCCATACAGACTGAGGAGGCGGCACATCTTATATTTCTACGAAAGAACCAGAGGTGGCTGGTCCATACTGACTGAGGAGGCGGCACATCCTATATTTCGGAAATTTAATTATGAAACAAGTAACTTTGACATAGCTCATGACTATAATTTCAACGTGATTCAAAAACACTTTCACTCTTCTTCAGAAAAATTCACTATTGTAATTCTAATATGTAGCATCTTCTTAATTCCTTTTTTTTAACCACCAGCTGCCACTGGTAAGAACTTGCTACTTGAATACTCTACCTAAAGGATTCCAGAGTTCATTTAAACTTCTGGGAGTTATCAAATTAACAATAAAACGGAAGTTCACACCCTAGAGCAAAACAAGTTTCACATGCCATAAATGACAGCGTGACTCAGAAAAATTAACCTGTGGAGTGATACTGATATACAATCATAATCCAAGAATTGCATTTCCCAGCAACTGATAACACGTCAATATGGGTGGGGAGGGAAACACAAGGCCAGAAACCCAAGTTTGTCACCGTTTTAAACCCAAGTTTAAAAGTGTCTCCATGACAACCGGGTTCCAGCATTTTAGAGCTGAAAATGTTTCAGCGTTTCCGAAGTCAGGTCACTCAATCAAAGATGAAATAATGAATCATTCCGAATGAATCATCAGTATCGTGGTGTAAATATTTCATTCTACATGCAAAATTAAATTCAAATCATTAAAAAAAAGACCAGCCATTACTATGTGATTCTACCGTCTATCCCCCTAACGCACTAAACGATAACTTTAAAAACTTTAAAAGGCAAGATGGCCGTTTCTTTCCCTTTGGGGTCATTAATAAAACACGTACGGCCATTTGTTTGGCTTTTCTTGGCGCTGTATCGTATCTTGGCGCTTTACAGTGCTGTTATCGCGCTGTAAAATGGGTTTAGGCAGAAACTCCATGAATAAGTAACGGCAGGGACTCGCCTTTCCGTATCGTTACGAACGCGACGGTGACGCGGCGTCATTTAACCTTCCGCACTCGAAACTTTGGAGGCGCCTCGTTTAATGAACCGTACATAATGTATTACAGGGGAATAAACCGGCGATCCTGAGAGGGGGGGTCGGCCGGGTTTATAAGCCAAATCTAGGCGACGTTATAACGGACATTAAGCCTAAATCATATCGGTCAATTTAATTCTGAAATGTACCCCGAAACTAGCTGTTTCTTTCGGCACCGCAGTTTATCAGGTGTCAATAGCTGCTGGACTGCAACTGTGACGCAACCTTACCGAATAATTCCTATACGAGTGATTAGCCCTCTCGGAGCGGGGATACAAATTAACATAAATAGGGCGTAGCTGGCTCTACATCAAAAACAACCGAAAGGTCTGGCTAAGGTTTACAATGTAATTTTATGTTGTTTTTTTTTTTTGCAAGTTTGCAAGGTGGAGGAAAAGTGACTGAAATCAAGTACTTAAAAACGCTAATAACAATATTAGGGTCAATAAAAAAAAAAAGTGCTGGCCACCACGCAGGTCGCATTAAATAAGCGACACTTCTGCAGTTTTACGGACGTCTAGCCGCGGTCACCGCGTTACAGACACACCAAATCATTTGGCGGCTTTACATACAAAACGCCGTTAATCTAGCGCTAAGGACAATAACGGGGAGAATGACACCCTGTTGCTTTTTGTTCGTGTGTCTACACTTTTTTTTATACATTTGCTCGTTTTAGGAGACGCCACAAAAGAAAAACAGCGCTAGATGTAGCTATTATGGGGCGTGGAATTGGAAGTAACCGAGGTGACATGCACATGTAAAGAATAAAGTATTTTTAGAAATCACACCTGCGGACAACCAGAAAAAAAGATATCAGGAGGCCACACCTTGACTAACATGGCGTATAGAAACTCAGACCGGGATACGAGGCACACAAGTCGACAATAATAGGTACTACCTACCGTCGTAATTAGGTATTGCGAGTAAAAAAATATATATGCAGTATATATAGGGACATCTATCTTGGATTTAAGTACGCTATCCGGATTTCTGGAATTTGACATTCACTGTCATATGTCCGTAAAGTGTCGCAAAAACGCCGTCAGTCCGTAATCGGACATTACATATCTAATGTAAATAATGAAATGGCAAATAACCCTCCGCAGAATGAATGCATAAAACCAAACATCAATCTTACCTTGGATGGCCGGCAAAAGAAAAAGCAGTAGAACGGCAAAGCTGGGCGAATTTCTCGCGTCGTTTTCCCCCATGATCAGTGTTCCTCGGAATATTAAATAAAAATAAAAATAGAAACTAATACGCACGGTGGATTTTACAGAGCACTTAATAAACACTCCTGACAGTAATGCTGCAAAGGATCCCTAAAAAGGAGGGAAAAAAAAACTTTAGAGAACCAAAAGGACGTCTGTGGTTGCGCTCTCCGTATCCGGAATCCTTTATTCCTCTGCTGGCTGCGTACTCTAAGCGATAACAGGGAAATAATATTACAATCTTGGAGGACGCACGTAACTGCGAGCCTGCAGAAAGTACGAACTGTGGCGCGTAGAGCGATTCCGCTGCCTTACAGCACTAGCACAGGTCGGCTGTGATTGGCTGCGAGACGCAGCGTCACCGAGCGTCACCCACTTACGAAGCTGGCCGTGAGCTGGAAAGTTTCGAAGTTGTAGCGACGTTTCGATATTTGGCAATCACGGATTGAAGGAGAAGCCCTTCGTGCCAATAGCCAGTATTCATTTATTGCAAATAGTTTATCGTTGACTTGACGGACACAGTAGACGCAGTTCAAACAACAGGGCTAATGCAGCCTAAATTTAAATCGCAGTAATGTAATACCTATATATATATACATATATATACATATATAGCGGTGTATAAAAATATAGCGATGTGTAACTGATCTAGAAGTGAAAGTAAGCACGGAGCGGTTACTGACCAGTGGACTTCCAGGGATTTTCCCGCAGGGATTTTTTAAAATCACCTACAAACTCTTTCGCATACTAGAATCTATTGCATGTCGGCAAAGTCCGTTTTAATACGGACGTTAGAACACGATTTTAATCATTTTCAACGATACAGAAGGAATATGTTAAATAAAATGTTTACAAACGCCAATAGAACGTGAAACTTCAAAATGTTTCCATCATCACAGGTGATAATATAAAAAACCAACTTCTCCCCTGTGAATTATGTACCATGAGATTATTATACACGAAGAATCTGTTAATGGCACTGATGGAGTTCCAGTATTTATTAAGTTATTGAAATATGGACGGGTCTATGCCATTGTCAATGAACTATTAGGCCAATTTTCAGACACATGAGCAAACAAAATCAAAGTCTTCTTAATACCAGGCCTGTTGTGAATAAAACCGATAATGTGCGTTGTTTTTCACATTGTACTATTATATAGTCATACATACAATCTCAAAATAGGCAAACCGGGGGATTTTACACAGTCGAAATGTTTTAGGCCTTGATAATAAGCAATTTTAATTATTATATCAATAATGTTTATATGTCGCCATTTATTTTACAAGTATATCCAACCATCCTCATTACAACTTATCCAGTCCCCAGCGGCATTTAAGTCAGAGCTGTTCCCACAACAGAAATTTCAGGTAGAGGGGAGCCACAATGACTTCCATGATGCCTTGCCATATTCCATGGCATGCTTATACTAGACGCCCGGATCACTGGAGATGCGAAGGCACAATGCTTAACCACCGTGCCATCTGACTAAAGCATATTAACAGTATGAACTTTGGATTTACTGTTCAAGGACACCGTGCGTTAGTGAAATGCGTGAATTTTTCCCCAAAATGGATGATATCAGGTTGGATGGGCCAATGTATAAACGTGGTTATTCACAATTGACAGACGAACAATACAACCGGCAATACTGTACTATAATTTACTTTATTGCGCCACCTCATGTTGCTTTGATGTTACTACTTTTAGTATAACCGCGAGTTTGTTCTGGCAAATTGTTCTGCAAATAGTTCTTGTGCCTAGCAAAGGATTTGTGACTACACATTAATGCCTCTAACCTCTAATATTTTGCAGCTAATGAGCATCAAATTACTTTTCTCATTCTGATCTCTTAGATTCGCAATTCTCAGCATCGCTTAGCTGCCTCGTTTAACCTTTACGAATGAATCAGTGACCATAATATTTTCACGCATCGTGACCTATTATTATGATTTTTTTGCAATATCGCCTTCATTGTTATTCACTGATTTCAGCTGAAATATAGATCTGCCAGGGCGCTTTCACCACTCAGATGAAGGTATTTCACATCTATCGCTTTTCGTAATATCTGTCTGCGCTCATGTCAGTCCTTAATTCGTGGGCATTCGATGAACTCAAGGAGCAATGTAGCGATTTTAAAAGCCGACAAATTCCGTGCCATAATTCTTCATGGCTCAGATTGCTTCATGGAGGCAGGCCTATTGCTTTCAGTCTTGATTCCCACTCAGTCATCTCTCTCTCTCCTCCCCCCATTAACGCAGCAGTAATTAAGCGCTGATCTGGTAATAGCACTCAGAGGGGCTGACATTACCGTTAGCTTTAATTAAAGACACTGAAGGGAACTAAAGACTTAGAACACATGCGATGTGTAAGTTCACGCTATCCTTCTTAAAAGTATACGCTCGGAAAATCTTTCTTAAATTCATAGAACCCAGTTTTGAAGCAGAAAACAACGACGTCCCTGTGCATTTTGGCGTCAATCCGTCTTTATGTAAAGTGTGCATGTGAGTGCGTCTTTGCATATGTGTGTGTGTGTGTGTGTGTGTTTGCGTGCATTTGCCATTTCGCTGCCGGCAGTAAGTGGAACAGAGGGCGTATTTATGCAAACGTCCATGTTATTGTTCCTGTTTGTCCTTGTTATGATTTATCAGCAGGCGGCCGCATGGCCGCTCATTGTCAAGGTCTTCCTGACGGGTGTCCGCTTCTGGTTTGGTGACATCTCACAAAAATAGTTCCTGTGTATTTTAGTCTAAATTAGACAATGACACTGTGGTTTCTGGACACTTATAGGGACACTTTTGTTTCACGCAGTCATAAGAGGAACCACCGGTTGCGATGGACCTGCGTTTTGCGGCCCCCCTCTTGGCTACAGCCCTGCTCCTCTCTGGTCCAGTTCTAGCAAAAGGTACAATGAACGTACACTTAAGTCGGTCTTCTTATACTTTTCTTTCTTTCTATATTATTATTATTATTAATGACTTTTTTGTCCATTAGCAATTTGTTAGAGATAATTGCAGTTGTGAAATCAACTGGAACAGGTCAAATAACTTTGAGTGTATGCCGGAAGGTGTCGGGCGGCCAGCCCCGGCCCACAAGAGCCTCAGTCCCATGACGTATTTTAATTTGCACCTGATTAACTGCAATACATGAATAAAAAGCTACAGGAGCGACGCACCCTGCAGTGCTCAAGGTGCAGCCTGCCACCCCTGCGGTAGCGCTGCGTGTGCTCTGCAGGCTCTTAATTTTAAGGAGAAAGCCAACGACGTTCACCGGCTTCCATTTCAAATGACGTTTTAAGCGGAATAATTTGTTTATTCTGGTTTTATTAATGATAATAACAGTAATGAAAATAAGGGTAACATAACCATGTATCTCATTTGTTTATGCTTGCCAGATGAAGACGTGGATGTTATTGTGGCTATGGTAGGCAGCACCATTACCTTACCTTGCTCTAATATGCCACTTAAGGAGAAAATGACAATAAACTGGCAGTGGCTGCCCCACGGTGCGGACAGCACCAGGCTGGTCCTCTCTGCTGACCGGAGGCAAGAGTTCCTGGGTAGGGCGTCCAAGACAGATGCCCGCCTGGCCGACTCGGGCTTCTGGAAGTCGGGAAATTTCTCCTTGTCTTTTAGGGCCAGTGCTGAGGATGGCGGACATTACACTTGCCTCATTAACCAGGCGCAGAAGACGCTGAAAGAGGAGGTCATGCTGCTGGCTGTTCTGACAGGTGCCTGCAGGTTTTCCTTTTTGGATTACAGCTGCTATCTGCTTCTCCACTGCTTTTCTCTTGTGGGGTTAATGGCAGTCTCCCTTGCTGGTACAGTGTCCGCGGATCCTCCCCTCCCCGTTCCAGAGCAGAGCACGCTACGCCTGCAGGCAAAAGTGTCCGGGCTGAGCTCGGCCCTCAACCTCTCCTGGCTTTCCCCGGGTGGGCTGCCACTGCACTACGAGGTGCTGCCTGAAGGGGGCGTGATCACTAAACTGCCCAACATCGTACCTGCCGATAAGGGAGACTACATCTGCAAGGTCAGGCTGCAGGGGAACCGCGGGAAACCAGCTTCTCTCTTTTTGTATCCAGTGACAGTTGACGGTAAGTGGGGAAAATAGCTGCAGGGAGACTGGAGAGTAGAGTTTGGTGGGGGGGGGGGCGCAGAGGCGGGAGGGTGGCAGCAGGCGATGATGGGCTATGTGTGGTGTGCAGAGAACAGCAAGTCCTGGATGGGCGTCGGCTAACTTACTACAGCGTAAAGTGCTATTAAGCTCTCTCTTGTACATATAAGGAACACCAAGGACACGATATCAGACAAAATTACACAGGGCTGCCTCATATTCTAATGCTCCTTTCCTAACTGTACAAATCAGTACTGTTATAATCCAGTGTATAATTCCAGTGTCACAGAGCAGCAGACAGATCATTTAGTTTCACTTCCTAACAGTCGCCTTTATTTCCAGCCCACCATAATTACCTCCCTACCCTGGGTTTTTGTCTTGCAGTTAGCCGGCCGGCTAACTTCAACCACAATACCTACGGTAAGTGAAGCTGCATAATTTAACGGAATGCAGTTTCTATGGCGTCAGAATGTAATTATCTCTCTGTCCTCCTAAGCCTCCCGCTGTCCGGCTCTTTCCCAGGCGATCAGATCCGAAGGGCGTGTCTGCCGCACGCTCCTGTCTCCCTCCCCTGTGCCCCCGTCTCCGGCGACTATGTCCTGCTGTACTGGCAGCACCCCGACAAGCAGAAAGCGATCGAGCTCGTCTTTTCCTACGACCGCTGGAGGCGGAAAGTGCGGAACGGCACCGGCCCTAACCTCAGGATCTCGCTGCGCAGCTCGGCCAGGGAGGGCACGTTTGCCTTCGTGCTGACACCTCGGCCTGAGCACGGGGGCGTGTTCATATGCGAGGTTTTCCAAGATAACAACGTCTACAGCCAGAGCCTGAGGCTCAGTGTGCTGCACGGTGAGGGGGGGGGGGGCCTCCAGTGCGGCCCATGTGCTGAGCCGCCGCCTTCAATTTAGAAACCACATCCTCCTGAGGCATCTGTCACTGCCATACTCACTGTGCTATGTCATCTGTCACTGTCATCTAACACTCTAGTCAACATATCACTGACACGCCAACCACACATAGTGTATATGGTGGCCAAATTATGCTGGAATAATTTTTGTGTTGGTTTAAAACTATAATGTTATGTCTGTCAAAGTGTGTTAGCCTTTTCCAAACCCCTCCTACAGTTACCCCAGTGTGCACAGTAACCGTCCAGTATACCAATGTTTTCGTTGCCTCGATCCCTTGGCTGTTCATTATGTCGTCAGATTATTTAAGTAGTCCAGTGTAATTGATTGAGTGAGCTGGTGGTGAAGTTTAACAAATACGTAGAATGGCTCGGGCATCTCTGGGGAGATGTTCGGGATCTGAAGGAGTGTTCTTCTAGCTGTCCAATAAGATGTCAGCAACTTTATAGGGAAGAAAAGAAATTCTTGTTATTGTTTATCATGTTACAGTTCATTTGTATATATTCTGATGTTTTTTTCTGAGCAAAAATACTACCCAGATACCCAGATAAATGGCTTTAAATATTTTTTCTCTCTCCCTATCTGTCATATATATATATATATATATATATATATATTGCCATCCTTAAAACTCACACCTAGGAATGTGTTTATGTGAAGTGACACATAGTACCTATGATTACCAGCTGGTATGGTGGCTGGGTTGTTTGCACTGTTGCCTCACGCCTCCGTGGCAGGGGTTTCAAATGCCACCGACTGCTCTGAGGAGTGTATGATCTCCGTCTCACTTAGATCTCCTCTACATAATCTGCTTTCCTTCCAAAGCCCTAAATACATGTGGTTAGGCAGAATGGTGTCTGTAAAATGTGAACGTGACCACAATGTGTGTGAGTGTGTATGATACGAGCTGGCCTGCCGTCCAGGGCGTCGGGGCCACGATGTGCGAGTCCTGTGTGTTTGCTCGGCAGATAAACATAAACGGCTTCCTTCTTTCTCGCAGTTGTGGCCCAAACCCGACACTCCGTAATGTTTCTCACGTGCCGGTACTCGGAGCGCGCGCAGGTGCAAGCGGTCACCTGGACCCACCAGTACGCCAACCGCTCGCTGGAGTGGTACTCCAAAACTCCGGGTGCCATCATCACCGAGGTCCAGTTACCACCCCGGCCCGAGACGGCTGGCAATTACACCTGCACTCTGGAGCTGAAAAGCGGGGAGAAGGTGGACGCCGTGTACGCGGTGAGGCTGCCCAGTGCCGGTGAGTTGCCGGCCGATACCCGTGCCGCTCTCCTGTCTGTCCCGTCTTCTCACGCCTTCCTCACACGGCCTTGTTTAGAGCTGCGTACTGAGCTACCCACATCCACTGACGGCAGGATGGCGTGGTGATTGTCGCCATGCACCTCCAAGCGGATGGGCTCATCGCATGCGTTAGAGTGTGCTACCCATGCTTTTCTCATAGACTTCCTTTGGGTGCTCCGTTTTCCTCCCACAGTCCAAATCCTTGAGCTGGTATCTCTAAATTGCCCTTTGTATGTTTGTATATCTGTCACCTGTAATTGACTGGCTTCCCATTTGGGACATAGCCAACCTGTACTGTAGCTTCAGGTTTGCTGGAGAAGGGCTCATGGATGGATGGATGAGTAGAGAGATTGAGTATCTCTTTCATCAGTAGAAGTGATACAGGAAGGTCATCAGGACAAGTTTGAGACATGCCTGTTTTTCGGCAGTTATTTGAGTTCTGAAGATGCCACTGTCAAGATATTTACTTAATCCAGGGGTTTTGAAAGTGAAGTCCAGTACCAGCCTCTCGGGTCTGTAAAACTTTCAGTGGGACCCGCAGAGACAGTTTATGAATTGTGAAAATACTGATATTACCATCTGGTTGGTACAAGGTGAAAATGATTGAAGTAGCAAGAAGAATGCTTAATGCTGCCCTGTATCCTTAGTTACTAAACTGATATACCTGCTAGTGATAGTGGGCCACAAGCTCCAGGTCCCTAGATCCTGGATTTGTTTGGAGGTCTGTGGTATAAGGAAAGTTGAAAACCCCTGGCTGAAACCAAGTGTGAAAACTGTTGTACAGCTGGATACACCAAGTGTGCTATGTGTAGCGAACGGGGCATGTCTAGGCAATTTCTCGGCTTCATGAGCACACCGAGTCCCCATAAGGCTCTTTAGTCAGCGAACAAGCTTACAAGTAAGGAAATGATGCCCCTCCCGAACTGAGGCTTCCCCACACTACAAGATGAGGCGCCCATGTTCCCTCCATGCTCCCTGGGGATGGGGAGGTTGGTGTCGGCCCATGTAAAACATATGGTTAATTCAGAGGCGTGTAAATGGTCAAATTGGCTGCAGTAAGGCAAGAGCATTTAAAGAAACCACAACAGTGATTGGTCCTAAGAAGGATCCCAGGGGACACCAGTGCTGATGTCAGGAGCTGCGGGAGGCTGACCTTTAAGCACAACAGAAATGTGCTGTAATAGAATTGAGGATAATGGCACACGGAAACCTAGAAATGTCATAAACCTTCAGTTATTCGCCGCCCATTCGCTGGATGTCATGCTTCACCGAGCACATCGGAAGCATCTCGGAAAGCCCGTCTGTGCGGCTTGGGTCAGCACCCAATTAATTCTCAAGAATAACCGGCGGACCACCCTCGTAAGTAAAGCACGACTCTCCTGTGGCTCTCCACACGGTTATTCAGCTGGGAGTTTGCTAAAAATACAAGCCTGGATTACAGCAAAAACGTTTGGGGGGGGAGAAAAAAAAGTTTGACGATAATAATGTACTTATCCTGTGAGGAGGGCTTAGTCTTCGTTTCTAAGGATGGATTTGCCGTTTCAAATCTGAATGATATGTAAGTGCAATGTGATGCGCGATTCTCACCCTTCCCACCCTGCCGTTCCTTATGTAACAAGCGCCTAATCAAAGCAGGATGAAAATAGGGCCTGGCACTTTCATAATCTATTTTTAAATGGTTGGAACTCACCTAAGTTACAGAACAATGGAAAATCTCAGGCATTTTAGCTAGCTAGACCATGGAATGTCGACTGTTTTTTTTTGTACATTTTTTGATATTTAACATACCACTATAATTGTTGCCGTTTTTGTGTCCGTTTCCATGGTTACCTGCTCAAGATGAGGTGAGCCTCGTGATAGGGGAATGGAGACCACTGATGCCTACAGTAAATCTGTCAATACGATGCAGTAGCCCTGACTTCAACACTAGTGGAGCTCTCATTTCATGTTTGAATAATAATGTTTCAAGCTGAGTGGGTGAATTTATGTGTGTCCAGATCCTGGTTCACCATGCATCGCTATGCCACCCACTGCACTTGCTTACATAGCATAAGGCCCACAAATTCTGTCCAGCAGGTTTGGCATGAGGGGCGGGGGAAAAGTCAGAGGTCACTGCACGTCTGCCACGCTCCAGCGCATTTGGGATTCAAGACACGCCCGTGTGAGTCTGGCAAACCGACAACCGGTCAGAACGGGGAAGCATTCTTCCAGTTGGAGGCTAGTCAGCCAGACTACCCCCCACCCCTGCCTGCATGAGCTCCGTCACGAGCTGTGAGCCACCAGGGGACAAAGGGAGAAAAAAAAGCCAGAGTCAAAGAGGCCTCAAAAAGGCTATTAAAAGAGGTTTATTCTTATCGAGATCTTGACAGTTTCAGGAGGTGAGAGAGAAATCGGGGTTCTCCAGCGATGGTCTTCGCACCCTTCTGCTTTCTACCACCTCCGCACCGCTGGTGTTTTCACGAAGCCGTGAGCGCGAAACCAGCCCAGCTTCTCACTGCCGAACCTCGAGAAGATCTCTCTATTCACACTTTAACTGATTAACCTTTGATATTCCATGCATACAATGGGAAAGCCTGATAACTCCAAAGGCCTTGAATTTGCTCTGCTAACACTCCCCCTGTGTGCTCATGTGTCTTCTGAGTGAAGGCCACTTTATTACCAGCAATTCTTAAACATCCCAAGGTGACAAGTGGGCAGAATGTTTCTTACTCTATCATTAGATTAGGTGTGATACAAAAGACAGTTTGATTATATTAAACCTATTTATTTTTTCCATGGTTTGTAAAACAGCCTACAGATAAGAGGCTGACAGGCACATTGTATCTTTGTTTGTTTAAAGGGTGTATTGTCACTCAAGCTCGTCATCCTGGAGGCCTGGTTTAAAGAGTGATGGTGCCCTCTGTTGGCAGGACACAGCCACTAAGAATCTGCTGCTGCATCGATTACACCAGATATGTGAATTTATACCCTTTTTCTTCCTCTCCCGTCTGTTCCCAACTAGCATTACCCGTTCCATCCCCTTCTCCTTCTCTGCCTTCCCATTCTACTCCCTTCCCCTATCTCTCTATCCTGGGGGTCCTGCTTCCGACGGTTGCCGTGGCTGTCGGCGTGTTGCTATGGAAACTCCGAGCACACAAAGCTCACCCCGGTGAGTCTGCCAGCGTTCTTATTTGACGTCTATCTTTGCCCGTCGGTCTGCATCGGTAATTGAACTGACACAGATGTAGTCAGACTGGGAGTCAGACATAATGAATGTGAAGCGCGATCCGGAAGCTCTGTCACCGAGTGCCATCTCCGCTCCCTCTTCCTTAAGGTATCGAGCAGTCATTGTCTCACCACTCAGGAGAGGTGGAAAATATTTATGAAAACCCAGAAGATCTGAGGCAGGTGAGGGGAGGCACGTTTTCTCCATATTCGCACACCTTAAGTTGCACCCCCGATATTGTATAATAATAACTCCCTCCTTTGTTTCCTCCTCCCCCCCTGTTGAAGGCACAGAGCTCGGTCTACATGGTGAGTTGTCTGTTCCCTTTACGGCAGACTGACAGGAACACGGCTTCTCACGCTGTCAGCTGACGCGGCCCTGTGCTCCACCTGTCGGCCCATTTACTGCTGCATTATTCAGTCAGCATCTAGGTGGCCCCATCAAGCCTCCGATCGTAGCTTACCTCTGTCACCCCCCCACCCCCCCTGTTTCCCTCCCCCAGGACCTGAAGCCCACCAGCCAGGATGATGTCTACAAGGAGCTGGACAGGTGAGCATTAACAGGATCACAGGTCATGAGATAGACTGGGCCCGCGCCTCTGTCACTGTGCCTTATCACGCCATCCCGGTGATGTGACAGCGTGTCACCCAGCTACAGCTCACGCGCTGTTGCTGCATGCCCTAAATGTGACGTGTGTTTGTCCTTGTTTCAGATATGAACACTGTCCGCACTGATGCCTGATACATCACCATTGTTTATGCAGCCCTCCGGCGCACAGAGACAACTTTGCTGTTTCGGGAGCCAACGTGCATTTCGATGTGTCGCATGTGGGACCTCGCAGGGGCTCACCTATGGATTCACACCTCAAAAATACTGCATTCAATGTTTACATCTTGTGTTTCTTTCCCATAGTTCCAAAGACCTTCAGATTGGTGTCTCTGAATTTCCTCCTTTGTATGTTTATTTGTGCCACATTGTATTCAGGATGCTTCCTGGGATAGGCTCCAGGATGGATGGAGAGATAGACATATGGGTGGACATATGGATGGATGGACACATTTTCACTTGGATATTTACATGCACAAATATTTGTATCTTTTGAATTATGTGAAGCTGTATTGAATTTAAAAGCATAAAAGCCAATCTGTGTTGGTAAAACAACCATTAGGTCTGTTATTAAGAAATCAGGCTTTTCTCTTGAATTTTAGATTATTCTCCCCATCTCATGTGGCACTACATTGAACGCTCTCATGCACATTTGTCCTCATAAACTATCTGGTCTATATTGTCTTTCTAAAAAAAAAACATTTTTGTTATATATATTGTTTTATGTACAATTGCCTGTTAATATATAATGTCTAAAGCACAGAAAATAATTCTAAATATAAAATAATCCCTTTCCTTCAAAGTCAGAGATTCCTTTTTATCTAGGATTTGAATTTGATAGCTGTGAATGGTTACCCAGTAGAAAGAATGTTGAAAAATGCTCCCAAGCAAATACTTGCTTCTGGGTTAAAACATAATGAAGTCTTATAACATTCAATATAATGTTCAGATGGGTTGACATAGTGCTTATATAACGGCTACAATATAATGCCAAAATATTCTCACACCTAAAATTGTGACGCCATGTAATAAAACATTTGTTTTCTTTATTAAAATTAGAATGTTTTCAAATTAACGCTGTAATAAAATCCAGAAACTTAAGGTGACTAAACCTGCAGATACCTCTAATAATATTAAAAACATTCAGCTATAATTATGGCTTCACCTTATTGATCAAAAACTGAACCGACCGACGACCCCTTTTCTTAAAATTATACGTACTTGGAGGAGGCAGGAGATTGGTTAAGCTTCGCTTTCCTCCATGACAACTTATTCCCATACCGGCTTCCGTAGTTGAACATACAAGAAGAATGGCTGGTTCTATGTGGCTTCGTTGTCTTTTTGGGCCCCATCTACAGCGAATTCATCGCTCGCCGGACTCTGACAGACTCGAAGCCCGAACGGGACGGAGGGTGAGCATAGAGACCATGAATACCAAGGTTTTTTATATATATATATGTGACAGTGCCGCTTATGAAACGAGGCTAGCAGCCGGCTTGTTACTACGGAAGTGTCAGTGTGTGTTATTGAAAGTGAAGCGGACCGTCATGCTGAATGACAGAGGTGATCGAAAGATGCAGTAACGTGCCACATCACCTTTTTTAAAGCACAAACTTATTAGACTGTTAGCGGAACTCCCAGGTATACGGTTGCGCAGAAGGCGAATTACTCCTTGCTTTCTCTATAATTAATGAAGTGCTATTGCTCACCGGTGTCTTATGAAGGGCCCGCGTCTCTCCCATCCGCAGGGATGGACGTACCAGCCCAAGAGCCTTGAGAAGCACACCGACAGCATCCTCGGATGGGTCAGTAAGGCTGCCGCAAAAAGCGAGGAAGTGCTCTAAAAATTACCGTTTGTGCTTAAATATCAGGGTTGCCGACTCGCATGCATCTGGCGTGATACTCAGGCTTTCTGTCTCTCGGCAAATCTCTAATATCCTTTATTAATTGTAAAGTTTGTTACATCAAAAACGCTGCAGTCTGCTTACAAGATAATAAAACTATTGCTTACATGCAAATGTGTGTGCAGACTTATCTCTAATTGAAGATTTAAAGCCAGGTAGCAGACCGAAGTTAGCAACCCTGTAAATATTGTCTGTGTGTATAATTAAACGCTCTCCTATCGTACGCACGCTTTATTAGTACATTTTGGACTAAACTGCGTGTTTACATAAAATCGTTCTTGTTTTTGATTCCCGCTTAGGCTTCGGTTTTATGGTCGCTCTCCTATTACAGTTCCCCCCTGCTTCTATGCTATCTCTACAGGAAAGGTATGTTCGCTAAATCGACTTAATCGGCTTATATCATACTGTACAACAAGCACTGGTGTGGATTTGTATCTCACTGGGAGCGTAATTGCACGTTTAAGAATGACTCACCAGTTTAAGTTGTTTCTTGAATATGTTTGACTTGATGATGATGTTGAGTCTCTGCTCTTCAGGGTACCTGTGCACCACCAAACTGGTCCCAGTTGGCCAGTACCTGGGCACGATTCTAGTGTGCCTGTTTGGAGTAGCGTGTCTGAGAGGTGAGGCTGATTTGCAGCACTGGATGGGGGAGTGGTTGTGCTTTAACCCCCCCTGAGATGGCCCTGTGTATGCTGTCTGGAACAGGCCTCGGACGCTGGCGTAACCCGGAGTATCTGCAGTTCATCACTATCCTGGATGAGGCCAGGAGGAATTGCAGCACTGCCAATAAGGTAGCACCATCAGTGCCAGGCCCCTGTCCTGCCTGCTCATAATTATTTCATACATGGACTGCCACATCACTCCCCCACTTATTCTTCTGCAGAAAAAACTGGCTAGCTATGACTTTGATTTCACCCACTGGCCTGTGGACTTCAGCTGGAGAGAGGCCAGTAACCCGTGAGTGTGGCCGTCACGTCGCGTGTGCGTGTGTGTCGGGTACCCCCCTCCCCAGTGTAGGACCCCCCTTCCTGTGACCAACAGGAAGGCGACCAAGGCTGGCGTTTCCTTGCTGAAGCCGGAGCCCAGGCACAGAGGGTCGACAGACAGCATCCTTAGCTCCTTCCGCACGCTGCCGTGTCACATCGTCAGGTCTGTTGTCCCGTCCCATTGTTGCCATTCGCTCGTTCTGCAGACGTGGTACCCAATCACCTTCTGTTTCTCTCTCTCCGCCTCCCTTTTTTTCCAGCTACCTGATTGCCCATTCGTTCGGACGCAGAATGCTATACCCCGGGTCCGTGGGCCTGCTGCAGAAGGCCATGAGGCCCATGTTACAGCAGGGCCAGGCCAGGCTCATCGAGGAGGTGAACGTCGCCCATCTTGCATCTCGGCAGGGGGGTCCTGAGCACTTTATCTCATCTCTCTAAGGCCACAAATGGGATTTGCTGTCATAGTGTCCCCCCCTGTGCCGTGGTTTAAGGCCCACCCACAAACCAGTAATGGCCTTTGGGACTCCTTTAAACTGCTAAGGACCAGCCACAGATGGCTTGGAAATATTTATTTAGATTAAATGGATGTAAAGAAGTTCCCGTTAATGTTGGGTTTTGGTTTCCAAGTGACTTCAGCCTAGATCTGCTGACCAGTCAGAATATTTACTGTTTATGTATGAAATTTCTGGTTTCGTTTGTCATTTGTTTGGGTGGGCTTCTGGGTGGCCAGGTGGCTCTGTAATGTAGCTTCATACCACCAGCGCCGTGGGCTGGATTCCTGTCACCAGCAGGAGTGTGTCTTCACTCTGCGTGCATGTGGGTGTCCTCAGGGTACTCTGGTTTCCGAGAACACACACACCGGGAGAACGGGTGTTTCGAAATTGCAATAATTTGTTTGTGTGTCCTGAGATGTACTGGTATCCTGTCCAGGGTGTCCCATACTATCCATGACCCGTTACGGGATAAGTGGTTAGAATATGGATGGATTTCAGCAGAGGTAGATGCTTCAGGTCTAGAAAGCAAAAATCCAGACCAAGATGGTCTTTTTCAACCAACCAGTTGAGTGCTCTGTGACTGTGACTCTTTGTACTGAACTGGTTGGTTGAAATAAAATCTTGGTCTGGATTTTTACTTTCTGGACCTGAACTCTCTACCGCTTACTGAAATCCAGTCAGGGAGGTGGTTCCCGCTGTTTTGGTGGCTGTGACTGAGTTTAGCCGCCCTCCTCCCTCCGCTGCAGTTTGACGGGCAGAGGAACAAGCTGCTGGCCTGCGACGGCAATGAGATCGACACCATGTTTGTGGATCGAAGGCAGGAGCAGGGCAGCAGGGGGAAGACCTTGGTGAGGGAGGTGGGGGCACAGCCCCCTTACAGAGGATTTCTCATATGTCATGCTCTGACATATTGTGTATCTGTTTAATAATGGCTTACTTATAGTTCCAATTATTACAGTAAATGTTTCAGCATGTGTGTCAGTATGCAGCAGGGCTGGTGCCTGAGATATGTGTGTGTGTGTGTGTGGCAGGTGATCTGCTGTGAAGGCAATGCTGGTTTCTACGAGGTGGGCTGCATGAACACCCCCTTAGAAGGTGAGCACATGCATGCTTATTCATTCACACCTCCGTGCTCGTTCTCATGCACAGCTGACACGCACTGACACTCAGACACGGCACCCCGAAGCGGACACATGTGTTCCGTCACGCTTCTCTGTGTGCCATCTGCAGGGGGATACTCCGTGCTGGGCTGGAACCACCCCGGCTTCGCGGGAAGCACTGTAAGCAGCAGTTCCATCCTGATATCTCTCTCTCTCTCTCTCTCTCTCTCTCTCTCTCTCTCTCGACAGTAAATGTCGCAGTGACTAGATGCGTCCTGTATGGCTCCAATACATATCACAGTAGCAGAGAATGGAGGCATTATTATTTATTAGTCCATCCATCTGGGGCGTCTCCTGCCTAGCTGCCTATGATAGGCTCTAGGCTCCTCTGTGACCTTGTATGATTGGATCGGTGATGATTACATCTTACATGTGGAAGAACAGAGCAGAGCATGGTTTATGAACCTTGTGGCCAGTCCTGAGTGTTCTGTTACACACAGGGTGACGTCAGCTAGACCTCTGAGGAGCGTCACGTTGTGATTAAGGAGCTGTCCTTGGCCTCGCCTTCTGTCTTCCCTTTTGGGGAGTTCCCTTCCTTGGTTGTCCTGACTAGTGTGGGTGCCCTCCTGATGTACGGCCCTGCCCCCACAGGGAGTACCTTTCCCCCAGAACGAGGCCAACGCCATGGACGTGGTCATCCAGTTTGCGATTCACCAGCTGGGCTTCCGGGTCTCTGACATCATCGTCTACGCCTGGTCCATAGGAGGATTCACTGGTAACTATGGCGCTATGCGGGTTGAAGGTCAATGTTGAGCCTCGGCTCCTGACCTCCCTCCCGCTTTGCTCTCCCAGCCAGCTGGGCCGCCATGTCCTACCCGGAGATTAGGGCCCTCGTACTGGACGCCTCCTTTGACGACTTGCTTCCCCTGGCGCTGAAGGTCATGCCCGACAGTTGGAGTGAGTCTGGGGTGGGGGTGGGGGTGGTCTTGCTGCCAGCTTGGTTGATCGTGCATTACAGTCCTGCCCACAGTGGTTTTATGAAGCCTCCTCTTTGCCATCACTTATAAATTTAGCATTTTGATATTCTCTGCCATTATCCCATTACCGGCCTAGTTGGTGTGCTTGGAGTTGTTGTTCCTGTCCATTCAGGTAGGGGGCGACACTAACTCAGGTGTGCCCCTCCTCTCCCAGGGCCGCTGGTGACGCACACAGTCAGGCAGTACATGAACCTCAACAATGCAGAGCAGCTTTGCAGGTGAGTGCCCGCCACAAGATGGCGCCGAACCGCGATTGACGGTCCTGCCACACATACTACCCGCTGCCCTCTCTGTTCATGCTTAAGGTACCAGGGCCCGGTATTACTGATAAGGAGAACCAAAGACGAGATCATCACCACGACGTGAGTCACATGACTGCCTAGTACCCTTTCATCCATCACATGACATTGATATTGAGCCCATGGGCCAATAGTAACGCTGTCGTGATGGTGACCTTATAGGGGCCCAGAGGACATCATGTCTAACAGAGGCAATGACCTACTACTCAAACTGCTCCAGTTTCGGTACGGACCCCCCCATTACCACCCATGCCCCATGCCCAGTGTCCTACCCTGAGCCAGCATGTGTGAGCCTGTCTTCTCTCCCCCCAGGTACCCCAAGGTCATGACGGAGGAAGGTGTGAAGGCCGTGAGACAGTGGCTAGCAGCTGCAAGCCCCCTGGAGGAGGGTCAGGGATATTTATAGCATCACGCATGTTTATCAGTGTCATGTTTTGGCCAGGGAGGGGTGTATGAGTGTGTTTTGGGCTGACCTGCCATCTGACTCAGTCTCTGATATGCACTTTAAATGTGGTGCAATTCGTGTTTCGCCACCTCTGTTTTTACTTACACAGCCTTACTTTTATCATTCATATTTATGCCATTTTAAGCTGCTAACCTGAATATCGTTGTATATTAACATTCAATGACAAATGATCTATATGATCCCCCCCCCCCCCCCAGCCACGGTGTACAGCCGCTATGAGGTGGACGATGATTGGTGTGTATCTGTACTGCAGTCCTACCAGACGGACAGGGAGACCCCTTTCCCTTGGAGCGTGGGTGAGATGCCAGTCTGCCGCGCTCCTATTGGCTGCAGCTAGGGCCGGCCCCCCTGCCTGCTGATTAACCTCCCGTCTCTCCCATCCCCAGGTGACGAGATGACCCCGGAAGGCAGACGCCAGCTGGCGCTGTTCCTGGTGAGTGCAGGACCCCGTCACGCCTGAGCCTTTGGCATGGAAGGCGGAGCCTAAGCGCGATACCTCCCTCCCCTCAGACCCGGAAGTACATGCGCAACTTCGAGTCGACACACTGCACCCCCCTGCCTTGCTCCGAGTTCCAGCCCCCCTGGAAGCTGTAGGGAGGGGAGGAGGAGGAGATGAAGAGGGAGATTGGTGAGGGAGCGAGGAGGGAATGCTGTTGGAAACCATCTGAGATGTGGGTCGGGAGCTGATTAGGAGCCGTGCCGTGACACAGGAACTGCGGGTAAAACCTCCAATGATATTTTTTCCCGCCCGAACCATTGCGGCTTTAATCTTTCATCGAGCCAAATGTTTAATACGTCGGAGCCTAAACGTGTCGTTATACGTGTACATTGTATGAATGTAAGTAGGAATCTTACAGGCTAATCTCCTCATAGGAGGCAGGTAGCTGTGAAGTTAGTGCTCAGAGTAATTAAACAGGCCTTTTTTATTCGATGGTTATTAATAATGACAAGCTCTCAGCCCATAAGGATGGGGTGTGTGGCCCATCCTCAAAGCGGATTGGAGCGGCGGCAATGGTAACGCCCACCTTCGCTCACTCCCAGGTTTCCCTCCTTCTGTTAGGTTTTGTGCTTTTTTTTTTGGTCTGTTATGAACAAATGTTTATTCTATAATTAAGCTATAAATGTTGTGTAATGATAAATAAAAGTGGTTGGAAACCAAGCCCGTGTATCTTTTTAAAATGTTTGTGACTTCAAGGGACTGTGAACAAGCTTATGGCAAAAATCCTCTTTGCCGCTACAGATTAGTGTCGAGCTCTTTTTTGAATTTAAGGTTGTCTAGAGCAGGGTTTCTCAACCAGTGGGCCGCTGAACAGTGGTAGAGAAACGCAGTTTAGTCAGGAATCGGTCTCTGCACGGACGTGACCCTGAATCAGAAATTGACTGTATAGGGACAGGCCACATAAACGACAATGGACGTATCATGTAAAACTTAAAATGAGAAACTGTCGATTTAGGAGCAGTGCTTGAAACCAATGCAATTCCAGTTGGTCATGTTAGTCGTAACCTATTTTGGAGATCTTGAGGATAAATGAGGCAGAGAGACATTGACTGGTGATATTTTTGCAGTTTCAAGTTCCACATGCATGTTTTTCCCCCGTTTATGAATTAAAATTGGATGTTGGCTTGCGTTGCATTCGTGAGATCGCCTATATAAATGTTACAAAATGGCAATGCCCAGGGAACCTTAAACAAAAGTAGTGTCTCCAAGTGGGGGGGTGTGTGTGTGTGAAGGGTGAAAAAAATTCTGATGTGTATATAAAATGTACAGTAAAAATTTATCCTGGCCTGTCGACATGAATAGGTGGCCAGCATGTTTGGAAAGGGAAAGCTAGGAGAACAGCCTCAGTATTCAGTGCAGGTATTAATAATGGCCTGAGGTATCCATTACGACAACAGGAAATGATGAAATTATGACTCAGAGGCCCTCTGAAGGCTGTAATAATCCATATGCTCAATTTCATTTTAGGATTTATTTGCCCAGACAAAACACACTTAATGGCAAAGAAAAGGAGCTGCTAAGTTTTATTGAAGTCAGGTTAAGTTAACCAGCACTGGGTGATTTCAACCAGTCTCCAAAGCAAAAATTGTGTGATTTTTCAAAGAAAGGTGTAAACAGGAGAATCAACGCGGGGAGCACAGAAATCTGCGGGCCAGAGAGCAGATGGTGGTTACGTCATTCTCCTGAAGTTCTCTATGGCTTCCTTCACCTTCTGGAGTTCAGTCTGACTCTGACGCAACTGCGGGAGAGAAGTGATCCACGAGGCTTAGCTGAACCTTCTCACGCGGTGTAATGACATTCACTGGGAGCTTTCAAACACGAGCAGGGCTGGGGGTGTGTCGGGACTGCCCCCCCACGCCCGCCTCACCTTCTCGCCGTCCTGCTCCTGCACTTTAGCTGGGACCTTCTCCTTGTAGTCGCTCTTCTCCATCTTCTCCTTCAGCTTGCCCGTCTGCTTCTCCAGCTCCGCCTGCTTCACGGTCAGCTTGGCCACCTCCTTCTCCGTGTCGATCAGCCCCTGACGTGGGCCAGCCGAAAGCATGGGTAGGCCGCTCTCTCAAAATGCACCCTGACAGCTAGGTGGGGTGGGGGACTCACCTTGAGCAGGAGGTGGACAGTGCAGCGGTCAGAGGCAATGGCGACAGCACAGCCCTCAGGGACTAGGGCCCCCGGTCCTGCCACAGCATGCACCGACTGCGAGTAGGACAGCGTCTGGATCTGCAGCCGGTACTGCTCCACCAGGGCTACAGTGTCAGAGTCGATACACTGCAAGTAACCTGGAAATGGCAAACAGGGCCACGTGACCAGTGGGACTCTCATTCTCCACTACCAAGGGCAAATGGGGCCACGTGACCAGCGGGACTCTCATTCTCCAGTACCAAGGGCAAACGGGGCCACGTGACCAGCGGGACTCCCATTCTCCAGTACCAAGGGCAAACGGGGCCACGTGACCAGCGGGACTCCCACTGTCCAGTAAAAACGGCAAACCTGACCAGCTGGACTCTCAATCTCCAGTAAAACAGCAAACAGGGCCACGTGATTAAAGGATCAGAGGAAAGTATTCACATTAAAGACTAGAGATCGACCAATATATCGATTTACCGATATTTTGCCATAATCGGTCATCGATTTTGTAATATCGGGTTCACCGATAAACGCCGCCATCTTGTGGGTGTTTTGAGAATTACGCGCAGGATCGCCATTGC
>JAODKM010000126.1:19880211-19897938 GCA_026780845.1 Petrocephalus sullivani
AAGATTCACTAAAACACCCCGAATTATATTAACATTTACTATATAACCATCATTCCGCTAATAAACATCTTCTAAATTAATATAACTAAGAAATTGGATGCGCTTTGTCTGCCCGCATTTCATAATCTAGAACGACAAAAACGTTTAAAAAAAAAAATAAAATAAAAAAAAAATAATAATAATTTTGATATAACGGAAGAAATAAAAAACTGTTTTATTATATTTCAATATTTCAGAATATTACTCAGTAGATTAACATTACCCAGCAAATTTTTCTTCACTCTTTAGCCTATGAACAGCTTTATAAACGTAATAAAACTGTAGTTTGAAATTAAGTTTCTGCAAAGTTGATATGAAAACAGACATTGTATATTTATTTAGCTTATTGGTAATGTTCAGTTCAGTGGTATTGTGATCATTGTGTCAAAAACAGAAGTATAATAGCAAACAAATATCGGTTCGGAATATCAGTTGTCGGACACAAACAGGCAAATATTTGGTATCGGTAATAAAAAAATCAATATCAGTCGATCACTATTAAAGACTCAGCAACGCACCCACCAGTGGCTATTTATTAAATAAGGCAGATTTTCCTGCAAGTTGACCTCTACGCCCAGGCTGACACGAACCATATCCGGGTCACAACACCCGATCGGGACTCACATTCAGCACGCGTCTTGGTCAGGTTGTAGTCAGCCCGCAGGGAGCGGATGGTTCTGACGACGGTCATCACGAACTCCATCTGCCGGTCCACCTCCTCGCTGTGCCAGCAGAACTGAAACGACAAAAGCGAGCAGATACGTCTATCCAGCACGGCCACCGGGGGGAGCGATAAGATCACCCCGAGCAACAATTACTAGCACTGGCGTCAAGCCAGGAAACACTACGATAAAATCAGAAGAGAATACATGACACTACTTGACAGAAGAGAATACATGGCAGCGTGTTTCGACCTCCTTTAAACAGCCAGCAGTGTTCGTTTTCACTAATGGGCCATCGCGTTAGCCTACCGTTCACCCATCAAGAAAACAATGGAACGGTCGATCTTCACAGCGGCGAGGAGTTGCCGTCACCCCCAAAAAAAGCATGTAAAAACCATAATATAGTAGTGTTCATGTCATGTTTTTGTGCTCATTGATTTAGGCATTGTGTCAGTAGATTAATCTTGTGAAATTAATCTCACACCGTCAATAAAAGCCTTATTTTAACAAATACTAAAAAATGAATTCGCTCCAACCATTACTACAGTTTGGAATGGGTGGGCTTATTTCCATAAGAAATAAAAAGTGACAGCTAATGTTCTCATTCATTTCATATTTGTCAAAGTAACCACAGAAACGCAATAGAAACCATTTTACAATCGATTTCAAATAATTTTTTTAGTATTTCGCTTGGGTTGCATAAAAATTAAGATTACTTTATTCAGTTGTTTAAAAGTCAAAACATAGTGGAACATGAAGTCACCAATAAACTATTTATCCAACATTTTATAAAATTCATACTGTGTATGAAGTTCCCCTGGAACTGCATATGCGAAAGAAATTTTAAAAAGTATTTAATATACAGTACTAGGGCAGCACTGTATTGGAGAATTTCCAAATATAGCAAAGTGATTCTGTTGTAATAAATAATGGCGCATTTATAAAGCAAAAATGTTAAAATTTCTCACAAAATCCCTCTAGGAGTGATTTAAACAGCACAGATGAAAATAATTATCCCACATAACACATGCAGTGCTTATGCAAAAACAATGGAGGTAAACTTAAAAAAAATTATTGGATAATCTATGAAAGAAATATTAATTAAAACTGCAAAGTTAGCCAAGCGCTTTCCCTATGCCAAAGTATCTTTTAGCGAAATTGTAACCCCTTGTGCTATAATAGCCATACAGTATAAAGGTATGGGAAAAGCATGATATTAATCTAGCTGACTAGCAATGTAAGAAATGCCTGTGCATAACATGTGATGTTTAGATTTAATACCCAACATCGCCCAGCTGTATACTACAGCCTTTGTTCGTACAAAATGCCCCGCCTCACATTGTGCTTTTACTCAGCACTGGTACCAGTTTTTACACCAGTGGATAACCAACACCTTAAAAAGCAGTACTTCTGGTATTTTAAGTACCAAAAGTACGGTACTCCTTGAGGCAGAAAAGCGCCCAGAGTGCTCACTCCATTAGGAACATTAACCCTCAATCAAAAAGCTGCAGATTCGCTGCCATTATGAACACTAATGCACATCAGTGCAAACAAATGGGCTGTATGTGCTGAAATACGTCTTGCTTGGCGGTTACCCTGGAGGTGAGGCTACAGCGCCACCCCCCGCCTCACCTCTGAAGTCTCTGGGTAGGACATGACGCAGATGCTGGCCGGGCTATCCTGCAGTCGCCGAGGGAGACGCTGGAAAAGCTCCTCGGTGACGAAGGGCATGATGGGAGACAGGAGGCGGAGCCCCACCTCCAGGCATGTATACAGCGTCTGCCTGCAGACCTCAGCTTCCCTCTGCGAGGCACCATCCTGGTCGGCCTGGCTCAACACGGGCTTCACGCTCTCCTGTGTTTGGGGGGGGGGGGCGGAGTAGAAGGCACTGTCAATCAATGTACAGCTATAGTCCCCCTGAGAAGGACTACCTGGGAATTTCAGCAGTTGGATTCACTCATACCACCAATAACCACCTGTATGCAGATTTACAATTAACCCAACATAATAATTCTGGTGACCCCCAAGGCCCAGGACTGCGAAGTGATCGAAGGTGACTTCACATGGCCCCTACTGACCACGGCGCCTCTGTGCAGGCGATACGGGGTGAGATAGTTACCAGGTAGACGTCACATAGCTCATAGAGCCAGAAGCTGTAAATTGCCGTGGTGATGCTAGGGAAGTCGTAGGCCTCGAACCCGGCCCCACAGAGTCCGACGGCCGCACACAGCCTGGAGAGGATCCAGCGATCTGACACGCTCTCCTGCCCCGACAGCTGGGGAGGGCAGAGCAGCGGTGATGAGGACGTAAGTAACAGGACCTAGAGTAACGTAACAGGACGGCCTCTCCGGTGCAGCCCTCACCTGGGCCTTTGCGGCTGGCACAAACGTCTCGCCCAGCGCCTTCATGGCGAACTTAACGGCATTCCACAGCTTGTTGCAGAAATGTCGGTATCCGAGGATCCGGTTCACGTCCAGGTTGATGTCCCTGCCTGAAGGGGTGGCAGGAGAGCGAGTCAGTAACACCACCTTGTTAAACAAAATAACACCGAGCATCGGGGGGGGGGGGGGGCATTTACCTTGACTGGTGTAGGCACACAGCGCAAAGCGGAGGGCGTCGGTCCCGCATTCTGGGATGCCGCTGGGATAGTCAGACTTCTGCAGGAGCACAGCAATACAGAGGGTCATGGCCTGAGCATGTACAGGGGGTCATTACTTTACAAGGCAAAGGGGCGGCACAGTACCTGCCCCTGTTTGGCTTTCTCAATCTCCATTGGGTCCAGGTTACTGTCCACCAGCTGTGCGTGGAGGCCCTGGGAACAAAGGAACAGAGGCCGGGATTCAGAAAGACGCCTATTGTACACATGCATGCAGACAGAGTGTAGCCTGTAATGAGTAAACACGTGTGTAAGGTGCACCTCCAGCGAAATGCCGGTGATGACATCCAGGGGGTCGATGACGTTGCCCAGGGATTTGCTCATCTTCCTCCCATGGGCATCCCTCACCACGGCATGCAGGTACACCTGGGGCGAGAGCGAGTCCCGTAATGCAGCGCGCACACACACACCAATGCCGCAGGCGGCTCCTTCGACGGTGCGAATCCGATAAATGATGCAACAGGCGCCGTCGCCCTGGCAATGGCTCAAACCTGGTTACGGGTCTCGGAGCCACAGAAGATCAGATGATGAAGTTCTGTGCAACACCTTCACGGAGCCCCGACACCCATCAGTATTACAAGGTGCCGTTTTCGTTTCTCGACTCCCATTTATAGCACCTTGCCAGTCTGCATTTGATGGGCGTTTCCCTCGCCCTCCTGCAGGGGGCCCCAGACTCTCACCTCTTTAAAGGGCAGCTTCCCAGTCAACTTGATCCCCAGCATGACCATCCGGGCCACCCAGAAGAAGAGGATGTCGTGGCCCGTCTCCAGGAGTGTCCCGGGATAGAACACGCTCAGGTCCTCTGACTGGGGGGGGCGGAGAAGAGACAAACCCGCACCATTCTCAGCACAATCATCTCGGTATTTCCAAAGGGAAAAAAAAAAAAAAAAAAGCCCTATGTTTTCACTGCATGAGAGGCTAATAAAATTTTGAATGAGTTCCATGAAATAGAATAGGTTAAAGAATATAAAAAAAAAAATTAAAAAATTACAAATTAAAAAGGTTTTTAATTATACATGTCCAAGTGACACTGTAACCAGGACCCCACCTCATTGGGCCAGCCGAGAATGGAGAAGGGGAAGATTCCCGAGGAGAACCAGGTGTCTAGCACGTCCTCGTCTGAGCAAGACAATCAAGGGACAGTCAGACGGGGGAAAAAAAAACGATCATAAAAGAAGAGGGTGGAGTGAACAGGTCCCGACCCTGCCGGAGGGAGATCCTCTCAGGCGGGACCCCAAAGCGCTTAGCTGCCTTCTTCTTGGCCTCATCCTCGGTCCTGCCGCTGACCCAGTATCGGCCATCCGTGTCCTGGAGACAGAGGTGAGGAAAATTGCTCAGAGCTCCAGCATAATAACTTGGAGGGGGGTTTACAAAAAGTGTACAAAGGCACCAAGATGGGAGCAGTAACACAGCCTGACAGGTAGGGGGCGCCCTGATGTCCATACCTCGCCTGGCTGGACGGAAGGGTCATCGACGGTGATGAAGTAGGCGGGGATCCTGTGACCCCACCAAAGCTGTCGGGAGATGCACCAGTCCCTGCAGGGTTGGGGGGGGTGGGGGTTAATGTCCATCACAGGGAGCCGAAAACTGTGACCTGAAGAGAATGGGGGGCCACCTGATATTGTCCATCCAGTTGAACCAGGTCTTGAGGTGATGGTCGGGGATGATCTTCAGCCTGCCCTCCCGGACCGCGTCTGCCGCCTGCCGGCCCATGTCTGCGCAGTCAACGTACCACTGTGGCTTCAGTAGGGGCTCCACGATGTCCTTCGACCGGCTGGAGAGGATGGCAGAGGCACCAAGGGTGAGGCAGAAACATCTCCAGGTTACGGAAACACCTATCTGGCTGTCCATCCATCCATGCAGCAGAGGCACGGTGAGCCTAGAGGCCACCACTGGAAGCAAAGGGGAATGTGGCTGGGACAATCGCCAATCAGCTAGCTGCATGCTTTTGGACCACAGGAAGAGGAAACCAGACCAAACCCATACAGAGCTGGGTTAAAAGCCACCAAGCCACCCTTAACTAAGATACTGGGGGGTTGCCACATGTGCCTGAAAGATGTGTTAGCTATGATATGTAGATATGTAAAACAGGACGGGTCCATACAGTGAGGATCAGCATGGCTGACTGGCGGGCTAACCGAAGGGCAGCAACTTCACCTGCAAACAGGCACCACCATGGGGTTGTCCTTGATCTCCTTGAACTGTCCCTTGTCTTTCAGGGCCTGAAGCACAGCCTTCCTGGCATCAAACCTCTTCATCCCCTGGGGAAGGAGAGAGAGACGGACGGACGCTCAGGGCCCCAGGCAGCGTCACACGCACATAGGCTACACGCGGAGGGGAGGGGGCCGGAGCGTACCAGGAACGGTGCTGGCACGTTGATGAGATAGCCATTCTCATCCATGATGTTGTTGAAGTCCAGCTTGTGCCTAACTCCCACTTCATAGTCATTGTGGTCATGGGCCGGAGTGATCTTCACAGCACCTAGTGCACGGATCCGGGAGATTCGAAGCCGGGTCAAAAAACAGTGCAGGAGAAAATGACCGAAACAATCCACCGCCACACTGCGCACCTGTTCCGAAGCTCATGTCCACAAAGTCGTCGAAGACGACGGGCATCTTCCGGTCACAAAAAGGATGAACGACTGTCTTCCCTTTCAGATGCTTTGGGGTGGGAGGCACAACATTTAAAGGAATGGTACACGACCGGGAGAGAGAGAGAATAAGTGTACAATAGGGAGCGATCCACAAACCTGGTACCTGGAGTCAGAGGGGTGGACAGCGACAGCAGTATCTCCTAACATAGTCTCGATACGGGTGGTGGCCACAATTACTTCCTCATCTAAGCAAGAGGAAAAAGGGAGAAACTATGAAATTAAGTCACTAATCTCAGCAACACGCTCTATTCACTTCAACTCGTTTCTCACCTGATCCCTCAATTTTGTAAGCAAAGGTCACCAAGACCCCAAACTCCACTTTCTCTTTGTATCCAGGAACTGGAAGCAGCGTCCTCCCAGTCAGCTCCTTCTTATCCACCTGAAAGACAGCCAACGGCCAGTAGATGGCGACAGACATTAAGATGGCCATTCAACTTCAACTTCTAATGGTGTGCTCCTTTTGAAGATGCAATTTCTAAGTTCCTAGTCAGAAATTTCAACTGGAACATCCCCTGAAGTCAGACTTCCAACTCAACAAGTTAGGGGAAGCTCTATAATCCAACTTCAAAGTTTAAAATGGCTGCTCTGTGCATCAAAAGTAGTGAAAGGTGTAGTAACATACTGTTTATTAGCACTTACGTCTTGTGTCTCATTATATTGGTCATACACACTGTACTGTCCAACCTCTATCTGCAGACAAGCCGCTGTGGGTGTTTGCATGTGCACAATACTGTGTAATGCGTTTTCAACTGGTATTGCCAACAACAAACCTGGCTAGAACTGGTACTGCTACATAGCTTTCCAACTTGTTATACTGGAACACTGTTGTTAACTCGACTTCTGAAATAAATGAAACGCAGCATAAATCCAGGCTGCCGAATGAGCTCCCCAACCTCTATGTCGGAGATGGCGGAGTTGAGGGTGCAGGACCAGTTCACCAGCCTCTTGCTCCTGTAGATGATGCCGTCATCATGCAGCCGGATGAAGGCCTCCTGTACTGCATAGGACAGTTTCTGCACAAATTAACACCCTTGTGAGTTATAGCCGATGCACCTGCAATATTTGGCTCTTTAAGAATAAAGACCATGTCGAAATATCCAGGGACACATTCACAATGAACAAGAATGGAGACTGACCGGGTCCATGGTAAAACACGCTCTGTCCCAGTCCAGCGAGGAGCCCAGTTTCTTCAGCTGATGATAGATGCGATCTCCCTTCCTGTAGGGTGAAGGAACAGAGAGATTGAGCAAAAAAGAATAAAGAAAGGAACAGAGAGATTGAGACATTTCACCCCATACTCACTCGTTCTTCCACTTCCACACCTCCTGGATGAAGTTCTCCCTGCCCAGGTCATGTCGGCTCAGACCACGCTCCCTCATCAGCTTCTTCTCCACGACCACCTGCGTGGCGATGCCAGCGTGGTCGCAGCCCGGGTTCCAAAGGGTGGTCTCCCCCCTCATCCTATGCCTGGCACACCCCAGAGCAGTCAAAAAGTCAACACCCATGTGACCAAAACAGTCAACCGTTTCTACATGTAGGCCTGAACAGCAACAAAGACTCCCGCAGTCTGTATAAAACCGTTAATTAACTTTGATTATGTGCCTTAGCTTAGCTGTAAACGTAAGACAGGGAAAGTGCAAAACCTATGAGCTGTGTCCAGGGTCTGAGGCCAGGATTCCCAAATTCCAGTCCTGGAGGGCCAGAATCCAACAGTTCACCAATTTCCCTGCTCAAGCACTTCTTAAAATTAGCTAATTACCATGTTTATGAGGTATGTTTGAACAGAGTAATCTGCAAACTGTGCTGGATTCTGGCCTTCCAAGACCATAATTTGGGAACTCTGTCTTAGACAGAAGGACAGTGGATGGGAGACAAAATTCACAGCCTGTTACCATCGCGTCAGGCAGTCCTGGATGGCATTGGTTAGGGCGTGACCCAGGTGGAGAGATCCAGTCACATTCGGAGGAGGGATACACATCATAAACATCCCTCGGGGGTTAGGTTCACTGATATTCTTGCGCTATGAGGGCGAACAAAACCAAACAAAAAAGATCTCAAAACAAAAAAACAATATTGACACAAGTGGATCATTTATGCAAGAGTTAATCATGTAAGGGAAAAAAAATCTGAATTAAAATTAGAACTGGAAATAATTCAAAGGCATTTTTGGGACTCAAAGTTTTACAGTTGATTACATCTTAGTAACTCCTTGTCTGATAAAGAATGTTCCTCACCCCATATTCAGGCTTGAAGAATCCCTGTTTCTCCCACCAAGGGTACCAGGCTGCCTCCACATACTGAGGGCTGTACGAGTCTGGCAGGGGACTCAGGACATCTGCATGAGAGGCCAGAAAAATGAATGTGACACACAGCTGCAGACTTACTACTGAAAGCACAAATGAAGAATGGACCTTTGAGGAAGACTTGAGTCTCGTCAAAAGAGACCAGCTCAAAGCATCAGTTGCATCAGCTACCTTTCTTCTCGCCAGCAGGGGTAGGGATGCTGTAAGCGATCACTCCCAGGTCCTTTTTCTCAGGCTTGGCCTTTTTCTAAGAAAGATGAGAGGACACACACGGACCGTCACCTGCAGAACTTAAAAGCCTTCAACTCGCCGATTCCCTGGATGAAAGTCTAGGCAGAGCCAGATCCTCACGCTGCAGAGGACGAGACGGGCAAAAAGCAGGAAACCTCACGCTCTCCCCAGGGGCTGAGGCCTACACCCCCCCCCACCCCCCACCTCTGTCTGAGGCTGCTGTTTCTTCTTTTCCTCCTGTTCCTTCTTCTGCTGGAACTTTTCCATTTTCTCCTTCTTTTTCGCCTCTTTCTTCAGCTGGGCTTCAGTCTTGGGTTTACCTGGAGATACGCATCCGTGTGACGAAGACAGACTGACAGACGACTCGTTATTCCTGCTATTCAGTGTGCGTGCCACTTCATGACGATCTTTCATCCAAGAATCAGATATGCCATTTAAACAAAACTACATTGCTACTCCAAGTATAAAAAAAACACAGATCTACAAAAAATGTACAAAGTAGGATCAAAACCAAATTTTACTTTACTTACTAGAGTGGAGTAGCATCTCCGGTCCAAAACGAACAATACTTCCGGTCTTACCGCTGTCTATACCAATGCAAGGAACGCGACTACAACATTAGGCTTACCACTGGCAGCCGTACCATTGCCCAGCACATCACAGGAAGCTGTGCCATTGGCCAACACTTCGCTGGAGGCTGTACCATTGGCCAGCGGGGTGTGGGCAGGACCACTACTGGCAGGGCTGGTTTTGGAGGACACAGGAACCATCTTCTCACATAATCTGATTTTGCCGAGGACCTTTGCAAACTGGGGCTGGTTAATGCAGGTGACAAACCACCTGGTTAAATTGATTAGAGCCTGTCTGTCTGAGGGCTCCAATGCCTGTTGAATGGAGTAGGAAAAAACAAATATATAGTAAAATCCTATAACATAAATACAGATTTGCATAAGACATAGTTAATAAGGTTTTTTTATAATAAATATTTCTTTATAATTTCTTATAATAAATTACTGTGACATTTGCTCAATTTAGATCTCATTCCAATTAAACAAACACATTATATAAAGTTATAATGGTTGGGCTCTAGAGAACAAGGGAGCTGGGTCTCACATATTTAAAGGGCAGCAGAACAGCCATGGAGAGTGCAATGTCAGCCAAGGAGATAGTCTCCCCAACCAGGAATGTTCTGGGTTGCAGGGTCTGGTCCAGTATTCCCAGGACGCGCTTCAGTTCCAGTCGTGAGCTCTGCTGGACCTTCAACGAACCACGAGCGCACAAAAGCGGATGTGAGCCATCCCATCAGACGTCCACATGACCAGAAAAGCCGCCTACTGCTTCGATGCTTCTAAAATCCATTCCATGGAGAAACTCCATTACAGAAAGAAGCACAGATACTAAAATAAAACATAAAGCATAAAATGCTCAAAAAGCAGGCAAAGGAGCCTTCAGGCCCCTGGAACACAAGGCGGCGAAGGCTGGCACACCTGCTTGGCCACTCCGGTCACCCCCAGGAGCGGAAAAACGACGGCACACGACACAGGCGCCAGTTCGTTCTCGGCAAAGCTCAGCCACTGGCAAACCTGGCTCGCCATCTTCGCGTCCTTCTCCCCCGCCATGGAGGAAAGGTACCAGCTGACCGCACTGGCCCCAGTCAGGAGCATGCCACTGCTGCCTAAGAGGAGGGCAGGTCGGGAGCTGCTGTGACCTTCTGGTGGATCAGTGGTGAGGATGCGTGGGCATGAGGGGCTGTATTCAGCAGCAATCCGGACCAGGAGGCTCCGGAAGTCATCAGGGTGGGGGGAGACATACAGTGTATCCATCTCTACCAAGAAAGAGTTCGAAAGGATACAGAAAAGAGAAATCAGTTAATCATCAAAAGTCATTTCGGTCACTAACCCAGACACCCCAGTTTCGTTTCCCGTCAGGTGCTCTGCATCCTATAGCCGAGTAACACTGTCGCTGCGATGCAAAAAAAGAATTACACAAAACATAAGTCACCAAAACCATGACAAGTGGCGATATGCATCACACCCCCGACAATCCAGTTCTACTTGTTTCACGTGTAGATTAAAATATGCATAGACGTAGGAACATTTTACTGTCTTAGATCTACGTAACTACGTAACCGTGGTCCTCAACGACTCTCTTTACGGTCACCGCTGGCTGCAAACTCGCAAGTCAGTTTCTCGTGCAGCGAATAACTACTCAACTAGCATGAAAGCTGGTTAACAGCCTTTCGATAAACGGCGGAACAATGACCATATACTGCAATAAAGTGGAATCTAAGCTAGCTAATGCTTTCTACCTTTATTTTCCACAAAATTCAAATTAATAAAAATCTATGCCGAGCAGAATCACGTTTAGCTAGGTTGCATAACACAAAATTTGACCGAATTTTGTAGTTCATTAAACGCTATGACACAGAAGCCCAACTCACCTTAGTTTTCCAAGTAAGAAGCGTCAGCTTACGAGCCGAGGACAGCGCACTTGCCGCTAAGCAGAACGGGCTGCCGTACCCTAACCCGTCTGATGCAACCAGCTGCACATGTTCCCGAAGCGGCGTGAGGACCCCGCCTCTCGGCAGCTTTTCCGCATGTGGTGCCCGACGAGGTGCCGGTTCAGAATACTGGCACCTCGGACCGGGGCTGATCGCCAGCTTAGTCGGCGCACAGCCGCTTCTAGCGTTACCGTTTAAATAAGCAAACGAATTTACATTTTCGACCTTCGTGTTTTACCCAAAGATTCCCACTGAATATACGGAACGCAAATATTCACTAATTCTTTCATTTAATTATTTATTAAGTGACGGAGAAGACGGCGCCAAGACTGAACACCACGAACAATTTTGTCCATCTACTCCATGGGGGCTATTTTAGAGCACTTTTAGCCACTGGCCAATTCCACCATGGTGTGCCAAGAAGCCCCACAAGGGATGCTTTCTACCTGTTGCCATTGGTCCTTAAACCTTTCCCTCCAACCCCCACCCCTATCCATAACATCAGAAAGCATCCCAGTTAGGTATTAGGAAGTCTGACATTAACTGCTTGCACATATTCATTTTTAATATTTCTTTATATTTCCTGGTTATTCTTTTTTTTAGTGCATTCTGTTTGTCTGCTGTGTACTTGTTTACATTTGTTTGCATTATGTGTACTGCCATCACACTTTGTCTCATTCTATACCATGGAGGAGAGCTTAAGTGCAGCCCTAATTGAATACACCTGATGCAGATAATCAGGCCCTTCAGTAACATGTCAGTATCAGAGCCAGCTTTGCTTCAACATAGCAGACTCTGATACAGACGTGTTACTGAAGGACCTGATTATCTGTACCAGGTGTGTTAAATTAGGGCTACAGCTAAGCTCTGAAGGGTGGCACACCTCCAGGAGCAGGGATGGGCAGCTATGGTGTAGAATGAGACAAAGTACAACATCTCAAAGACAAAAGAACTGGTGAAGGATTTCTGGAAACCCCCAAGGACCCCAGTCTTCATGAAAGGAACAGAAGTACAGGAATATAAATTGACAGGAGTGCACCTGAACACCAAAGGTGTTGTAGAGGAACTGTACAGTCATTTAACGTCAGTAACAAGATGCTGCAGATGTTCTACCCCTCACTAGTGGCCAGTGCCATTTTCTATGTTGTGGTGTGTTGGGGCAGCAGCTTTAACAAGTTCATCAGCAGGGCTGGCTCAGTGCCGGCAATGGAGCCGCATTTCCCGATGACTGTGGTACAGCTCTTCTCACTCCTGTCAGGAGTCATGCCAGTTGTTGCTAATTGTCTGATTCATTTCTTGCACTTTATTCTGTATTTTGGCATATTATGGTACCCGTTTAAAAAAAAATTGCAAATGCAAATTTGCAAATTACACACATGACCTTTTTATACTTGCATTTTACTTTTTCGCACTTGGATTCCTAATTTTATTGTATTCTAGTATGACATCATATTCTTTATTCTTGGTATAATTACACACCCTGACAGCAATGCCTTAGTACAGGGATGCCCAACTCCAGTCCCGGAGGGCCAGAATCCAGCAGTTTACAGATTTCTCTGCTCAAACACCTTAATCACCTAATTACCAGGTTTAATAGGCAAGTCTGAGCAGGGAAATCTGCAAACTGTGCTGGATTCAGGCCTTCCAGGACTGGAGTTGGGCAGCCCTGCCTTAGTACAACAATGTCTCTTGGGATAAAGTTTTATCTTAACTGTAGAGAAAAAAGGCTAATTACACTGGGGAAATAATACCGTCAGTGTAAGAATGAAAACAATGTTCAAGCCAAAATATTGTACATGGTAGGAAAGGTAATCGATATATGTGAAAATGCACTGAATAATGTGCATCAACTTTTATTTTTCCCGTTGATAATCCACAAAAGTTATATGAGAAATTGCTGACTTACATTCAATACCAAAAGGTTTAATTGTCAAGTGAAAAGCAAACACCTTTGTTTATGTTCATGGCTTTAACGCATGTAGATAAATGTAGGCATTGTTAGAAAGGCTGAGTAATTAATGGTTAGTTAATACATAAAGCTGAACCACATACAATCTGAAGATCTGTTTAAGAATTAAATAACTGAAAATGAATTATTCCTGACCACCAAAAAGATTGATTTTGCTCAAAATAAAACTATAGCACATACTGTGAGATTTGTGTCAGCGGTTGTTGCAACTGTCAGAAAATTGTAAATTTACAAAATGTCACTGAATTTGTAATTGCAGTGCTCCTAAAAGACTCAACGCAAAGAATCTTTTATAACAGAAATATAAATATCTAAATAAACAGTATCTTTCTTAAAACCCAATCATCATTGACTTTGAACTCTTAATTCTTGCTGTACAATTTACCTCTTAAGCTGGTTACACTTGTATATCAACATTCTGCAAGTATTATGGTTTGTAAATGAAAGGCTATACAATATTGCAATGAACTGGGCCACATACATGCTATAATAGCAAACAGTTAATTGCATAAAATGCACCCTTAAACAGCAAACAAGGAATGCCCTATGCACTGGTCTTCATCTTCTGGTCTCCTGCTCCTGCATCCCAGCTCTGGATTCTCTTCAGTTCCAATGCCCCCCCTCCCCTCCGCAGTCTCACCGGCAGCCGCAGTGAAAGTCTGCACTGATATCCAGTGCGGATGCGCCAGTGTCTCGCTGGACGCAGTCGATATGGTACCACGCGTCGCAGTCGTCACACTGGATCCATTGCACAGTGTCCTGCTGCGGCATGCGACAGCGGCCCGAGGCGCAGGGCTCCTCTGCTCGGACCCGCTCTCCCTCTGCCGCTTCGGAGAAGTGGAAGGAAGAGTGTGAAGAGAGGGGAGGGGCCGGGGGGTGTTTTCTGGGTCGACCCCGGCGTTTCCTACAGAGGATGACAGGGTGCGCTTACAAAACTGTATCGCTTGAAAACCCAAACGAGTGCAACTCCACTGAGGTATGATCAAAACACAGAACTCACCCCGTATTTGCATGTAACCTCACAAATTCCCCTGGGTCTCCCCGGTCTGCTTCATACGGTCTCGACGATGGCGAGATCATGGTGTAATTCTCCCCCCTAACCACCAGAGGGGAATATGCCGGAGAGCTGTGGGTTCTCCTCCTTCCCCGGGCAGAGGGCGACAACGGCGAATATTCTTTCCACAGACCAGAGGACGAGCTGCCATCATCGGAATCCATCTTTATTTTCAAACTGAAACTATGCCTTTGCCCAGATACTGAAAACAAGTGGCTAACCTTAGCTTTGGACTGTAGTGGAACATCGAGCCTGCTCGGATTACTGGATTCAGATCTGAACTCGAACCGTTCATTCCCATATGATTCCACTTCAGACTGAGGCGGATGGAAGACTTCACATTCAGACTTGCACAGCCTTCTCCTCTTGCCGACACCCTTCCTCCTTCCCTCCAGTGTCCTCCCACTGCTTCTCATTTCATCGGAGCTGTCATCCTCCAGCAACACCGTATGGGCAGACTTGCGCCTGCTTTTGGAGGAAGGGGGCAGAGACCTCGACACTGAGATAGCGGTGGCTGATGGTAGCGATGGTGGAGTGGAAGGAGAGACCAAGGAAGGAGGGGAGAGGGGACCAGGATTAGTGTTAGCATCGCTATCAATTCGCTTAAATGTCCAGCAGCTTCTGTTCATTTTGCTTATACTTCCAATGGAGTTCAGGATTACAGTTGCCCTCTTCAAGGACAATGGTGAGAGATCCAAGTTCGGCTCAGTTTTAGGCTCCAGGCTAGTTCTAATCCTGTCTTGGAGATCAGAGGTGAAGGATCCAGCCTTGGGGACAGTAATGGCATCAAATTCAGAGGGTCGAACCAAAACTTTCTGAAAAAGGAAGTAAAATTCTGGGTTTCCACAATCTGACTGGCCCCCAAACGTCAGCGTGTCCCCATCTGATAACTCCCACTGAACACCTGGCTGGAGCCGAATGTCATTCACCCAGGTGCCTAGGAGATGGGAGGGCCAGTGTTAAATGATTGCAATACGGTTCCATAAAAAAATAATTTCATGCTCCAGGGGCCTGTACCACAGAACTGGATTTCCTGCTTAGCCGGAAATCTTGTCGGCTTTAAGGTACCCCAGTTTAAATGGACTACATCTAAGCTTGTTTGAATTAGCTTTGAATCTGACAAGTTAACTGCCTAAGCAAGAAATCCGGTTTTGATACAGACCCCAGGTGGTTGTTCAGCCACCAAACACACAGCTGCCCCCCAATGATTGTGACAGCACCATACTAACAGACTGGAGAGTCAGATATGATTCTCACCGCTGCTGCTGCGATCTTTGATGTGGACCTTCCAACCCTCGTCGCCACCACAGCCCAGTTCCTGCTGCGCAAATAGTTCGGCGTGGATCTTCGAGATGGCTGCCGACTGCAGCGTCACGTCGCAGAGCTCCGCCTTGCGGCCCAAACGAAACACCGAGCTGCTGTGAGCGGGCCGGAACGTGTAGAGATCGCGGGCTGCCTCGGACATGGCAGAGCCCGGTGAGGAGGAGGAGCCTATTCTCAGGAGCTGGAAGCAGGGCTGAACTTTTGACAGCATGGTGCCGGATCTCTCAATTAATTGGATAGGACCAGACAAACTATATTGAATAGACAAGTATCAGCTATTTAATTTGTCTGTATATCAGAACAGACTGATTAAAAAGGACTATTATGCAACAGTATACAGTATTCCACTGTACTTTTTAATGCATTACAACAGCCTTAATTTGTATTGCATTATGAGAATATACAGTTTGCGTGCCACTCCTCACTGACCAGACATTTCAGAATGGTCCTACACTATATATAACAATGTACAGTTTTGGGTTGGTTTGTGTTCAGTGAGCCAAAGTGAGTCTTATGTTTCCTGAAAAACAGAACAAAAAATGCAAATTACAATTACAGCTGTGTATATTCTATAGAATTTCTTTAAAGACATTTATAATGATCGGTTATATATTCAGTTATTCCATTATTAAGACAATGGTTACGTGTCCAGACGAATAAAAAAATCTGTATGTACTGTTCAATGCATTGTTTTGGAAACTTTCTTGGACTTTCTATTTACGTTAAATTTAAGCAGTTCTAAGGAGACAGGCACTTGCAATGCGAAACGATAACGAAAGACCGGCAAGAAAAACATATACAGTAAGCATGTAAACAACGGTGCAATGTTTTCTTAAACAAAAGTGCAGAGAAAAGGAGACAGTGCGACTGTCTTGAAGCCGTGACAAACAGACGCACGTCTTTAGCACTTTGAGGTGCATTCTTTAGTAATCGGCGCTGCGTGGGGCACAGCCGGGGAGATGTTAGTCTGTCAGTGCCACTGGCCGCCCCTCCCGTGAACTCTAAGCCAAAGGCGCACCGGGGGGAACAATAACACGGAACAATAGTGCAGCTCATCGCGTTACGCGCTATCGCTTAAACTAGAGCTAACGCTGCTCCTTCGGTAACTTATCGATATAGTTACTTAACCAGCTAAGAGACACTGGAGTCTTCTATGCATAGCAACTAAATAAATATGCATTCTATTAACAACAACGGCGACTCACCGCTAATGCGGCGTATCCCACACGAACGCAATTACCGCCGCTGAATTGTTTTAAATTGCTGCTATATGCATCCTAGCCGCGTTAATGCTCGCGACGGGAGAGCACATTTAGGCTCTTTGGCGGAGGGAAATTGGATTTTCTTACTATTTGTGCGACCTAGTTGCGAGTGACGCTCTTCTTTTCCCAGGAAGTGCTTTGAAATTTGGCGCGCCGCGCGAGCTTCCTTGCGCGAGACCTAATTCCACTTCCTGTGTGACGTAGGAGAGCCGCGGCAGCGCCGCCGGGCAGCCTGCCACCTGTCAAGCGGCGGCCGCGATGGAACCCTGCTGTTTTATGTTTCGTTTTTGTTGTGTGTACAATTATTGGCCGAAATGATGAATGCTTATTGTTATCCGAAACATTTGAAGTTAGTATTAAAAAATGGAGGGCACTTTCGCTATAATACTTAATTTTCTAAGTGCCACTTTAGCGCTTGCTGTACTGGCTTAGGTCACATAATAACAGTATGACTTAAACATCTAACTTGGCTTTATTCTCAATGTCTCACTTATTTATTTGAAAGTTAAAGAATAAAGTCCTCGAAAATGTAACGGTAAAATTCATGTCATTGGAACGTATTTGTGCGCCACCCAGTGGTATAGTGCGAAAGCCGGTAAAGCGCACCCTATAGGACTACCCTTTTAGATGGAAAGTAGGGTGGCCGTATTTAGCTTAGCAAAAACAGGAAATAGGTGTGATATAACAGTTGTACACTAGGGTTGAGTTTCAGTCTCTGGGCCAGTGTGACCGTGACATGATTAAAGATGGGAGGATGGTTGAATCAATAGATTTATGGTATGAGATTTATTTACCCTTCTCTATACAGTTTAATAGCATAGGTAAATCTGCGGCTTTTGAGGTTTTAGGGAATACAGACAGGGTGATGAGAATTTAATCAGATATGCCTTACAAGTCTTGTCAAATATACAGTAGAGTTTAAAGAGTCACCAGGGGTGTCTCTACATTAGAGACCAGTGGGACCTGGCCCCATCAGATGTACTGTGAAGCAGTGCACGACATTTACATTATTTGTGAGATGCCCTTAGCCAGAGTGACTTACATAAGTGCTTAGAGACTCCATTAGTGAATACCT
>JAODKM010000126.1:19905151-19921971 GCA_026780845.1 Petrocephalus sullivani
GTGCGTCTTTGCGACACGTCTGTTTATAAACATGCGAGTCCATTGTTTGTAAACAGTCCGCGTTTTACCCTCACCCCAAAAACAGACATGAGCAACACTCAAAACATCAGACAATAATAACAACAAAAAGTTACTATAAAGAAAATAGTAGCAGGGGCTCACCAGATGAATCTTCGTCGACTCTTTCATACTGTAACAATCTATCTAACAGAAAGCTAACATAAAGCAAAGGACAGCAGTCAGTACGGGGTTAGGTTTCTAAAATCAGACCATTTCGCAGCCGGAAAGTCGCTTCACCTCTTATCCCTGGACACCTTCAGCAGTTTCCTTTGCGCCCTCCGCAACTCCTCCTGGAAACATTCCTGCTCCTGAAAGGCATATGGTAAAAATCTAATAATAAGTTACTGCTGATTAACTAGAAAAATCAAAACGGACGTAAGAGGGTCACGTTAAAAAAAGGTCTTACATAAACGAGAAATTTCAGTTTTCGCTTCAGGTTTTTGTATTTTCGTTTGTAATCCACGTCCATTTCAGCCTGGCCGTTCATTTTTTTCCTAAAAGAATTGTGTTATTAATATGACATACCATAACTGTAAATCAGACAAATATATTTTACCATTAAAAAAAAACTGAAAAGGCACGAATGGCTACTCCATAGTTTATATTTTTGCTAATGTGCTACAATAGCATAGACGGTAGAATCCACGGTTAAATAATATATTATTCATATTATCAAATTATTAAATACAACAATTGCACATACCTAAATTACCGAAAACTGTCTCACTTCATCTGTTTGTTTTTATTAATACACATTTCCCGCAAACGGAAGTGATTGTAATCCTTTTCTTCTGTGTTTTTACTTGTACAAACGCTTCCCGTTGTGGTGATAGCGCCACCTTCCGTCTTGGGGATTAAACTACCCGATCTAGCATTATCTTGTCAGAAAACCAACCACAATTTGCGAAAATAATTGAGGTCCTACAAATTAACCATTACCTGGCATTCATAATAAAAAAAATAAAAGCCCCTCATATGTGTTATTTTCGGACAGGGCAGTCAGTGAGGAGCAGGCTATTTAGTGTTTAGTTTATACGTCATACTACTAAGTTCTCTTCTATGCAAATTCAAATTCTAATTTGTGAAGGTTCTTCTCTCAATGCAAATGTCTGTAAGAAATCATATTTACATCTGAGTCTAAATCTAAATTGTGGTATATATGCGAACCTAATAACCTAGAGGTTGATTCTTTCATTGTGATGTGAACAAAGATTTGATGAGAATAATGTAATTAATATATACAATGATTAATTAAGTACGTAGACCTAGCTGGCACGTACCGTACAGTGATCTAATCTTAGAGAGAAAATTGAAGTGAACTAAAAGCCATCGTTTCAATTGAAGTGATAATTTAGAAATTGAATTTAATTAAATGACTACATTAAGAATGATTTTGCTCCTCATTCTTCCAAAGTGGGGCATGTCTATAAACTACATGTTTACTTGGTACCGCGCAGAAATCCAACTGCACCTGGAACTTAACAGGTCAACTTAATTATCCATCAAGACATTCCGGGGTTCAGAATATTGCTGAAGCAAAAAAAATAATACAAGTATTCGTCACAGCGTTCGGCTTATGTAAATACATCCCCCCACTGAACTACTCCCCAGCCACCCTCCTCTCTCCTCTTCTAGAAACACTCAGACATAAATAGAAGCTTCCCCAAATGCCAGATCTCTGCTATGCCCTGGACTCTACCCACTGCCTAGTGCTTTGGCCAGTGAGAGAAATACTTGCCAAAGCAGCATAACTCGTTTCACTGTCCTTCCAGGTAGTTGTTTTATGCATATATACTTCTATAGGAAGCACGATGTTTAGAGTTCGTGTATCTTATCGTTATTGTTTGCTCTTGTCTGTTTCCCATTTCTAAATATATATATAGATATTGCAGATATTTTCTAAGCCTTTTGCTGTCCTTCACTCAGCCCCCCGATTATTTCTGTCACAATAACCCCCGCCTCCCCTCTCTTTAATTTGCCTCGTCCTGCCGTCCCGCTCATTCCGAATGCAGCCTAGGCTATATAGCTCTGACCACGGACACCTGGGATGTCACGCAATCACACCAAAGACAACTGTTTTAATAAGAGTTTCCTCGCTGAGCAAAAGGTAAGGGCTGTGGGTTTGTGTGCTCACGTCAGCGCGACCCTTAAGTTATCACTGAAATTTAACTTGATCTTATTGACTGAAGGCTGGAAAATTTATTTCATTCCTCATTTACACAAACACATGCGCTTATAAATATATGGAACGTAGCCTATATAGAAAAAATAAGCGTATTTTGCTGTTTTTAATTCCCACATTTAATTTCCTTGTGGTTCTGTTCCAGGAGAAGCTGATACAGGCCATTAAACGAATAAAACACGAAATAGACGAATGCTGGGATGCAGAGAGAGAAACGTACGCACAGGCTCTGTCTGTGGAGGTACCTGTAAAGGCGGTGTCAGCCTAATCCGCTGCTTTAACGGCCAATTATTCTGACCGACTCATCTCCACGCAATTTTTTAGCACAGAAAAAAAATCTGTATCCATATATAGTTTTAATTGATCATCGATAACTGTTGAATATAATACGACCTAAAGATGGTTCAGTAGTGAATCTTGAAGCAATGTGGCCCGTTCATAATATTATTGATAATTTTTGTCGTATCCTTGAGAAACTGAAGATAACACATAAGACAAAGTCCGAAAACAATACATATTGTGCAAACATTATTTTGCAGGATAGCTAAATGAATAGGGCATTATATAAATAAGTGTACGGGATGTGCAATTTATATAGTTTATATAGGTCTGTTTTGTACTGACGTGCTGGTGGTGAAGGCTGACTAGTTGGTAGGTTAGCCAATTATTCAAGTTGCAAAATAGTAAAAGAAAAAATAGTCCCGATTGTGAAAACGGTTAACCAAGCTAACTTGTCCTTCTTCAGAACACGTTTGATAACTTAGAAAGGGAAATCAGAAGTGAATATGAGAACCTGCATCGCTTTCTGGACATGGAGGAAGAGATGGATGTAGAAAGGCTGAGGAAGGAGAAAGAGAAGCGGGTGAAAGTGCTCAAGGAGAGAGAGAAAAATATCTCAGAGCAAGGGAAGGGCCTTGAAAGAGCGATCGAGACACTGAACAACAAACTGAAGGAAGAGGACAGTCCCAAACTCTTAAATGTAAGGGAGGGCGAGAGAGATGCCACGGGACCTATTATTCAAACATGAGCGCTATGTAAAGTCTACAAAAAAAGTAAAGTCTACAAAATTCATGGTGATTTATGTTAAACTCCCGCTTAAATGTATAATCCATGTATGGTTAGTTAACATTATACAAACAATCCCTTGTTGTTAGTGTTTAGGAATGCTGACATAAACACTTCTTTTTTCCATGTAGGAAATCAAGGACCTTTTGAAAAGGTAACTGCTGGACTTTGACGCACAATTTGGCAGTGGTAGCCTCACCATCCCTGCCTCTTTCGTCTTAGACACACATGCATCCTTGCTATTATCTTATGGCTTTAAACCTTCTCCTGCTAGCTCAGCCATCTGCAGCCCCTCAAACCCCCTACCCCTCACTCCCGTCTGCAGGTGCCAGGTGAATTTCGTCCCTCCTTTGGTCGTGAATGCTGACGTCCTGGCTGGACAGTTCATTGGCCCGTTGCAGTACAAGATCTGGAAACATATGAAAAGCTCCCTCTATCCAAGTAGTTATCACACTCTATTCATGTCACATACCTGCTTCATTCATGGCAATAATCTCATTTCACACTGTTCACGTCTGACAGCGCTGCTTTGGTGCCAAGGATTGACTTGTGCTCTTCCAATGCTCCCGCAGATATCGCCACCTTCACTTTCGATGCAGACACGGCCCACCCCATGCTCCGCCTCTCGCCCTCCTCCACGTCCGTCTGGTTTGAGGACCGACATGGTACCCCCCCCGATCCCGAGCCGGACAATACCCGCCGCTTCCATTATTACTACTGCCTGCTGGGGCAGGAGGGGTTTACCCATGGGAGGCACTACTGGGAGGTAGAGCTGGGCCACAAGACCGCCTGGAGGGTAGGTGTGGCCAGGGGGGACGTGCACAGGGGCGAGATGGACTCCAGCAGCACAACCAATGGGCTCTGGACGTTGGCCCTGAAAGGCGGTACCATACAGGCATGCACTGAGCCATGCCCCACCCCTGTCAAAGCTGCTGTGCGTCCCACCCGGATAGGGGTGTTCTTAGACTGCGAGAGAGAGGAGGTGTCCTTCTACAATGCCATAACCATGACCTCACTCTTCTCCTTCTCCATGGGCACAATCCTGCAGCCCATCTTCCCCTTCTTCAACCCCTGTGACACAGATGAGGGGAAGAACACTGACCCTCTCACCCTCTTCATCCCTTCGCTGTAAGGCCGGACTGAAATCCTTAGGCTGGCCAGCAGGGGGAGACTGTGGGCAGGAAAGGTTAATCATCTCCCTCGCTTGGACGGGAAGGCTGACAGAGAATGGCATTAACGGTGCACAGCTTGTGTTTGTGAACCCCTCTCATCATCCATTTCATTTGCTGCTCTGTTTGTAGTTACTGGTTGTTATTTTTGTTGAATTCCACTTAAATATGCCTGAACTATCCCTGAGCTGTTTGATCTACCGCATCTGCACCAGCAGGCTTGTAAGCAGGCGTGAGACTGACACCACCTTGAAGTCTGGGGGTTTCTTTAAACGATGATTTGTCTTCAGGTTGCTGTAAACAATGACGGAAATGCTGGCTGTTGCTCTTGCGTCATTGAATCGGCATGATTCCCGCATCGCACACAGAAACACCCCCTCCTTCTGTTACCGCTTTATCTCGTTATTTTCTTATTGCATTTAATAAAGTATTTGTAAAGATTATATCATGTCCGCACACTTTCCGCTCCACTCTGTACTATCTGTTACTAATATGCAAACACGTGTCCACACTCGTGTACATTTATAGCGTCAACGCTTGCGTAATGCTAGCTTAAATCAACCAATAGCAAAAATATCTATGAAGGGTAAAGAAGGAATGAGGTGGAAGAATGGGGAGGTTCACCTTTGACCTGACTAAAAATACCCGGGTGGGTGTTTGCGTGAGAGGAAATCTCTCTGGTATGAACTTGACACAGATGGGGGGATGGTGGGGGGGGAGGTGTGTTAGACCAGCATTATCACATTGGGGATTAAATACATATTTGCAATAAGTCCCTCATTTTCCTGACGTGTAGCAAACTACACTAGGGGGCGCTGTGTGGCTCAGTGCATTAGGCCTCTGTGCCTGTGGTGGTAAGGTCATCGCTGCAAGTCCCGGGGTCTCCAGAGTCACATCACCATTGAGTCCTTGACCAAGGACCTTAACCCCAGGCACTGGCTGACCCTGCTTCCTGACATGTACACAGCTTTGGATAAAAGTATCCACTAAATAAAAAAAAAAAGTAAATGTACTTCAAAGTTCAGCAGGAATAATACCCACACTGACTTTATTCTCATTTTTATTTTAATGTTTAAATACATTTTGTGTCCATTTTGTTAGGTACACCTGCTTGTTAAGGAAATCCACCCCCAAACAGGGGGTTGTGCGTCTGAAACTGAATGCATACAGCACACAGGCAGGATCTTGAGGTTCAGCTGCTGTTTGACTAAGCAATCGAACAGCTAAGACTAAGGCTATTTTAAATCTGCTGCCAGATGTGCTGGTTCCAGCATCTCAGAAATGGTCAGTCGTGCAACTCTCACGGAGAATTTACAGAGAATTATGCAATTATCAAAGAACATCCAGTCAGCAGCACTTCTGTGTGAGAGGGCATCTTCATAATGAGCAAGGTCAGAAGAGAAAGACTGGACTCAGTAAAAGTAACAGAAAGGCATAGGTGGAGAGTTCAGGTCAAGAAAGTAAAATTTCAGTCCAAACTTTTGTTTCAACCAACTATTTCAGTACTCTATGGCTGTGGCTCTTTGTGTTCAGGTAGTTGACTGAAACAAAATCTTGGTCTGGATTGTTACTTTCTGGACCTGAACTCTCCACCTCTGCAGTAAGGCTGCTCTGCAAAAAGTAACAGCTCAGTAAAACATTGGTGTGCAGAAACGCATCTAGCTGGTAGTAGCCAGTTAGTTATTATTACCTAATATAGTGACCACTGAGTCCAGGTTATATGACGGCAGTCCACTACAAGGCGTGAGAAGCCAGTCAGTCCGCAGAGGTCAGAGATGTGCAGGTGACCTGGGTGAATGCGGGGGAGGGTCTTCCCAGCCAACCCCCTCCCCCTGGTCACCTGCATCTACAGTGACTGGCAGTGCAGTACAGTGTAATCCACCGAGCTGCCTACTAGATAAAAGACTGCACGGTCATTCCGGCCGGAAAACACACACCACGCGCCGCTGCTTCTTTTTCAAAACCATTTTTATTATTCTCAGCCATTCAACAGAGAAAAAAAGACTTTGCTTTACAGAAGTCTGTGAACAGTGCAAAATAGTATTAAGGTTAGTAAACACTGAGATATAGTGCACAGCAAAAAAGTACCAGGAAAGAGTGTAGCCCAGCGAAGTTCAGCAGATCAATGATAATACAGCTACGCCAAGTGTGCTTATGCTAACTGTGCTAATGCGGCGCCTACAGGCCCCAGCCTCACAGCACATGTCAGGAATGAAGAGGGACGAATAGAAAGCGAACAGGAATCTAAGGAGAACCTAATGCGAACAAAGGGGCAATGTGACCCTCGGTTTGGCCTGGGGGTTGGGGGGCAGTTCAGAAATAGTTCAACAGGCGTGTGAAGGCCGACGTGCGGCGGACAGGTGACTGTTACTATCGGCACGAGTGCGCCGGCGCGTGCCAAAGCCTTTGTGCCAGAAGCTCCTCCCCCACGCAGAGTGAGACACATTCCCTGCTTACGTCACACATACTACAGATATGAAAAGCCGGAGCTGCAACCCCTAGAAGGACCCTCGCTCGCCTGACACACCCGTCAGATACTCTGTGGGCATTTGTGAAGCTGGGAGGCTGGTTTAGTGCTGACCACCTCCTTAAGAAACACGGACGACGAGGAAAAGACAGGCTCCATGCGGCAGGAACGCGCGGCTAAAGTACGGCGGTTAAGGGAGTCGGCGCACCGGCGCATCTGTAAACAAGCGCCGGGGAAACTGCCATAAAAAGATACCAGTTCCACCGTCGTACCTTCAGTATACAAACAAATATTTGCACACTTCTGATTATATCTTCATAGCTGTATTAATACTGACGTTGTGAATGCTTCCCTGAGTCCATTGACAGACACTGGTTTTAAAAAGCAATGCAAACTTGGGTAACAATACTGCTCTCTAGGCATGCTGCTATATATAATATGCATATAATTTCTTACTGTGTGCATGAAGTTAATACATCAGCAAATATAAGTAATTACATAATATCAGTAATATTAGCGATAATAATAGTATTAGTAAAATATTATTAGTTCTACCATTATCTAAGGTTAGCATTATCAAAATGTGAGCCAGGATTCCTGGGTAAGAAGAGAGAAACAGAGATCAGTGGGGAGACGTAAAGGAGAATGAAAGAGAGCGCAAAATGGGTTTTGTCTTTTTTTTTCTGCACGTCACTCATTGCAGGTTCAGAAACGGAGATAAAGTGCATATTGACAATCCACTTATATAGCTAATCCTTTTATACAACATGGCATCTCACAACACACTAAGAACATTCAGCCTTCTAGGAGGGGCTGGCATCAGCCCACTGCATGCAATATATACAGGGGGGCTCTGTAGGGCCAATGGTGATGGGGGGGGTGGGGGGGTAGGGTGCATGCAACATGTGGGCCCCCATGTAAAAACCACGGCCTGTATTGCTTCATTGGGTCGAAACTGATCCCAGAGGAATTAGGGCGGGTCTCTGATTTAAATACAGATAACTGTTAAGGGAAATCAGAAAGAAGATGCTGTATGCAAGGGGAGCCTCTAGGGGGGGCACCAAATTAGCAAATCAGACCAATCAGTGGCAGACACCTTACCTGAGTAAATAAATACTTGAATGTTTTTGTTTGCGGCAGATCATTCACATCATTTCCTGTATAAATCTTACAGCATATTTGTAGATTTCCGTTTGGCTCGTTAAAACTGGTTGGGAGTGATCGCAGAAGTAAGTCATGGCTCATGATTACAGGACAAATGCTCACAAAGGTAACAGTTCATTTTCTTTTTTTTTTCATAAGTGCCACAAATATTTATCATCTCAAAAAAGTGTCCAGGTGATATATTGTGCTTTCATTAAAAACCCTAAACTAATCCTATTTGTTTCAGTGCAGTAAGTTGAACGCACCAGTGGTTTGCTAACACCTGAGGTAGATGCATTACATTTATTTAGCACAATCTACCAGCAAACCTTCTCCTGCACTCGGTTGGGAACTTCCACATCACCTCCAGCTCTGCTTTATTTCAGTAACCTTTTCTGCCTGAGTTCCCAGCACGAAGTGAAATTAGGGCCGTGACTCTATGGCACTGAACTCCCCATTTGCCTTCCAATAGACCAAAGCTGCTGACCTTTGCTCGGTTTCCAAGGGCAGGACCGATGCGAGCAGAACCAGCCTCTCACAATGTTCCTCAAATCTTTCCCTTCAGTAATAATTATTTATCACACAACCAAAAGACAGCTCAAAGGTTTGCATACAGCTGATTGACAAATCTGATCGTTTTCGCGTTATTCCAACCATGGGAAAATGGTGTGATTATAAAGTATTACATCCAACAAAATTATAGGCAGGGCTTGACATACCGTAAAATGCGCGGCAGTTTCTTGTTATAACCGTGCAAATGCTTACTTATTTATGCAGCTCTGACAAGAAATTACAGTGTAGTTAGTAAAGTTTATAATGCTCGGTAATTTCATCATAAAAGCGCAAATGCGTTTATACGCCTATGTGCATTTGCGCTGTTAAAACAAGAAACTGCCGCGCATTTTACAGTTTATACAGCGAATGCGTACTTGCTTACCCCTGCTTATAGGTGTATTTGCCTGCATGTACATTTATGTGTTGGTGAGATATGTGTTAGTAAGCTCTAGTAAGAATGTCTTAGAGTCACATGATCTGGAAACGACTACAAATGAAAAAATCAAATGAAAAATAGAACCAGATGAATAATTGTGAGCATTTAAAGCAGCTCTCCACTGGTCTACTTGTAGCAGGTATGCTGAAGTTCAGAGACCAGCAGTAGCCTCAACTGACCCTGTAATAATTTGCTTCACAAATTACTATATTAAATAACAGAAAAAGATGTGTGATATCCACAGAAGGGGAGGAGACATCAAGAGGACAAGGGGTATGTCTCACTTATGGTGAATCTGGGAGGGGACACCAAGAGGACAAGGGGTATGTCTCACACATATGGTGAATCTGGGAGGGGACACCAAGAGGACAAGGGGTATGTCTCACACTTATGGTGAATCTGGGAGGGGTTACCAGGAGGACAAGGGGTATGTCTCACACTTATGGTGAATCTGGGAGGGGTTACCAGGAGGACAAGGGGGTATGTCTCACACTTATGGTGAATCTGGGAGGGGTTACCAGGAGGACAAGGGGGTATGTCTCACATTTAGAGGCCTTGCCAGGCATTCCATCTCAGCAGAGTTAAAAAAATTGATCAAACAATAACAAAATTCAGGTCCTTTCGTATCACCCTGTTCACTGCCCTATATAGAGAACAGTGTGAGTATAGGTGCTACAAAGTCCTGCATAAAATACCTGCATGGAGTATCAAGTGCCTTAAAGTGTCAAAAATAGATAAGTCAATGTGTTAACCATATAAGGGATGCTTAGGTATTCAGGACTCAAGTCTTAATTGTTGGCTTTGGGAAATGTGAGATGTTCAGGCAATGGGAATCGTTATGCTCAGATAGATCCAGTATCAATGAGGGCTGTGTTCAGCAGTTTTTGCCTGAATGTTAAGGTGTCTAACGGGTGTGTTCTTCTTGCATTTCTGATTATACAGCAACTTATGCAGTCTTTTCTAAATATATACATGCAAAAGAGACACATTTCAGAATGAAATTCCTATCAGTTTGGCAAAAGACCAATCAGAGAGCATGCAGTCATATTCTCTACCATAGTACGAGGTAAATAGCCGACACAGGAGTCCAACCCTGGGCCTCATTTAGAAATGTGTGATGAGATGAACCAGATGGACTGTTTATCATTTATTCCAGGCATCAGTCAGATATGAATTTTTAACAATTTGAGTAAATCCTTGTTTTTTCCAGATGATGGGTAAGAATGTTTAAGGAGCTCTGAGTAAATGATGGCGATTTATTTAAGGATGTGCAGAAGTGTGGGGTGAAGAGGGCCTGCGACAGTGACTAATGGAATGTGTGTGTGTGTTTTGGGGGGTTTAGGGAGATCGGGGGGGGGGGGGGTGCGTAGGTGGTGGAGGTTCCTGCTGCAGCGCCCTGTTCAGGTGTCGGTGAAACCGCAGCCTGGCTGACCTCAGGGTCAGGACCGGTGCCGAGGGCTGCTTCAGGGGCTGGAGTCGGGGCCACGTTTGACAGGGTGGGGGGCACAGAGCCAGGACTGGGCTCACCGGACCTCGGGGCGGGCTCGGGGACCGTGTGACTCATTAGGTCGGTGTCCGGGGGGGCACTCGTTGGGGGGTCGGGGGTCAGACTACCGCTCATCTTGGAGTCGGGAGTTTGGCTGGCACTCAGTTTTACCTCGGGACCTGCGGTGCCGTTCATCAAGTCCGTATCCAGGAGGAGCTTCTGCGACGTGTATGTCTGGAGCCCGTCGGTGTCACTGTCCAGGGGCAAGGCCGCCGTGTTGAACTCCACTCCCGAGTCGCTGGTCTCCATATTGTTCTTGTCTGAGGAGAGGGGTTTGTATTGGCCAGGCTTGGAGACCTCTAAGCCCTGAAAAAACAACAACAAGAACAACAATAACCACTCAACAACAACAACTTGGAAGTCGTGAAGCAGGCCAGAGAGGGAGGCCAATGGCACAGCATTAGAGAAACATGTTCTTGGGTCACAGGCTCTGCGGTGGGGGGAGTGTCCCGTGTACCTTGATGTCCACCTCAGTTTTCTCGGTGCTGCTGTCCCACTGAGACTGCAGAGACGACTCTTCTGTGAAGCGGGCATAGGCATCATGGACCACCTGCAGGGGGCAGTCAAGCGCAGCACGCTAATCCGACGGACGCGATAAAGAGGCACTCGGCACACGGGTAATAAAAGCACAGCCATGAATGGCAACGCGAAGCGCACATGTCGATATGGGGGATGATGGTGTGAGAGTTTTGACGGGAGTCATATTCACATGTTCACATGTTCACAGCTACAGACACAGACAGACAGAGGATATATATTGTAACACCACAAAGGCCTATAGCTGCATAATGCGGTTAATACAGAATCTAGTGAGTTCTACAAAATGCTATGGTGGCTTTCTGGCCGGAACAGTAATTTGTGTCAAAGCTAAGAGAGGAAGAGGATTAATGGAGTGCTTTACTGGTCTTCGGGGGAAGGCTCCAGAAGAGCTGAGTAAAGCAAATAAGCCAATCAGACTCTGATTCCAGCGACAGATGCTATCCAAAAAAACACATTCACATACACATAGGGACATAAAGCAGGCGAAGGCCGACAGGAAGCAGAGACGGGCATTCTGATGATGAAAACTGCCCTGATCAAGCCGTCGATTTTATCTCGAGAATAGAGCACGAATATATTATCTTTGATTTACGGTGGTAGTCCTAGTAGATATATGGCAATGGTAAAACATGAATCACAGAGGATAACACATGAAAAGGCTGATTTGGGATGCAGTCACTGGAAATGGCCTGGTAAGATCACCAACTGCTTGTCAAGGCCTTGCTACAAGACCCAGCTTCTCAAACTGCCATTTACGCATATGAGAGGCTCCGGGGGGGTGGATGCAGATGCCACTATATATATATATATATATATATATATATATAAGCTACCAACAATGTAGAAGGCCACACAAATAGCTCTGGCATGTTCAGATGATGCATGAGGTGGGCGCGTGTAACAACAATCACCAACACGTTCATTCACCATCAGGGTAGAATTCAATCCTGCCATGTCTGCCGCTCAGGCAACATGAGGAGTTACCTGAAATTCACAACGAATGTGAAGGTAACGGGCTGCAAAGCCGAAGCATTGAATCAGATCTTAAGTCCAGAAATATTTATAATCATTATAAGAGGAAAGCTTTGAAAAACAGACTTGCTTTATTTCCAGTTAAGACTATCACACTGATTCAGCCCAGTGTGGCTTCACAGGTGCAACATGCTACATTTATTGATTTCACTAAGATGATTCGCTTTCCCTTTGGTCATGTGACATCGTCATGGGAGACACCGTTTAGCCAATAGGATGGCTCATCTAAGGTTCCTGCAAAAGACTCTCGAATCCAGTGGAATCCAGCAAACCATACAGAGCGGTTACAGAAGCAGCAGGCTTGACGATGGCTGAACTGGTCTGCATTAATCGCCAGGCGGAGTACTGGTGAAGCTCTACTATTCTCGAGGCGATCTGAAAGATCTACTGGTGAGAAATGGAGACCAGATCTGCTCTCTGGTTAAAGCATTTCAACAGTAGAGCATCTGAATGCCTCTTTTTCATCACCGTGGTGATGGTACGACTTTTCTCCATTTTTTTTCTTATCATAATCATAATCGTACAGCTACTGTTCTGAGTTTATTTTTGGTGGCTCAAATGACAACATTAATGTTGCACACCTCAATGTTGTAATCAAAAATATGTCTGGACTTTTGGTGGAAAGTTGTAAAAATAAACACAGATATCACCATACAAATTCATGGGGAAAAAAAAGATTATGTACTTACACACCCACATAACACGCGTGTGTAAGTAAACTGGGATGTGGAGATAAGTGAATATATTTCAATAGCTACTCCACCTTCAACTACCGAAAACAACTCCCACAATGGGAATCCCAATTAAGAGACTCGCATGAGGTGGGTCACCTCACAGCACAGACGACTCTACCAGACCACCAAAGACGATGGGAAAAGTAACAAAATGTTACACAGGAACTTCCTCTCTTTCTTTGCCAAAGCAAAGCTGCTTGACGCCGAAGAATCAAGGCTTAACGCTACAGCCGTCCTGCAGTGTTAGTACGAATACCAATACACAAAACCTTATCACTAGTGAATAAGGACTGAATCACAGTGTCTCACCAAGCAGAAGCTCCGTCAGAGGCTCCTTTCAGAGGAAGAAATGCAATGCAGATCAATCGTTATCTAACTTCCCCGGAACAGACAATCTAACACAGCGCAGAATCCATTCTAATTACCACCAGCGTAGCTACCGAGTACTGCCATACAGCACCCTGTGCCGAGAAGCACTTCACGAACACAAAGGAAATGAACAAAGGATGCTACATTTCTGTAATATCTAAAACTGTTTCTCAGCCCGGTCCTCGGGGACCGCCAGACGGTCCATGTTTTTGCTTCAACCGGGAGCTGGGCGGACCGGGCTGAGAAACACTGGTCTAAAAAACACACTATGCATTAGGGAAGCTTAGAATTTAGCAGGTGATTCAAGTTTACAAAATGAGAGAAGAACTCATTAACAGTACTTTGAGGACCCACAATGGGACTTGCTGGGGACATATAGAAAGATAAGGAGACACAAGACGCAAAAGAACACATACAAAGGCCACAGGTTTATTTCAGGTTTTCTTAATGTTTTAACACTACTTGACAAACAGGTTTGCAAGTTAAAAAATGAGCTAGTTTTCTGGCCTCTGGCTTGACTCATCATGCCTGGGATCAGGGGGGTCGTTATACACAGGGCCTACCTGGCGAAAGGCCTCGCCCTCCTCCTTGCCGGCGTGCTGGGCAATCTTGGCGATGGCCTTGGCCTTCTCAGCCCTACGATGCACTTTCACCATGCAGGAGAATAAGCAGACGCACAGCAGGAAGGCCAGCAGAGACAGCAGAGAGATGATGGCCACGTAAAGGGTGGGCAGCTTGTAGGCTATTGGAAAGTGGACATGGAGAGAAGGAGGAAAAGTAGGCGGGCCACAGGAAGTGGAGAAGGAAAGGAGCATCAGAGGACCAGGTGGAAAGAGGTACAGGGGATGGAAGTGAGCAAGGGTAGGGGGGAAAGGGAACGGAGGAGGAAACAGAAGAGGGAAAGAGGGGGATTAGGGGCTGAAACCGTCACACGGTTTCAATCGATTTCCAGGCTTGCTTCATTCACTCCTTTGTTGCTTACGGTCAACAGTCAGGTAGACGTTGGACACGGGGAAGTCCTCTAGGTCAGTCACTTGGAAGAGTCCTTTATCAGCGACGCGGACGCGCTCAAGAACGCAGATAGAGCCCTCGACAGAGAACCGACCATCCAGGCTGGGATCCATGGGCAACACCAGCTCCCCCTGGTCCAGCACCAGTCGCCGCTTGGAGTCAGAGTCCGGGGTGTAGAAGACTTTGACTTGGGACCGGTTCAGGTACAGGTGTATCTTCAAGGTCCCGGCGTACGGCAGGTGAGCAAAGTGCTGGTGCTCTGTGAGGGACGTGTCCAGATGTTCAGAGCATACTCAAAGCAAGTCCGCGCGGGTCAGAGATAAAGGTCTGGGACCCTGGCCACTCACCTTTCACATTCAAGCACATCTTCTTCTTGACTTTCATCTCAGAATCCAGGATAGCGTAACTGCCCTCGTCTGCCCGGGTGACCCCGTGCAAGCTCACCCTCTGCTCTGACGCCCTAAGCCGGGTCTTGTAGTCCTCCGTAGGGGTCAAGGATTGGTTCAGCAGCACCATCACTGGGCCGACACTATCATTAATCTCATTTGGACTGTGCCTGAACTCCAGCACGATTGGTTGAGGGACGTCATGCAGGGGGATGTTGTAAATTTCACCGTATTTAACATTCTGTTCATTGGAACAATCTGCAATTCGTGAAAGAAAAAAATGAGTCTTTAATTAATTACCCATACTTAATAAATTACCAGGATCCTCATCCGATCGTTCTATTTTTAATCAAGGAACCAAGAGCAATACAAGAGTGTTCTCGTCATACCTCTGGACTGATTCAAATCTATTCATAGCATCAGCTTTAAAATATTAAACGCCTTAAATGGGCCCTAGCAGGTGATGGGTACAAGAATTTGAGTAATATTACTTTACTCGTAATTACTCAGAAAGTTCTGGGTTTTGGGGCTGGGGGCGGTGCCGCTACCTCTGACGATGAGCTTGATGCGTTTCACACTATGGGGGTCGTCGTCATTCTTGATCTCATACTCGCCCTCGTCCTCCTCCCCCACGTTCTCCAGGACGAGGTGGTTCAGGTGGTTCAGCGTGGCCCTGGTGTCCGTGACCTCCCCAGCTTTCATCAGAACCTTCTCCGAACCCGCCAGGGCCGGAGTGCTGGGCTTAAAGAGGACCTCTGTGCTCTTTGTCAGGGATGTGAGGATCTCCACATCCTCCCCAAAAAAGGCTATCCTGGGCACGTCTTTAGCTGTCCCAAGGAGGCAAAGGGAGGACGATACGTTAGTCAGCAAGCCGCTGAATACGGTGTCACTGCTGCAGATCAGAATGCAAACATTTAAACGGATACAGACCTTTCAACTTTGAGGAGAAAACTGGAAAAAAGAGGAATAAAGCTCAGTGAGTGTAATTTCAACTTGAGCAGCCAGCAAAATATATTTTAAATAAAGAAAACACAAAATTCACAATCTCTTCCAAGAGCATTTAACATCACGATTTTAAATCAACCAACTTTAAACCTCAGCTGCTTAAAGAACTGCTTAAAAAATAAGAAAAAACTGTTCTTTAGCCAGGAAAATAAACATGTATTCATTAAACTGAATTCGCCATATTCTTTTCCAATTGTCCCAAATTTCAAGTAGGCAGGTTCACGGCCACGTTCATAATGTCTTACCCAGACATTGATTGATGATAATTACCCAGTATGGCAAATAGCCTTTCCCAGCCAGGACAGCCCTTAATAACCTCTTACAGGTAAGTATACAGATACCGCTGTTTATCATTTTCTGGTTAATACGTATAGCTTCAATCAAGTGAGAAAAATTATTTTATTTTGTTTCTATAACTCTGTCCAGTAATAAACTCACTCACGTACAGTGCGATACCGCAAAAAATGTAAATACACTGATCCAAACCACAAAGTATTAAAATACAGGCGCGCACACGAAAATGATGTAACAGCGTGCACTCATTTCGACCAGCCGCACGTCAGGTGCCGCTCTTACCTGAACACAGCAGAACCGACATTGTGATTGCTCTCAGCATCGTCATTTCGGCTTCGTCTCTGAAGAAAAAGGGGGAAATAACAATGCAGTTTGACAGAAACAGACATATGATGGCCAGCACGTGAGCGAAGGACAGCGGCAGCGCGGGGGCGGAGCGGACTGCACCTCTGCCACGCGGATCGCGCTCCGGGTCCCAGCGCAAACGCCACAGCCTCTTCCCAGTTCCTAATTAAATCCTGCAAGTTTCTGTGCTGCTGGGTTTTTTTACATACAGCCATGGGCGTCGCTAGGCCATTTTTAGGGGGGCTTTAGCCCCCCTAACATTTGCATTCAGCCTCCCTAAAAATTCTCTGTAAACTTTACACAAATTTGTGATCGCCCACGTCCCCTTTAAATTTCATATGAAAATGGCGGCAGACTTCGGCTCCGCCCGTCTTTCAGCGCGGTCTTCAACTGAAGCATCACATACTGCGGCATCACAGAGCGAGGATTAAGCCAGGGTGTGTGTTTTTCGATAAATTGTTATATCTGCATCAGTGCAGTC
>JAODKM010000126.1:19922071-19947587 GCA_026780845.1 Petrocephalus sullivani
AACAATAAAATTGTGTCTTTATACAGTAAACAGTGCACGTGTGTGTGATCAGGAAGACTCATTTGAGTACTGATTCTAAACAAGCCAAATATGTGTTAAACGTCTATGGGGGCTCAGCCCCCCTTAAATGAAAATCCTAGAAACGCCCCTGCATACAGCTAAAATTCCCGAATGAATCAAGTTGTGCAAAATGATTCAGTTCATAGAGGTGGTGCCGTCTTTTTTCCAGGAGAACGGCGACGTACACTGGTCCATGATGCTGCAATGGTGCTTTTGTCTTTATAAACACGAGGGAATAAAACCTCTTTGTCTTGTATCTCTACTTGAAAAATTGCTGGAAACTTAATACAAAGGGAAATTGCACATTAAGTACAATACGAAACACTGCCCCAAGAGAACGCATTGCATTACGGAATCTTACGATTTATTAAGAAAAGCTTAAGACTGAGAATTTCCTGTGTATTGCAGATGGGCTTTTAAAATGCGGCTTTTAAAAGATGCAATCATAGAAAGTTAATATAGCTAAAATTTGTTTTTAAAGACGCAATTTATGACAAGAATGTACATTTTACAATTATATACATATATATTTATATTCATTTACATTATTATATTATTGTAACTTCATGACAATATGTACAATAATACTGTAAAGAATTATAGGTCTAATCATTTGTAGTATAATAGGTTTTGTTCATTTTAGTCGGTTTTGTTAAAAGGCATAACTCTAGCCTATTTGGACAATCCATACCTTTGCACCAGTTTCGTGTCTAATTAAAGGGCGAGGCGCGAACGTTACACTACTTCGGACAGTTTGAGGCAGACTGTCAGAAATGTGCACGCTGCCTAGAAATTATTGTAGGCCAAATTCGGGACAAGCCCACTCCCCTTTAATCCCCCCTCTCGAGGATAATGAGCCCATTTTTACCTCCCGCGTGTTAATCGGGCACCGCTACGCTGACAGAAGGTCCACGTTTCTTTGGCGAGCCTCTTTCCCCACAGTGACATTAAAAATGAAAGAAACCGCAATAAACAGACAGCCCCGCCCTCTGTGTCTAGCTGTAGATAGAACCATCTGTATCGGCCAAGCACGCTAATCCTCTACATACACATTAGGAGATATTTCTCATTTCCTGTCCTTTATTTTAAAATAAGATCTTGCCGTTCTTCCCCTTACTGGGGAGATTAATTCAAAATGTCATTTCATGGCTTTCTGACAGAGTGAAAGGCTTCAGGAGGTGAATAACCATCTGGTCCCACTCTCACACTGGCATTTCATTTCTACTGCATATCCACTGTTATTTTTACGGTGGTGTCACTGAATGAGTCAAATATAAGACCATAATCTAAATTGCACCAAGAGACAAACCCACACCCCCGTACTACGCGGATTATTCACGATATCCTACCATTAAAAAACCATGAGGCAGGGAAGTGAACAACACTGGACCTGGACAAGTACATTATGTAACAATACAACGTATGCCCAGTAATTTGTCCGCATAATTTATGGCTTTTAGAGAGTACGACATGATAATACAAGCACAATCAACTGCTTCACATCCCCATATATAGTGTCACTTGCGTGGTGTTACTCGCGGAAACATGCATTTAATAGTCAGCGAAATATCAGCAATATATTTTAGCTGCATAACGAATAAACTGCTGATGTATTAAAAAATATGAAAAATAAAGCGCACAAAATGAGCCGTTTTTAATTTTACCGAAGCGTTTCAAAATTAAGCGAAATGCGTATAACCTGGGCTATATCTATTTTTTTCTTCTAATAAGTAACTATAAATAGTTGTTAAAGTCTGCGTTATTACTGCAGTATCAAGCGTAACACGCCCCTGTATTCAGATTTAAAAACGAGTTAGGAAGCCGCTAAAACAAAAAAGAAATACAGAAAGCTGCAGAATTTAACCCATCATGTCCCAGTTCGTTATGCTGAGCTGACCCCCTGCACATTCTAAATGAGCAGCAGATGAAATTACATAAAATAACACTGTTATTACCTTAAGGAGCCTTCTTCAAAATGTTGGAGTAAGTGAGTGGGATGGAGAGAGGACGTGTATAGCTAGATAAACGCTTCTTCTTCCAGTCTCTCTGTACCTCGCCCCCCTATCCAGAGCTTAAAGACCGGGGGTTTAGACGTCGGGAAAATGTGAAGATGTTCGGAGATTTTCGGTGCGCCGGACCGATCGGAAATGATCGGCTACTTTCGGTCGGCCCCGGATTTGTGGATCATTTCCTGTATTATTGAATCTATATACACCTTTTCAAGATCCGTGTGGATAATTTAGTTATAATCAAATTACATATGTCGATCGTATACATTACTATTTCAACCGTCATCATTGTGCGTTTATCATATATAATATATTATATATCCTAAAGTCTCTTCATGGTTTTCCTGTTGTAACACATATATACCTCAAACCTACTTTCCTAAATACACTATATAAACAAAGATATTGGGACACCTGGCCATTACACCTACAGGAACTTTTCTGACATCCCATTCTAATTCTATAAGCATCAATATGGAGTACACACCACCCCACCTCCTTTGTAACTATAACAGGTGCCAATTCTGTGAAGGTTTTCCACTAAATTTTGGAGTGTGTCTGTGGGAATTTTTGTCCGTTTATCCAGAAGAGCATTTGTGAGGTTAGGCACTTGGACATGAAGGTCTGGCTTGCAGTCTCTAAAGGAGTATGATGGGGCTGAGGTCATGGCAATGTGCAGGCCAGTCGAGATCTTTCTCACCAAACTCTCCCAACCACGACTTTATGGACATTGCTTTGTGCACTGGGGCACAGTAGTCATGGTGGAACTGAAAAGTGGCTTATCCAAACTGTTTCTACAAAGTTGGAAGCATAAAAATGTCCAAAAAGTCTTGGTATGTTGAAGCATTAAATGCTCCCTTCACTGGAACTAAGAGGCCTAGCCCAACACCTGAAAAACAACCCCATACCACTATACCTCCTGCACAAAACTTTATAGTTGGCACAATGCAGTCAGGTAGGTAACATTCTCCTGGCATCTATAAAACCCAGACTCCTCCATCAGACTGGCAGCCAGAGAAGCGTGATTTGTCACCTCACAGAACACGTTTCCCCTGCTCCAGAGTCTAGTGGCTTTACACCAGTCCATCCAAGGCTTGGCATTGCGCTTGATGTGATGTGACATGATGTGACGCTTGCATGCAGCTGCTCGGCAATGGAAGCCCATTCCATGAAGCTCCCGGCACACAGTTTTTATGCAAAGGTTAATGCCAAAAGGAGGCTGGAACTCTGCAGTTACTGAGTCAACAGAGCACTATACTCAGTTTACACTGCGCTGTTACTTTACGTAGTGTGCCACTTCGTGGCTGAGTTGCTGTTGCTCTTAAATGCTTCCACTTTGCAATAATACCACTTAGAGTTGACCATGAAAAACCTAGTAGGGAAGAGATGTCACAAACTGACAGTACCACACTTGAATTCACTGAGCTCTTCAGAACGACACATTCCATGGCTAGGTGCTTGGTTTCATACACCTGTGGCAATGGGTCTGAATGAAACACCAGAATTCAATCATTAAGGGGCGTGCCACAGTACTTTTGTTCATGTATGGTGAATCACTAGGAAATGCACATACATTATTAAGATGATTATGTATTATTAAAGGTATGCCGTAAATCATGGTAAATTTTGCTATCGCTAGTAGGGTTGCAAAGGGGTGGGTAATTTCTGGTAAAATTTCCAGAAAGTTTCTGGAAGGTTTTAATGGACAATTTTAATGGGAATCATCATTAAGGGGAAGAACGGTACAGTCATTCAACAATACAGTCATACCCAGCCTTACATCATTAATTGGTTCCGAGAGCCCCATCGTAAGCCTATTTTTGATGTAACCCGAAAATAATGCCTTAAAAATGCCTGAGAAGGACTAATAAATAGATGTAGTAATTTTCATTGATGCACCTTTAATTCTTTAATTCAATTTTAATTTTAAAAGTCAATGTTCACCTAGTACTCAGAAAAAACAAAACAGAAATTACTGTAATAAGTGACCACATAAAATATTTAGTACGGTTTCATCAAAATAAATTACGTAATTCACGTAAGTTTCATCAAGCCCCTCCCGTCAGCTGCTATCATGTATATCAAATATAATGAATATCAAACATAAATAAAATCATCTAAATTACCACAGACAAGCTATGTAAAGTTGAGATTGATGTATGCCGAAATGACGTATACCAGGGTACTACTGTATAATGCCTGTCCACATGTGTGTCTATGGACTGCCTGCGTCATGTTGAGGTCCTCCTGTGGCCAGCCAGGTCCCCCACTCTTCCCACAATCCAACATGTGGGCTCAGTTCGGACGTCAACTTAGACCCAGAGGTGTCAATTTCTGGTCCAGAAAGTACAAATCCAGACCAAGATTTTGTTTCAACCAACTAGTTGAACACTCTGTGACCGTGACTCTTTATGCTCAACTGATTGGTTGAAACAAAATCCTGGTCTGGATTTTTACTTTCTGAACCTGAAATTGACACCTATGCTCAGACTCAATGCCAATCTCCAGGATCTTAAGGGCCAATTATAACAGCAGTGAGCCAACTTGCCGGGGAGAGGATACAACAGGTATACGACTCCCTTCAGCACCAGACCCAGTGTGGGGGGCACCACACCCTAGTGACATGGGACCAGCAATGTGCCCATAGTGCCAACTTGATCTGATCCCATTTGACCATATATTATAATCATTGTGACACAATGCCAACTATTGCATTATCAGATTCATGAATTTGTCTCTTCGAGGCTGCTATCACAGAATGAGGCTCTTTAATATGCCTCCCAGGATAAGCATTTCTGCTGTCTGATCCCCAGTTTCCGGTCTTACAGACAGTGGGGTAGCAGGCAAGCTCCTTGTGAGTAAATACAGACTTAAGAATAACTTAAGCAAATTTCTCTCTTACGAGACACAGATCAAACTTCTTGCTGATGGAAATTTCCATCACAGCAGTGACTCAGAGGACGCGGGTTCAGACTCTGGGAATCTGGGGTTTGCCTGAGGATTTATGACTTTGAGTATGTTGAGCAGACGCACTTATCATCATCGAGCCTCTTGCTGCATGCCATGTATTTGTGTTTAACAAAACGTAATTGTCTTCAAAAATCTTTTTAATCATTATACTAGTTTTAGTATGTCTGACAACTGTATATGCCCAGGAAAATATAAGTTCCCCAATAATTCCTATTAAATCACATGGAAAATTCCCTCCCGGAATTTGCATCCCTAATCGCAAATATATATTTTTTTAAATTGACATAACTTTCAAACTGTCATAGAAATAACCAGCCTCATCCACAGTGCTAAAATATAAGCACATAAGAGTAATTAAACATACTGCTGAGTAATGCACCCCAAAATCTCCTTTATAGGACGAAGGAGCAATAACAAATGACATGGATCTACATGCTTAGATTTTGGCATGAAACGTCTCCTGGGAAAATACAAGTGCAGATTTCGGCATTAAAGGAAAACCTGACTTATATAACAACTTCAGCTAACAGGCAGGAACATGCTTTTGGCTTAAATCCAGCCCGGCGGGCAGGAATCGATACCAGTCTCATTTTGGGTATCGTTGTGTAACCGTTGTATGACTATGGCCACCACAGCCCCACAGGAACTGGGTTTCAAGTTTGGCTTACTTTTCCACGGTCCGGAAAAAGTCCAGTTATGGTAGGGTCAACCTACGTCATAAAAAATTTACATTCACAAGTTTTATTTAGACACAGAAACAGGCACTGTAATTAACAGTTGAATTCATCATTATGAGTATCAGTTCTTAGGATACAGGACACAAAAGGCATTAATATGTGCTAAAAGTCCCAGAACCTCCAACTTTCCTTCCTTCTATTTAGGAACTAGACAGTGTCAGCTGGACGGGCTGACAGCAGCTTGGCAGAGGCACAGCATTCTGTCTCCAAAAGACACGCTGCCCTCAGAGAGGCAGGTGGGACGAAGCGATGTCAAGTATAGTAAAATGTTTACAATCATTGGTCATTCATCCTCATAAAAAGACTAACCATGTGTGTAAAAAGTGTTGGTATAAAAAGGCAGCAAGTGGGGAGATCACACAGAGAGACTAAGGAATATAAAAAGGCCCAATAGCAGAGGGGAAGAACTTCTCAGGCTTGCTAAACATAGCTGCTGAGTCCTGCTTTCCCCGCACACCCCCATAACGTCACCGCTGTCCCCAGACTCCTCATCTCCTGCCCACTTCTCCCCAAACATCTTCAAAGTCCCCCAGGGGACGCTGCAGCTCATTAAATTCGAAGGGCCCCCCCCATCCTCATCGCTTTCGTCGTCCCTTGGGAGCCTCCTTTTCAGGGGCCCCGAAGCCGGGCCCGACGAGCCTGTGTGTGACGAGGTCCGCCTTCTGCTGCAGGACGCCGGTGAGCAGGAACTCGGCGCTGAGCACGGGGATGGCGGCGGCCAGGGCGGGGCCACAGAGCGCGGCGTCCTCCGCACAGGAGATCACCACCGTCTGCGGCTGCAGAGACACGCAGTAAGTGGGTCAGCACTCTGATGAGTGACGGGGGAGGGGAGCCCGTGACCCGCCACCGCCGGCACCAGCTAACAGCCTTCGACGGCGTTCCGCTAACTGGACCACATCCGGGGAGATGGATGGGATCCAAAGAAACCGCTTCGGCAGGCAGTGCTGTGGCCTCCCATCACCAGGGTGCAGGGGGGTCCGAGTCCCACCTCCTCTCAGCATCTGTGGAGCTGCCTCTAGGTACTCCAGTTCCCTCCCGCAGTATGAAGACATGCATTTAGGCTAATTGGTGCCTATAAATTGCCCACAGTATGGTGATGTGTGTGTCTCTCTCCCATCCAGAGTGTACCCCCGCTTGGTGCTCTATGCTGCTGAGACAGGGGGCTGGAAGATGGCTGGATGGAGGCCTTATAAAGGGGGGCTACGGGGACTCTTTGTTTACATCCCTAAAATGGTGAATAAAAGGTGAGTAGGGGTCCTCACCTTGAGGACCGTGGGCATCTTGGGAAGGTAGCGAGCTCCACTGCAGGTGATGATGTCCTTCATCTGGGCCGGATCAGGCTTCACAGAGCGGGTCACATGGATCTCATAGCCCTGAGGAAAAGGCCCAGAGGCGGCTCATAATGGCATGCACCTGACTCTGGAGAACCAGGAGCGGCAGCAGGATGGGAGCAGTTGCAAGACTGGGAGAACCAGGAGCAGCAGCAGGGTGGGAGCAGTGGCAAGACTGGGAGAACCAGGAGCAGCAGCAGGGTGGGAGCAGTGGCAAGACTGGGAGTACCTGTAGCAGGGGCTGGGCGCATGCCGTCTTCAGGGCCTCCTCCAGGCAGAAGTTGAACTTCTTTTCCTGCTCGACATCTTTCACCAGGAAGGCTTGCGGTGCGAGGAATGCACCTTGCTTACTGCACTAAATGAGAGAGAGAGCGTAAAGATGGGTCTTTAAGAATTAATGGAAAGCGGATGTAGGTCAGATGGAGAGCAGAATTATTAATTTGGATCTAAAGGAGCTTAAATCATTGAAGAGTAATAGCAGGACTGCCTTTCACTGAAAGGCCTCATTATTCCATCTGCTGGCCCAGAAAATATGTACGCCTGCATAATCTGCATGATGATGTCACGGCATCCCACACAGCTCCCTGAAAGTGCTCACCTTTTCCAGCCAGTTGGGGGTGACCACGGGAACACCACGAGCCACAGCGCAGAGGAACTTCACCGTGCGTCGTACCCCGTCGCTGACGAGAAGGGTCATGTCTGCCACGCCATTTGCCAGGCTGCCTCCTAGGCGTGACAGAGCGGCCCCACCGGCCTCATCCGTCACACAGGTGAACAGCACCTGGGTAGGGCAGAGACATGTAGGAGGGTCTCTGAGTCAATGTGATGCCCTTGCAAGGAACTTAAATCTACAAACAGCACCACCTAGAGGAAGGAGGACTCTGGTATAATGTATAACACTTAGATTCTCAAAAAGCAGTTCTGCGAACCTCCTGACAGACGGTGGGATGCAAAAGCACAGCTCCACTGAGCGTGGGGGGCCAGGGCCTACCTTAGGGGCTTGAAGGCAGTGGGCAGGGGAGGTGGCCTGTGCAGGGGGGGTGGCCTGGGCAGGGGGGGTGACCTGTGCAGCGGAGCGGCGAGGCGCCTTGACTACAAAAGGGGAGGTGCCTGAGGCCACACGTTTTCGGGAACCCCTACCCACCGGAGTCTGCAGCACCTTGTAAGAAAGGGGAGGGGGGTTAAATAAACAGAAAATCTACCTGCACAACTTTCACACATATTAAATTCACAACTGTATTTGACGCAGAAGAGTAAAGCGCTCCAATATGGGGCTGCACTGTGCAACTAAATTTAACACTGCAGCCATGAGGTCACAAGCAACTTGACGCCATTCCTTTCACCAAACCCAGGGTCCCCTCTGTCTCAATACTGCCCCCAGTGGTGAATGACCAACAGCAACTTTGGAATCTGGCACAGTCTGAAGACCGGTCTATTCACACCGGGGTGCGTGACTTAGGGGTTGCTTAGCATTTTTATTTTTGTCAGAGGTGCGCTATTGCGACTTGGATCTCCTGCTGCAGGACTGCCTCACCTACACTGGCTAGTTCCCTTTAATGGTTCTGTGTGTGGATTCCTGGAATGGCATGCCAACTGGACCATATTCATTATGGGAGGCAACTGTCAGATCAAACTAAAAACTAATAATAACAAATGACAAAGGGAGATAGAAACAGAACAAAAATACATAATACATACATAACAGGCTGATTAACACGGAACTGAATATTGCATAACAATCTGGGGTTATAAACTGTTAAGTGTCAAATGTGTCTCATTATTGAGGGTCTTAGATATACTGTAAGTTTTAATACCATGGAGTTAATAGGTAAGAAACAACAAAACCCAAGACAGGCCCAGGAACAGAGAGGTTTGGGCCCCCAGTGTGGCTGTACGGCGGGTTCGGGGTCTGTTACACCAGGACACTACAAAGCAGCATCATAGGCACATAATCACCTCTGTGTCTGCTCCTGGCCCATCCTGTTCGGTGTCGGGGTCTAGAGCCTCATCCTTGGTCTCCTGTTCTTCTGACATCTCCACCAGGCTCTGCTTTTTCCTTTGGGCTACTGTCTGCCTCCCCCTGCTCTTCCGTTGCACAGAACCTATAGCATCCTCCTCTTTTTGACTCCCCTGGGCCTCCTCCTTCTCCTCCTGCTTCATACTCTGCACCTGGGCGGCGCTCGACTTTCCTTTCCTCACACCAGGCTGGGGTATCTCCTCCTCCACTCCCTTTTCTCCCATCTCATCCTCCTCCAGTTCCTCTCCTCTCCTCTTCCCACCTCTCTGGGATTTCCGCCTGTCCGGAGGTACCTTGAAACTGTTGGTCTGTTCCCCCTCATCCAGCACTCCCTTCGGGTCTGGTTTTCGGGACCTACTTCGACTCTTTGACCTAGAGGACAGCACCTCTGCACCATCAGCTTCTGAGACCTTGACGGTTTGGTCAGCTTCAGTATTTGCTGTATCTGAGGGACTCACTTTACCACCCTTGGAATCGTCTCCATCATTCATAATCAGCCCTGTAACATTATCATCTGAAACTTGACTGGCATTTGCTGAACTGGGAGTGGACTTCTCGGAGCTGATGGAGGTAACTGAGCTGAACCGGGAGCTGGCTCTGGCTCCCCGCCTTACTTTGGGCTCAGGCATGGCAGTGATGTCGTCACAAGGCCCGGGTTCCTCAGCTGAAACAGCAGCACTCTTCCTGCCTGCCTTCCCTCTGGCCCGACTGGCTCGCTGCTCTTCCTCCTCATCCTCTTCCTCCTCGTCTTTCTCTTCTTCCTTGCTAATCTGGTCCTGTTTCCTTTTTCCTCTGGCTGATTTTCTCTCCATCCTTCTTCCCTTCATCTCATTTTCTTCACCTTCTTTTACCTGTTCTCCATGTTGTTCTTTTCCTTTCCTTACATTCTTTTTCCTCACTTGTTCCTTCTCCAGCCTCTCTTTTTCTTCCCTCTCCTCACGCTCCTTCCTCTCCAGTCTCTCTTTTTCCTCCTTCTCCAACCTTTCCTGCTCCTTTCTCTCCTTCTCTAGCCTCTTTCTTTTCTCCCTCTCTTTCTCCAGCCTCTCTTGTTCCTCCCTCTCTTCCCGCTCCTTCCTCTCTTTCTCCAGCCTCTCTCTTTCCTCCCTCTCTTCCCGCTCCTTCCTCTCCTTCTCCAGCCTCTCTCTTTCCTCCCTCTCTTCCCGCTCCTTCCTCTCTTTCTCCAGCCTCTCTCTTTCCTCCCTCTCTTCCCGCTCCTTCCTCTCCTTCTCCAGCCTCTCTCTTTCCTCCCTCTCTTCCCGCTCCTTCCTCTCCAACCTTTCCTGCTCCTTCCTCTCCTTCTCCAGTCTTTCTTGCTCCTTCCTCTCCTTCTCCAGCCTCTCTCTTTCCTCCCTCTCTTCCCGCTCCTTCCTCTCCTTCTCCAGCCTCTCTCTTTCCTCCTGCTCCTTCCTCTCCTTCTCCAGCCTCTCTCTTTCCTTCCGCTCCTTCTCCAGCCTCTCTCTTTCCTCCCTCTCTTCTCGCTCCTTCCTCTCCTTCTCCAGCCTTTCTTGCTCCTTCCTCTCTTTCTCCAGTCTCTCTTTTTCCTTCCTCTCTTCCTGCTCCCTCCTCTCCTCCTCCTGCCTCTCTCTTTCCTTCCTCTTCTCCTGCTCCTTCCTCATTTTTTCTAAACTTTCCCCGTCTTCTCCTTCACTATTCTCCCTTTCCTGTCCTCTCACCTCATCCCCTTCCCCTCTCTCTCTCCTCCTGCCCTCCACCCTGCCCTTCCCCAGTTTTTGACTCTTTCTCCCCCTTGTCTTTCTAGTCCATCTACTTGTCTCCTGCACAGACTCATCTTCCTCCACATCACGCTCTACATCTTCCTCTGGCACAACCTTCCCTTTCAACCCTTTCTCCTTCCCAGTCCCTCCTGCCTTTGAGATCCTTCTTGTCTCTCTCTTGGGGGGTTCCTGATCACCTGCACCTCGCCTCTGACTCCTAGTGTTTCTAGCTGGCTGCACGCGTTCCTCTTTTCCTATTCTTAACCGCCTTTGCCGACTTGCTTTCACTACCTCCTCCTCTTCCTCCTCCTTCTCAGGCACCAACCCTGCCCTTCCCATTGCTTCCAGAACAGGCACTTGCTGAGTGTCAGCAGTGGAGAGATGGGAGTTTTCCTGGAAATCTCTCTGCTGCTCCTCTTCCTCCTCATCCCGCTCTTGAATACTCATAGCGTCACCAGCACAAATCTGCACGGTGTCAACAGGCTCCCTGGCAGCTTCCGTCACGTAAGCCTGGGTGGCTTCCAGGTCCCCATCCATCTCCATAGTGCCTGCTGCATACGCCTGGGTGGCACCCAGCTCATCCTCCGCAAGGTCCAATGGCGCCGGGCGGCTAGAGGAGGTGGGCCGCTCATGGCCGCTGTCTGACAGCCCGAGCTGGAAGGAGTACGACAGGGTGGGCTGCTGCTCAAAGCCAGGGGAAGAGGAGGACTCCGAGGATGGGGGGCTGCTCAACACGCAGGGCTGCGTAGCTGCTGGGACCCCTACGCTGCTTCCACCTGGAGTCTCCGACACAAACGACTGAGTTTCTGCGATGAAGAAGTCATCATCTTTCAGATCATCCTGGTCGCCTTCAGAAGGTCTGCTTGGCAATCCCGGGGGTGGAGGAGGACCTGGACATTAGACCGTTAAAAAGCTGTCAGTCTAAACAGTGGCAGATATAATGTAGCTTCTCAATGAAAAAATGTGGGACGATGAAGCTATTCAAAAAGTAAAAAATGAAGTTTTGCAAAGTCATTTTACATCACAAACAAAAAGTCATTTAAATCCTGAAAACAGTTTTTCCTTTCCATTCACCAGAGCTGCTGATTCACTCAGACTGCTGGTGCAGCCTTATGAAATCAGGCCTGGAGGGCACAGGATGCACAAAGCGCTCACTCTGCTTTAGACATCATCAGCTCTCTGCAAGGATCCAAGCCATAAAGCGACTGCAATAAAGCAAATGCCAAGCCATGGGCACTTATCACATTGACTGCTGGTTATCCTTACAGAGGGTCATATGTGTGAGTTTGCGCCCTCTGGAGGAGCAGAACACTGCTGCAAGCTGCAGTCCTCCGAAGGGTCTACAGGGGGCGGCTATGCAGCACCCAATTAAGTCAGACTGGCAGAAAGAGCACCACAGGTCTGAACAAGAGCAATTACACTGCAATGGTACAAAACTGGCATTCAGGGCAGAGGGACAGGCCAAATGTTTAACGGCAGAGCACTCACGTCTGAAAGGGTCAGCTGCGGGGGGGAAGACCTGCGTGTCCATTTCCTGTACTGCAGCAGGAACAAATCATATGCAAGAGGGGTCAGTAGGAAAGAGAAAAAAAATCAGCTCTTCGGGTTATTAATGTTCACTCAGAGCAGTCCAGTAAATGACCTAGGTTAACAAAAAATTATTAAAAAGAAACTAAAACTGCATAATACTGGATGTTACAGGAATAATTTCATGAATGTTAATGGCCCATTCTCAATTCATTCATTCATTCATTCATTCCTTCCTTCCTTCTTTCCATCCATCCATCCATCCATCCATCCACCCACTGCTCATCGGGTTCCATGTCCCGGGGGGCAGGAGTCCAAGCAGGGACACCCAGACCTCCTCCGCACCAGCCACCAAGGTGTTCACAGACCTTTTAATTAATTACTAAAATTAGTAGATTGCCCAAGCAGCACATCTCACCAAATATCAAGACTGGATCTTGTGCATGTGAGTGTAGCTCTAATCTAATTAGGTTAATAACCGCAGCTAAAGCAAATGGCCCAGACATTATGTATACATTTGCTATAGATTATTATTATTATGTAAATTTGCTTCAAACGCTCAGGATCAAGTATCAGTAAACTAGAACTTCCAATCATTTATATAAACTGCTACTTTTTAATACCAAATAGAAAAAAATCACATCTATCACAGTATAGGGCTACAGTATAGTCGATGCAGTCGATGACTTTGACGCTGAATATGCATCAACATCAATATTTTAAACCGATACATTTTAAAGTTTTTTTTTTTCCATTATTTTAATGAAATTGCCTTTTTTTCTAAAATGGAACAGTTTTATTACCTTGAAAATAGCCTGTACGGTTTGCAAAGTACCCCAGTGTTTTTGGCGTAGCTAATTTGAGGTTAATATAGTAATATAAGTAATATAGATGTAAGATTTCTTGTGTGAGTGTGAGAGTCAGAAAGCATAAGTGTCATAACAGATGCATGAGAGCTGGCAACCTTTACAATATCTCTTCTTTTAAAACATGTTGTGGCTGCTTCACCGGGACTTCAGTGCTAATGGCTTCCTTAATACACCAAAACAGCCGCATGTGACATGCTCCACCACCCGAATTTAATAAGCATAAGGATACGCCACTAACTTCTGGGCATCATAATATGCCGCTCATTAATATTTTAGCCGTATAACTAATCTGCTTAGCAAATTGTGAGAGTAAGTTACATGTGAAACCGGCGTCCGTCATCTAAAGCCCTGCAATGACATACAGATTGTTTTCCTCAAAATAAAATGGACTTAAATGAAACGGTCAATTTGATTTTAGGGAGGAAAATTAATCGGTACGATTAATCGAGCTGTTGGTAAATTAGTTGACGGATTAATCGATAGAAAAAGTCGTTAGTGGCAGCCCTATTAAAGCATAAAAACCTTCACCTAAAATTTGCCAGACATGTTTTGATTGCGGGTCATGTTTTGGAGCTATGCTCCAAAAATAAATGTCAAGACGACTGGGACGTATTCTATGACATCAATACCATGGCAACCACTCTGGCCAATGAGGACATCCTCAATCCTCAGCAATTTTTGAGTTTGCATTTCTGGGCATTTACCAGCAGGCAGGGACCCACTCGCCGAGTGTTAATTAGCTAGTTCACAAGCAACTTCTCCCTCGTATTATTGCCCAGATAACACGGCACAGCAGTTTAAGCCCCATCTCGGATATGCCTGCTGTCACCCCGGTGTTGCGACCATGTGGGCAACAGATGCCACAAGCAGCCGGCAGAATGGGAAGCCAACTCAACCATCTGGCTCGTTTGAAAAGTGTGTTTCACCAGAGTGAGCAAATACTCGGCGTGCTCTGCGCTCTCCAACCAAACAGGCTCATAAATAACTCGTGAAAGCACCGGGTGGGGCAGGCCATTAGAGATGCGATTAAGCCCGGCTTGTCGCACCTGCGAAATGCTCGTCCCCCAGCACATCACTGCACTTTGTGCTCCCAAAGGATTAAGAACCCTGAGGCAGCAACAGGCTTGACTTCCATCCAGACTGAAACCATTAAATGCTGCGTTTATATGGGATCCCCATGCTAAGAATAGCAGAGTGCTCACCTCACCAGATTTTTCTCAACAAGACCTGAACGTTCATATCGGACGAACGGAGGGAGTATAACACGAGAAAGGAGAAAGCGAACCGAAACCGGTCATCGGCAATGAGGCGACAACGATCAGGAGCGTAAGAATATGGAAAGGGAGGATGCAAGGGGAAATAAAATATTTTAGAAAGTACATACACAGTGCAATGGGCGTGGAGCACTTTTGCTCGACGACACCGGAAGCCATTGCACCACCGGCAAGGATAGGTGAGGCGTCAGTCCCGGCCACCACGCCGGCAGCTCCATCTTCTCCTCCATCCTCCCCGTTGGAGTCGCTCTCGAGATGCAAGCGAGGTCCTGGGTCTGGCCTGACAGATCCCGGTTCTTCCACGTCTGTGTCGCTGTCTGACGAGGAGCTCCAGGCCGCTTTCGTCGGCGGAGAGCCGCGTGAGGCTGGCTGATGACAGATGGAGGCCGGCTCGAGCTTTGAGGTGGAGGCAAAGAGCTGTGTGCCATTGGTTTCCACATCACTATTGCTGCTGGGATCGTTCTTCTGCTCGGCCTCTCTCCTGCCCGCAGGCTGCCGGCTCGCACGTTTTCCCCGAGTCCCTCCCACAGAGGTTGCAAACGGATCGTCATCCGTGTCTTCGCCATCCGTGTCACTGCTCAAGTGAAGCCCTGGGCATTTCACCAAGAGGGGTTCAGTCAGTCCAGTGCGGGGTTTTGGGTTCTGGGGGACCAGTCCTCCAGGACTGTCTTTACTTCCTTCTGAGTCTGTGTCACTGTTTAGGTGGAATTCTCTTTGTACCTTCACTGTGGGGGACGAAGACTTCACATTCGTACTGATTGGGTAGAGGGATGTAGGTGCATTATCTACATTGTCCTCAATGTCAGTATCACTGTCTAGGTGAAATTCTTCAGGCTGTACCACAGAAGTTTTGAGGGATTTACAGGTCCCCTCTGTGGTTCCTGCCCCACGGACACCTTCTAACACCTCTTCCGCTCCTTCCTCGTCATCAACATCAGTGTCACTGTCCAGGTTGAAACCTGCCTTGCTTACACTGGAGCCATCCTGTATGGATGATTTGTTGGGATCAGTGTTGCTGCTGTTCCCAGACGAACCAGGATCAAGACCTTTCCACTTTCCATCATCCTCAGCAGTGTGGTTTCCACCTCCAATGGAAACCGGGCTGCCAGGCTTACAAGGCTGAGGCACATGTGAGAATGGTCTAGCTTCACTCGTACCCATTCCAACTTTTTCACTTGGTCCGGCTCTGCCATTCAGAGCAGCATCGATGGCCATTCCCTCCGACAGCCCTTCCGGTTCATTTGCCGTGTCCCCCAGACCAGTGGTAGAATCCTTTGTCCTCAACGTCTCACTCTCCTCAAACTCAGAGTCACTGTCGTATACCAGCATCTGAGGCTTCCTCTTAGTTGTGGCCAGACCTTTCTCTCCTAGATTCATTCTTTGGCGGCTGCTGTCTTTTCCAGAGGTGGAGGGTGTGACTGAGTTTTCGTCCTCACTGCGAGACGGTGAAAGGACAGCTCAGACTCAAGTCTCTCATGCCTACTCATCATATACAACAACATCAGGGCCTAACACTGGCCAGCAATACCAATGCTGCAGTACTGCAAGCTAGAAATGTTGGCATCATTCAGACATTATATAACTAAGGTGTAGTTCATTTTATGCTATTTGAGTTAATAGCTGTAGCCATTACCTCTCTGGGACAGTGCTGTTCATGGGAGACAAGAAGGTAGAGCAGGTGGGACCTGGCGTTTGAAGAGAGAATCCATTATATACAGGAAGAGGAAGCGGCCAAGAACTACAACAAACATATGAGGGTCCCACAAGCACTACTAGTGCACAAATGGGAAAGAATACTCCAACTCCCATTCCTTACCTTTCCTTGCTCTTGTGTTGTCGTCCGAGTCGGAGTCCAGTTCAAGAACATGCAGGTTTTCCAGATGTGCCGGAGTTTGGGCCAGTGACAGGCTCATGTTCCTGACTGCACTCGGGGTCACCGTCTCATTTCCTGTCCGCCCACCCTTGCCGTTTCCTTTTAAGCTCATGTTTTTTATGCTGTTGCTGCATCCCCCCTCTTCACTCTCACTCCCTTTCCCTGCTCGTGTCCTCAAATTCCGCCCCCTACCTTTCGCTGGGAGTTTCCGTCCCCCTCCTACCCTTTCGGGGTCTGCCGACCCCTTCCTCAGCACCTCGCTTGTGTCAACATACTGGCAGGGCAGGTCGGCCAGCACCAGACTGTCCCCATCGCTCAGGGCATACCGGACGTGGGGCGTCAGGCGGAATCTACCCTTCCGTGTCCCATTCATGCTGCCCAGGTCCCAGACCAGTGCCTCCACGACGGGGCCGTCATGTATCCTGTCGCCGGGGAACACGGAGAGGGAGATGACGGCGTGCTGCTTGGACACAGACCGAGCTTCAAGGGGCAGAGAGCAAGAGGTGGAGTCTCGGCCCATCACGTTCTCTCCATAGTAGAGGGGCAACTCTGTGAGAGAGAGAAAGAGAGAGAGACAGAGAGAGAAAGAAGCCAAATATCTTTCAAGACTTCTCAGAAGTGACATCAGTACCACTGAGAAGAGACTGCAGAGAGTGGTCAAGATGGCGCAGAAAATCATCGGCTGCCCCCTCCCCTCACTAAAGGACATCCACGCTTCCTGCTGCCTCAGCAGAGCTGAGGGAATCATCAGAGACAGCACCCACCCTGCTTATCACCTGTTTCACCTGGTGCCTTCTGGCAGGCGCTACCTGGGCCATCAGGACCAGGACCAATAGGCTCAGAGACAGTTCTTTCCCACAAGCCATCACTGCACTGAACACAAACATACAACACACACCACCTCCACATAAGGACAATGTGCAATAATCCAGCTGCCACATGGGAAATGCGCAATAACTGGAATGGTTAATGTGCAATAAATGAACACTTGAATCATAATACTATACTATAGTATACCATACACTAATATATTATACAATACTTAACACTGTGTGTTATAGCACTACTACTGTATTACTATTTTTACTAGCATGTCTGTTATACAACTATCGCAGAATGTTGTTTGTATGCAAATGTAATGTCTGTATATGTCTGCACTTTAGAAGTAGCCACTGCAATTTCGTTGTACAAGTAGCATCTCTGCTCCAGTACAATGGCAATAAAAGATTTCTATTCTATTTATATTATATTCTATTAAATTTGAAAAATAAACATGAACAAACTTACATATCAATAGCTTTTCACATAGTTAACAATTGCATAAATGATGGTCGATTACAGTAGCAGGCAGCTGCCTCTTTTGAACTACACATCTACAGATCCAGAAACGGTCTTAAACATTCTTTACTCAGTGGCCTGTATCTGGAGTAATGGCATTAACAGTGCTGGGATACTAATGGGCCACAAGCTGTTTAAGGCACTGCTTTTACTTTCGTCAGACACACACTTTCTGTGTATACCCCTAACCAGATGAATGACCGAAGCAGGTTACTGCACGTAGCTTATTACAGTACAGACCCACTTATCAGTGAACGAGCCTTCATTGTGAGGCAGGCCGGTGGTCTAGTGGTTAGGGACGCAAGCGTGTAATCGAAAGATCGCCAGTCCCCCAAAGTCCCTGACCCACAAGTACCGTTGAGGTACCCTGAGCTAGGTACCGTCCCCCAAGCACTGCTCCCCATCACATGGGTTAAATACAGAGGACACATTTCATTGTTGTGCACTGTGTGCGTCAACAATGACGATTAATCACCTTCACTTAAATTAAGGCCTTATGGTGATTCTGAAGAAATAAAAACGTTCACAAACTGGATAAGCCATAAGTTGTACAAACGTCTAGCTTATGACTGGTATAAAACAACTAACACTGATGTGCAAGGTGCTGATTATTCATACAGTAGAATGGTCAGATGCATGCACTATCACTCACCAGTTTCAGGAATGTGCTCATTTTTGAACACCCTGAGTTTGGCCAGGGGCTTTCTAGCTTGGTCTCCCTCTAGCTCAAACCCATCCTCCAGGAATGATTCCTCTAGCTGCTGGGTTTCATCCATGCCCTCTGTTAAATCGATTAAGAAGTAACTTCAGGATGGGAAACAGCTATAATTAACATGAAACAGGAGGCGATCTATATATACAATGAGTTATCCCTAATTTCACAAGAACATCAAAAACATTAGTTATATTTGGAAAAACTACCTTGCGATGTCTGATATTTACTAGACACATCTCAATGATATACTGATGGCTACTGATGCTACATCACTTAGGCCATAACCCAGGTAAATATAAATGTAGATAACTATTAATGTCAACTATACGACGTTACAGACATCCAAACCAGCTAATCAACGATAAATCCTTCACTGTATCCATCCGTAGCGCCTGCTAAGAAATATAATTAAAATAGCAACGGCCATGAATCCGCAGCTAACTGAGGGTATGTTTGGCCATAGCGTCTACGCAGCGTGCAAAGAAAGTATGTGATCTCGTGTTTTTCTTTTTCATACAACACACATTTTCGAGACGCCATAGCTTGCACTTTCAAATTAGTCTCTTACATCTACGATCTAGGTTGACATAGTACGCGGGCAGCAAAATGAAAACTTACCTCATCTACGTTTCCAACTACACATATGAAACGGTAACTGTATTTCCGGGACAAAAGAAAGCGTGTTCACTAACTCGTCTCTCTATTGGTTGACCTGAATGTCGCGTCTCCAATTTCTATTTCTGATTGGTGGATATTGATGTCTGTTTAAATTTCGGAGTAACGATTAGTTTATTCGAGGTGACGATTGCTTGAACGGACATATTTCCCGCGTTCAGGGTGACGCTGGAATTTCATGAGTTTGCATTGTGCCATACGTAGTGTGACAAGTTTGTACATTATTATAAAATAATACGTACCATGCAGTTATTATACAATGAAGTATAGCAGAATATATTTTAAACATTGTGTGGCAATATGTCGAAATGATTAGTAAATAATAAACTAAAAGTTAAAAATATTAGACAATGGATCCAGTCATCTCAATTTTTTGTGAAAAAGGAAGGTTCTGCTTAGTCAAATAAACAACATGGAATACCACTGTATATGTCCAAGAACATTACTCCAAATATACCCTGTTATAGCTCTACTTTCCAGCCTCCCAAAACAACAGCTAATTTGATAATTTAAAATGAATGATGCATGGCTGCAATGATTAATGATTAATGATTAAGTTTGAGATGCAAATCCATATCAATCTATTCAAATCGCAGCATTATTATCCACCATTGTAATGCAGGATGGATAGTTCAATGTGTAGCACTGCTGTCTGGAAGGGCTGGGGGCTTCTGGCTACTCCAGTTTTCTCCTGCATGGTGTGAGTTTGTGCATGAGTGTATGACCCTGTGGTAGGCTGGTGATTTTCTCCAGGTCATAGGTGGTCCCATATTTATCTCTGAGGCCCAAATTACACCAACCATTCAAAGCCAAGGTCCAGGGTGGAGGAATGGAGGGGGTTGGTCACAAGTTTGATGTGTAGCCCTGCACTAGGTTGTTCCTCTGCCTTGTCCCCCGTACTGTCTGCAAGAGGCTCCAGACCTCCCCCATGACCTTATACTAGTTAAGTGGTTGGAGGATAGATGGATGGATTATACAGCAAGTCTTCGCCAGACGTTTGAAACTAGACATACATTTATGACCTATATTTAACTCTCATCTGGTCATATGTTGAATGACGAGAGGAGAGAAATGGTCAGATCTAATTAACAAACCACCCATTCACTACATGTTGTGGTGATTTGGATGCTATGAAGCAGAGGGCCAGGATCACTATGGAAAGGGCAGTGAGCAGGAACACTCACTGACATTTACGCAGGGACATGCTCAGCACGTTTACATTCACATTAAGCCCAGCTATGGACTAGGCCGTTTAATTGGACTGCTGTCCTTCTCCCAGTATACAAGCACGGAAGGGGAATCGATCTATTGACCGACGTATGTCCGACTCTGCTACGATAGGTGGCAATATGGCTCCTTTCATCTTTATACACTATAGTGCTGGGGGTTAAAATTTTGCTAAAACATTTTTATTGACATAATGTATATTCTTTTTAGCAAACAAACTCCTTGCGGTACAATAGAATAGAATAGAATACTTTATTACAGACTCAAAGTCCAGCAAAAAATGACAACAGTATGCACATAAAATACACCACAAAGGTTTAAAAAAACTGCAGTTATACCAGTGCTGCCATAACTGAGACTGATAACGAACAACACTGAATCGTACGTTGGACAGGATCATAATGATCTTATTTTCAGAGCTATCCAACCGACAAATAAATTTATACATAAAATTCCTTAAAACTGCTTGTAAGGTATTGACTCGTGCACAAACAAACATTTCACTGGCACTACACCATCTTGGCCTCTTAAGTAACATTCTCAAAGCGTCATTGTATGCCACCTGCAGTCTCTGCATACTAGTTTTCTTATAGCGAGTCCACAAATGTGCAGTATACATAGGAGTACAAAACGCTCGGAACAGGAATACCTTAACATTATCAGAGCACATACCAAACCTGCTCACTAGGGTGTTTGCTTGCACATACAACCTGCGGCACTGTCTATAGATGTCATCATCATCAGTCAAGTTCTCAGTAATGATATGCCCAAGATATTTAACCTTGCTACTAACATCCAGTACATTACCTGCTAATATAAAAACTGGGAATTTCAGCGACAAATCAACACCATACTCTTATTAGCATTATACTTGATGTCATGCTCCTCCCCATACACAGTACAAACCTTTAACAGCTGCTGGAAACCAGCACTACTTTGACTAATGCATATATACACATATCGGTACCATGATCAGATTTAAAACCATACTGGTTGTCAGAAGAGTTAATAAATGCATCTAATTTCTCAAGCAGGATACCTTCCAGGACTTTAGAAATTATGCTGGCTACTGCTATAGGCCTATAATTATCTATGCTACTAAGTTTTCCAGCTTTATCTTTAATAACTGGCACTAACGGGACAGACAGCATTGAATCTGATAGCAGTCCATGTAACAAGAAGCCTCTAAAACAAAGAGCAAGAAGAGGAGCAATCTTAGGACCAGCATATTTTCGATGTTCAGCAAAAATATGGTCCAAACCACTTACTTTGCTAGTTGACAAATTTCTAATGGCTAAATTTACTTCCTGAGTGTTAATAATAAAAGCATCATCATTCTCTATGCACCCTGCTTCAGAGGCTTCATACTTAATGCAATTGAATAGTGAGCTATAATGCTGTCACCATAATTTAACAATTTTGTCAGCACCTGAAATGCCTTTCAACAGAGCATGGTAGGGATATTTTATAATTGTTAAGACTTCTGACTTCCTTACAAAAGTCATTAACATTATGACATAACATAATTTTGGCCAAGGAATCAGCCTTCATAGCCTGCTCATTTCTATAGATAAAACGGACAGCATACTTATAACTGGCATGTGTAAGTTTCTTATACTCAAGCACTGGTCCTTGTCTGGGTTTACCAGCTTCCACCCAAGATTTAAACGCTTCTCGGGCTCTGAGCCACATGCTCATTCCACCCAGGCCTAATTTTATGTGAAATACTTCTATGCCTATAATAGGGATTACTGTTTTCATACAATGACTGAACAATCGCCTCATACATAGTGCAAAGGTCCCTCCCATGCTTAGCATTGCAACAATTCATATCACTACACATAATAGCACCTTTAGGTAACTGAATCTTACTCAAAGATGTATCAGTACAAAAGCAATATTCTAGAACGTTCACGTACAGAATTAAAAGCAAGAAAAAGTCTGATGTTAATCTAGCTGAATAGCAATGTAAGAACTGCATGTGCATAATATGCGATGTTAGATTTAATATCGCACACAGTTCAGCCATTTTTCGAATTCAGTACAAAATACCCTGCCTCGTGTTGTGCTGACATTAAGCATCGGGACCAGTTTTTATGACTGGAAAACCAACACCTTGAAGTATCGTACTTTTGGTACTTCCTGAAGTACTCGTTGGTTACTTCTTCTTCTTCTCAGTGTATACTATTCTTTTGTAGAAGTGGCTGAACTGTATGGCAAGCCATATTAGCTTTAATTCATTTTTAGAGGATATCACATATTCATTTCTAACTAGTTAGAATGCACATTCCTGATATAAAAAATTCAATTGTAACTAGTTATAATGTGTATTTCTGATATCACAAACTCAGTTCCAACTAGTTAGAATGCTAATACTTGATATCAGAAATTCAATTTCAACTAGTTGTTATGTATGCCAATTCCTGATATCGGAAATTACATTTTAGCTAGTAAGATTCAAAACGATTTTCTCATTTATTTCAGTGGGAGTTGGAATTTTAACTAGTCAAAATGCCAATTTCTGATATCAGGGATTCAAATTAAACTAGATATAATTCCAATTTCTGATATCAGGAATTCAGTTTTAACTAGTCAAAATGGATTTTCTGATATCAAGAATTACCGTTCTAGGGTACGTTTCCCAAAAGCTCCAGTTAGCAACTAACGTAGTTGGACTCATTCAGTTGCATGATTCTAACTATGTAAGTTGCTAATGTTGTGCGCACCCCAATTTGTGATATCAGAATTTGAGATATCAGAAATACACATTATACCTAGTGACAATTGAATTTCTGATATCAAGAATGTGCATTCAAACTACTTAGAATTGCATATGTAATATCCTCTAAAAACGAATTAAAGCTAAAACCATAGAACTGTACCCAGAAAGTCGCCAGATGTCGTGCATGACGTCATGCGTTAATTTGCATATCGCGGGCGTCATCGCGTCGCATTCATCTAAATGTTACCGCATAGTGTTCGTTTTTTACCTCCTCTGTACCCAAAACTCAAACACAGCTCAAAGTATTTAATTTATTATCTATTCTATTTATGTTTATTTATATTATTTACCAATGTTCTGGAAAAACCACAGGCTATGAACACAAAATCATTTAATGTTGCAGTTACTTTTTTAACTATGTGCATATTTTCCAGGAAGAAAATATGTATTTGCAAAAGAACAAAGCTTGGCCGATGTAGCAAAGGCATACGATATGTTATTAGCCGTTAATAATAAATTAATAGAAAGATTTCTGATTAGTCAGTCGATTTGAAGTTGGCATACTGCCAGCACATGCGCAGCTCATTAATTTTCACGTCTGTCTGTCAGAGTGATCAGTTCATGGATCGCTCCCTCTGGGAGCTCAGCTCACTTCCACATTGGCGACAGCGTTGTACAGAAAGTAGCTAAGGTTTGTCAAAAATGTCGCTAGGCGCTTTATGGGAAAAGTCGCTAAGTTGGCAACGCTGCTGCTCCTTCTTCTGTGTAAGAACCCTTCTGTTACTTCCCGGGTCAGCACCCGGGGTGGGGACTGTGGAGCATGCGCAGAGCGCTTCGGCCGGTTTGGGTCCGACTGAGTGTACACGTGCAGGAATATATAGACTCCCAATCGCATTATCTGGGTGTGGTAGTCCGACTTCGAGAAAATCGATTTAGTACGATTTCAGCTGGACTATCATGTTTACATATATTATAAATGTCCGGTTTTAGTCGGACTAGCACAATAATCTAATTTCTTTCTAAAGTCATGTAAACGCACTGACTGTGGCAGCACACATGAGTGCTCAGAAGAAAATCAAAGGAAATTTTATTATGTGCACACACACAATGAAATGAGGCAGTATACTCTCCTAGTGCATGCATCACACATAGTAATAGTTATACATTAGATTAAATTACAGTGCAACAATTACTTTCTTGAGTAAACCCTGAAAGACAAGGCATACTCCTAATTACCATATTCCCATATTTCGCTAATTTATAGAGCTTGATGTCACCATCAGTGTTAGCTGGGAAGGAGGGGCTGAAACCTAACAGGACATAAAGCTGGGAACAGAATTCAAACCCACAACTATGGGAATCTGAGGTAGAAAGACCACACACTGAGCCACTGCACTTTTTTTTGATCACTGTTGGTGTGGCACAGTGGAATGTTCTTGGCTCTTAGGATCGTGTTTTTGTGGCTTTTATTGTTTTCAAAGTTAGCGCAAACAAAGTGGCGAACTATCTCAAAATAGGCTAAAGAAAAAAAGGCAAACACACCACCTTCTCTAATTCACAAAGGCACTGTAAGAACTAACTTGGCTTCGCGTCTCCCCTGTCTGTGTCTGCCTGCCTCAAGCAAAGAGGAGTGACTCCCCTACACACTCCTGCCCAGTCACTTAGCAACAGCACAGCAGCTCCTGCCAGTGAGCAGCTCCCTGCTGGGGGCACAGTGTGCTTCTTCAGAAGCTGCATGGCAATCAGCTGAGGCATCTTCTCAGCACTGCCCATGTGAGGTAACCCAGCCCCGGGTAACACCTGGTACTGAAAATCCTCTTGCATCCCAAACCTGGGCCCACCCTGTGTGTCCTTCATCTCACAGCAGTCCTACAAATATGCTCATGCTATCCAAGCGGAATATGCTAACTTTCCCTCTAGTCTGCTGTATGATGTTAGCATCTTCACATCTTGCTGTGGCAGTATTCCGACGTGAAGCATAAGGTCAGGCTTACACTCTCATTATCTTCTTTAATGGTCAAAACGGTGTACAACCTCAAACCACAAAGCTGGAAAACAAAAGGCCCTTTCAGAAGGTCCGTCTGTTTTGGTAAACCACAAAACCACCAGTACTGTCTGTTTTCAGATGATATTTGAGCCCACGTAGGTGTGCCTGTCTGGTGACAGTAAACGGGCGTTACTCCTCTGCAAGCCTGTTATGGTAATATTCACGAGTGACACCAACAATCTCTCGTTTCACTAGTTAATCACTGTAAGTCAATACGATAATTGTATTTACACATGCAAATGTAGTGCGTTCCATAAAACATATATATACACTCACCTAAAGGATTATTAGGAACACCATACTAATACGGTGTTTGACCCCCTTTCGCCTTCCGAACTGCCTTAATTCTACGTGGCATTGATTCAACAAGGTGCTGAAAGCATTCTTTAGAAATGTTGGCCCATATTGAT
>JAODKM010000126.1:19999915-20014191 GCA_026780845.1 Petrocephalus sullivani
TTTTCAAAGGCATCCAGACCCCAACCCCCTAGTCTACCATTTCCCCCCCAAAAAGACCACAAAAAATGCCCCCCCCCCCCCCCCACACACACACACACTCACACACTCACAACCTACACTGTAGATTTAAGAAGTGTAATCAGCAAGGGAGCATAGCTTACACCTGGATTCATCTGATCAGTGTATATAAGGAAAAAGCTGGTATCCCTCCTGTTTGTACATTCAGTGTATTTACACAGGGTTGACTTCAGCATCCTTAATTATTTTGGATTTTAGTGGAGGCAAATATCAACTCAGAGTAAGACTGGATAACCAGCACTGGATCCAATGTATCATTCCAATGAATCTGGGGGTTGATCCGTTTCATGTGCTGAAGCGTCGACCTCCCACAAATCGTCTCTAATTTCATGGACACTCATTCATCAGTTCAGAATGCAGACGAGTCTCCTTTCCGAGAAGAGAACCAGGGTTTCAGGACATGTCAGCTTACTGGTCCGCAAATGAAACAAACTCATTACAGTGAGGAGTCATACTAGTGGAGGGTGGCGACTGGTGGAGACGCCAGGGTCTTACATCATACGAAAAGCACTCATCCTTCACTCACTCAGGCTAATTCAAACCACATGCAGGTTCCGAACACAGCCAAAGCCAGCACACTCGACCTTTCAGTGTGCCGGCAATTCATTCTAACATTTATGAAGCTCAATGCCAGGGACTAAATTCTGTCTTTGACAACATTAAGACACAATAGTCCATCATAAATTATCTACAACTTTGGCACATTAAATAACTTTCTCAGAATACTAATAATTAGCAAAGGGTAAAAACCTAAAGGAAATATATTTAAATTAAGCAACACCCTCAGACAAACCAGGAAAAATATTTTACGCATCGCAGCAGATAGGGCCACCATTATTCCTAATTTATATAAACAATATTGACACCAATATATATGCCAAGGTGGGTGGTGTAGCAGATACTGAAATAGCAGCTCAGCAGCTACAGCAGGATCTTGATCTAATTAGTGACTGGGCTGATACCTGGCAGATGAAGTTGAATGGGGACAAGTGTAAGGTAACCCATGTAGGGAACAGGAATATAAGGCACAAGTATATTATGGGTGCCACAGAAATACAGGAAGCCGATTGTGAGAAAGACCTCGGTCTGTATATTGATGCTTCCATGTCCCACTCTCACCAGTGCAGGGAGCCAAAGGCCAGTAGGATATTATATTACATCTCCAGGTGTGTGGAGTTTAAGTCAAGGGAGGTCATGTTAAGATTATACAATTCCATAGTAAGAGCCCACCTAGAATATTCTGTGCAGTTCTGGTCACCTTACCTTAAAAAGCACACTACTGTTTTAGAAACAGTTCAACACAAAAATTATATAAGATTCTAACAGGTCTGGATGCTGATCAATTACTTACTTTAATATTAGTTAAAATAAGAAAACTCGTGGCTATAATTGGAAATTAGCGGGAGAACATTTCAAACTTGAAAAAACTTCTTTACACAACGTGTAGAGTATGTAGTAGTCTTCCTGTTAGTGTAGTACAAGCAAAACCTTTAAATCAGAGCTAGATAAGATTTTAACTTTGAGCCATTCCTGTAATTCTCCCCAAACAGGCTTGATGGGTCGAATGGCCTCCTCTCATGTGCAAATTTATGTTCTTATATCAAAGGATATCAGTTCAAAAATAAAAAGGACAATGTGTATATCATAGACCATGCAGTCCTTGAGTAGAGCTCCATTTGACAAATTTAAAGTGATTCTTTTACAAAACTTAACATATCGCATCAGTAAACCCCTCTCTATTGAACATAAAGATCATTCCCTGCAAATAGGAGAAATCAGAAAGGAGCACAAACACTCACAGCATGACCCGTATGTACATATTCCCCAAATCAAGGAGACGGAAACCAGAAACCATGCCACTGCATTCATTTTATTGCAGAAAATACCCAGTTCTCTCACTCGGCTGTTAGGAATGCAGTCAGGAATGCGGAACCCAAACTGAGGTTAGTCTCACACTTCACACAGTGACAGAGCCAGGTAAAGCATGACAACAGAGTAATGTATTTCAGATTCTAAAAGTAGGCCCAGCACAGCACTACTGTACAGTGTTATACAGTGCAATATGTTTCAGCAATATATCTGGTAATACAGGACTATATTACTGCAATATAGTACTGCATTGCAGTAAAAAAAATGTGCAAGGCACCACAGAACTACTGCACAGTACTGCGGAAGGTCATACAAGACCTCTACAACCATGCATGAGAAGTTACATGGCATAATAAGTCCAGCGGACGACGGAGAGCTGCTCAGTGCTGCAGTAGCTATAACACTACCTCACCATCTATAGAGTAAAGGACTAGAAGCCCCCACACCAGCATCCCGAGCTTCAGGAAAGTGAACGGTCCCTGGAAAGTATCAAATGGGCCTTTGGCAAGATAACCGATTGCTAACCAATCAATGATTGCATCATCTGGGACTTTGGGAACCACGAGGACATTAAATAATGCATAATATTGCAATGGAGCTAATCAAGTGGGGAAAGATGGAGATGTGGAAAGACACTGGGCAGACGCTAACATTTTTATGGGGGAAAATAAGGGCTCAATCTGGCGACTCGGCATGATTTGTTCAGGATGGGAAGGAGTGTGTCTGATTCATGGGAGAGAGCTTGGGATTTAAAAAGCATTTCTCAAACAGGGACATGACATGGAACAGGATGGGAATGTCTTAAAAGTGTAGTCGGAAAAGCATCAGGAATGAATGTCCAAGTGGGGATGGGCGAGCTGGAAGGCTGTCCCTCGGCCCTCATTCACACTCGTTCTCTCCCAGGACACTGAACATGTTGCCCTGCAGCTTGGGCCGGAAGCCACCCTTCCACACGGGTGTTCCGAGGCTGTCATCCTCGTCATCGCTGTCATCGTCATCTTCATCTGCATCCCGGTCCCCTTCCTCTTCCGGCTCCGAGCTCGACTCGCCCTCCTCTTCCTCTCTCTCTCCTAGCCCCTCTTCTTCATTCCTACCTTGCAGAGCGATTATTTCCGAGAGATCCGGGTGGGACTCCCACGCAGCTGAAGGAAGGCAGAGGAAGGGGGTGAGTGACGATCACTATATCGTACAGTCACACCCAACTGACAAATTTAATTTAGACCACAAGCAATGATTATTTCACAATTCATGCCGGAAAAGCAGGAGATTAAAATTTGCATGTTCCTTGAAGAATGGATGAAAATGAAACCTAAAATAGTCAAGGATAAATGGACAGACAGAAGAAAAAAAATGCTTATGGTAAAACTTGGTTTGACGGTCATGCGACCAGAGCCACGGTGCCGCCTACTGGGATATGGCATCTCCTTCATTTGCCATTTGCACAGGTACAGTGGAATGCTTCTCTTTGCCTACCCATCTTGCTCTCCATAGCTTGGGGGTCACAGCGCAGGGTCAGCAAGCGCACGGTGCCCCCTAGAGCTGGGGGTTAAGGGCCTTGCTCAAGTGGAACCCGACACTCCTGCTCACCTCTCTGGGTCGAGTACCCTGGGGGAGTGAGACACAGGGAGATCCTGCCATCTATGGCCAGCCGCAGAAGGCTGTTTGCAGCTCGGTACACGTCGTTCCTGGCCGCCTTGGCTGTTTTGTACCCTCTCCTCTCAGCCCAGGCTGGGGAAGGAGTCGAGAAAGACAGGGAGGAGACACGGCGTGTTTTCTGGGGGCAGGAATGACTCCCCAGATTCTGAAAGCAGGCTCACGTGGAAATCAGCAATCGGCATCTAATGCAAAGGCAAAAACTTCCAGTACCTTCACACACATCCCAGGCTGTCCACTGCTCCTCTCCTCCCAGGCCCTGCCGCTCCTGGTTGGGGTGTTTGAGCTTAAGGACAGAGTGGAAGGGGGTCCTTTCGCACAGGTACCCCACAGAGCTGTATGGTTCCTGCAGCTGAGCCACCGGGTAAATGCCAGCCAGGATCTATGGGAGAGAAGCAGAGAGGCTGTGACTGTGTCCACTCATCCCGGCAGGCACAGCGACTCTCTGTGAATACCTGCAGCTGCCTGTTCACAAGTGAGGGGAAGACCAAGCCGGGACAGTCGCACAGCTTGACTGTGGGGGTCAGATAGTAAGTCTGGAAGTACTTTGTGTGGCCAGGCGTGCGTGATACACTCACTACCTTCCTCCCCACAAGGCCATTTATCACAGAAGACTTCCCCACGTTGGGGAAACCTGGAGAGAGGGACAAAGAAAGGAGATTCCAGTCAGAGCAGAAACATGCAGAGCGGCAGGATACATTTAGGCTGCTCTTTAAAAGGTGTCAACAGATGGTTAGACTCTTACCAATACAGCCGATGGTGAGCACCCCGTCTTTGTAGAGCTCGTGGGAAGAGCTCTGCATCTCCATGGCAACATCACTCTGGTGCTCCACCAGCACGGTCTCCGCGTCTTCTGGCATTTCCTCTTCCAGGCAGCTAGTAGAAGCATCTCTCTGTATCTTCTGTTCCCAGCTACTTAGATCCACTGCAAGGAAGCACAGCATCCTTTACACAGCAAATTCAAACAGCGTGCAGGACCACAAACAGAAGTCTGCAGGTCCTCAACCATACTGGCCATGAAGGAAAAAATAAATGGCATCTTTATTTTCACAACCTCTGGCTGAAATCTAGCATTTCCCTCAAATATGAATGTAGGATACAAACCACAGCAGCATTACAAATAACTGCCACTCTGTCACCAACAGGAATAAAGGATATTTTCCTGATTATTCTGAGAAGGATCCCACAGGCCTCAACAGACTGCCAAAGGGATCTGTGATAGCAAACAGGCTAAGATCCCCAGATCCATGAACTGTAAATTACCAGGCCAAACCCAGTTACAGAGCGTTAAGGATGGCTGATATTTGAGTTATTACTCCTCTGTCAGCTATATGTCTATTCAGTCAGCATAAATCATGCCTTGTGCACATCAGCTCAGCACTCAAGCTGTGCACATCAGCTCAGCACTCAAAACACCTCACCTCTCCCAGCAACGATGTCCTGACAGGCCCGCAAGATCTGAACAGGCCCTCCTGCTTGATTCCAGCCAAGCTTCTTCCTCCTCCTCCTCTTCTGAAGCACTTCATGTGCAAAGCAAGACGGCATCACAGTCGAGTGAATGCAAGGCCGGGTCGAACGCTGTGATTGGACCTTTAACGCTTAGAACTCCAGCCTTCAGCAGGCTCTCTTTCAAAGCCCCACTAATACCGCAGCAAAAACATTCAAACCCTTGAAATCAAAAGTAATGCAATGCACATGTGAAGAGAAATACTCTCCATTTGCATCAACCCTAAATTATGACTGAGTTAGATAAAGCGTAAGCATGTTGGAGATTTCTCTGCAGTCCTAGCATTACTCCCAGGCTACGTGCACACAAGTCAGCCCTGCGCTCCGAGCTCACCTGTGTCGTAAGCCTGCCCCGGGTGAGAGGTGAAGCAGACACAGTGCAGGCCGGAGAAGCATGATGACAGGTAGTGTCTCCAGGCCAGTACCAGAGGGGCGGGGCAGAGGTCCGCTTTGTTCAGAACCAGGATCACCTGCTTGTGCAGCTCATTGGTGACATAATTACACAGGGCTGGAGGGAAATGGAGAACCTGGAAATCACATGGAGAACACTGTTTTTCCAAGCACAACAACAGCATATTTCAGCAGACTAACGAGATAATGACAATGGGTATGGCAATAATACAATACTCAACTGGGTATCTGATGTCTACAATGAGCAGGACAACATCCGACATCTCCAACACTCTCCACAGCTGTCGCCATGTCTGTTAGAGAAAGACACAGAATGATGTAAGGAAGCCGTGTTCCTTGTCATCTGCCGTACCCCAGATGTACAGAAACCCATGCTATCAGAATAACATCCCACTCAAGGCATATGGCTGACCAGACTGCACTACATCCCTCTGACCTCTAGGTTGTGCTCAAAGTGGCTGAGGGATCCAGGCTCATTGCGAGAATGTAGCGCTGTCAGGAACTCCCGGAATGATTTCTCCTCCTTCCTGAGGAGCTCTTCCCGAGCCATCCCATAATGCCAGGCAGGTCTGCGCGGAAAATCCAGACCTATAAATCCAGAACATGAGAGTGTTGGGGTCGCTATAGCAAATGCCACCGTTTCTGAGGTCAAGCAGCTTGCAGGTAAACCGCCCCACTGACACATCACGCACGTTTCTCTGGTGGATAGATGTCACTGATGTCCATCTCTAGATCCTTCTCTGCCACCTGGCGAAGAATTCTCTCTCTGGCTAATGCCTTCCGCCTCTCGATCTCCTCCTTGCTCTCCCTCTCAAAGTGCAGGCGGAATCTAGACATGTGGAAAGAATCTATCAGTCACTCATATACTCTGAATACCTCTACAGCAAATTTATTAAAAAAAGAAAAAATATGTCTTTTTAACAGTGGATTTCCTTGAACTTTAAATATAATTCAACTGCGAAATAATAAGGGGCTGGAACGGGGCGTGCTGGGTGTATAACACAAGACAAAACAGGAGCATCACTGTGAGACAAAACGCAGCACAATAATCATTTTTTCTCAATCAGTGTTTTGATATTTGCTGGAAGTCAAAATCGTAACTGAAATTAAAATTTGGGTAAATGTTCAGCCCTGGCCTGAAAAATACAGGTTTTGTTTTAACAGGAACAAAACGTTACACATGTTATCCCGACTCACATCTGACATTGTATGGGATGCCTGGCTTAATACTACATGAAGTTCAACAACCCATCCAATCTAAAGCACAGGTGGGCAATGTGACATACTTTTAAAAATGAAACTGTGTAATAGAACAGCTATAAACAATTATGGCATATATACATAAATGTAGTAGAAGAGAAAGTATGAGAGTGTAGTATCTACCATGAGGCCAGTTATTCAGTTCAAATTCTTAATCAGGGCAGCCATCACCTACAGCAGCCTTAGGCTTCCCGCACCTGTTCGGGTCATAGGTCGCCTCTCCCTGGGCTGGTTGCTGATTGATCCTCTTCATGTCTGTAGTCTCGCTGTCTGTCGTGTCCGACTGTCCATCTCTCTCCTTTCCTCGTTCCCAACTCGCATTTCGACTGTTGGCAATGAAGCCAGTGTCCCCTAGGGCAAGAGAGGTGCAACATACCACACTTTTGGTCTTCTTTCAGGTTTCATATTTATAGATGGCCTCAGCTAGTGGGCAGACTTATCCCTGTATAAATTGAAAACGTGCAGGGTTGCCAACTTTGTTAAGCTAGATGCCCTGACATTTTCAATTCGAGACAAGTGTGCACTCATTTGAACGTATGTAAATTAATTACTCATAACTTATTACCTTGTGAATAGTCTGTAAAGTTTGCAAACTAGCCCGACGCTTGGGATGTAACAAATGTTAGGGTTTATGACGGAATAATATCGATTTTCCGAGAGTCAGAAAGCGCGAGTGTCACGGCCGATGCGCGAGAGTTGGCCAACCTGCCTGCATCCTCACATTTTTGGCGCTCGTGGCGCGCATGCGCAGTACACATCAAAACAATACTGTCCTTTAGAAGTTGATAATCCTGCTTCACGACGTGCTTAAATTTACTGTGCAGTTTAACATTAATAAGATATGAGCTTATTTTTTGCTAGATACGGCCGACACTGCTAATAGTCTTAGCTGCTAATTATATACCGCAGCGAAAGACTTAGCATAGTAACAACTTAGCTAACCAGTAAACACTGTAAAATGCTATTCCAGAAATAGGGATCTCGTATTTGGGGTTGACTTTTATTCAGAGATTCAGCCTTCCTCCCTACAGTCGCATTAAACACGCAGCCGACATTTGCTATGCTAGACTGTTAGCATCTGACTGCATTAGCGTACATTCCCCTACTCAGCTAACGTGCACATATACACATGTAGTAATACACTACGCCACACTAATCGCCCAAACAGCCGTGTTCCCCTTTACGGTGGCCCCGATCGCGGCGTTATTCCCCGCTAGCCACAACGACGCGCTTAACTGCAGAAGCGGGCGAACAGCCAGCGGCTCGGCACGGCTGCATTTCCGACGTGCGACACGTGTAGCTCGGAAGCTAAAGGCGCTCAGCCCGCAGCGGCCACGGAGATGCCATTCGTCAGCCGCCGACAACCTACGCCGGACATTTCCATTAGGATGCAGAAGTGTACGGCTACCGACCGTAAGTGCCCCCCGAGGAGCGTTAGAGACAGGCGGCAGGAGTGAGGCTCGGAGCGGCACGTCTGCAAACGAGAAGCAAACCGTCGCTCCTATGCGGGCAAAACAACAAGTAGCGAGCAGCTACCTCTCCGTCTCTCCCGCTTCACCTGAAGTTGCTTCTTCTTCTGTTTATTACTAAACGGCTTCTTCCTAGGCATGATACTGCTGCCAGTTGTGAGTTACATCGGAAAGCTGTTTATCTATTTGTCAGACTATCGAACCATGGTCGTGAAGTTTCTCGACTGCCACACGCTGCACAGACGCAGGCTCGGACTGTACCACCGACTCGAGCACTTCATCACGTTTTTACTAAGTTTATCATGCTTGTGATATATGTAGCAGTCTTGAAACATTTTAGCTATATATTTTTAATGTATTATTATTTGTACATTATTCTACAATAAACAATTTTCTACTGTTGAGCCAGTGAATTTCATCAGCCAGACAGTAAGAACCCCGCGTTTGGAGAATGGTACGGTCCGCAGCGTGACTGACATCTATTTGAACTGCCGGCGGAGCTCGCGCCTGCAGCCCCGTGAGCCTGACCTTTTCGCTCGGCCGTGGCATATGTAACGAGAAACGGGTTCTGAAATGAAAACCAGTCTTTATCTAGATTTGAGTATACTGGATTCCTTGACGTCAGCCAGGCCTGGTGAATTAGTACACGTCTGATATTCGACTCTTTTAGCACGGGAGGACCACGAGGCTGTATACTCTGCTGCCGCCTGTTCGTACCTCTGAACAAAATCATCAAATATGCAAACGACACCACCGTTGCTGGTCTCATCTCAGATGACAGTGTGAATCTCAGTACTGATAGCAAGTGGACAGAACTGTCACTTGGTGTATTCCAGTCAGCACTGAGTACAAGTCTGGGGTTCACCTTGAAAGGGATGCCAGTCCATCACATGGCAATTATTCCCATGCACACCCATGCACTGTGGGCACTTTAGACCAGTGTTTCTCAACCTGGTCCGCAGGGACCCCCAGACGGTCCACATTTTTTGCACCCTCAAATGGGAGGGGATTTGAACCCAACCTAAGCCAGGAGATGGGCAATGGCACTTATTGCCACTGGAGAACGTGCCAGCAAAGCAATGGTTCCATTTCCCTAGTGGCTTGTGTCGGGGACCTGAAAGTGATACCCATTCCCTGCCCTAATGAGCCATCCTGCTCCCTATGAGAATAGAAACCAGGCCCGGTTCCAGCTCTCTGTAACAGGGTGGGCCAGGAAGATTTTTGGGGGAGGCAATTACATAGAAAAAATACACTTCACCCTCTTGGCTGGGTGGGCCAGCCTTGTGATTGGGGGGCCCAGGCCCCCCGTGAAGCCAGGCCCGATAGAAACATAATCAAAAATATTGTTAATCATTTCTCAGAAAGAGACACCCAGACCAAAATACCTCCTAAGCAACCATATCGCATAACTGTATACAATATAAAAATCTCAGTACATGGTGCAATTGGGACATTCTTCCAAAGAATGCGGTAAAAGCTGTAGTGACTTTATCTGTCACTCGCACGAGGACCCCCCGTGGCACCTTCAGACATCGCCACCGCTCTGCCAGACAGTGTCCTTGAAATCATTATGGCCACAGGGGAGTTCAAACTTTCATTTTTTTCAGAAACAAGTGGTGTTTTAAAGGTCATATAATTAGATATGTTTCAGACTACAGGAGACCTACCTAAAAGTGAAACAAAAGACAGGGACAGAAGTCAGTATCCATCTGTATTTATTGGTTTGTAAGGGGAAACAGTCAATTCAGATGCATCAGGCTATACAGAATGGAGCATCGACTTCATTATAGCTGTAGTCCATTTTAGCTGACGTAGTGAGCAATAATAGTAAGAATAATAATTTTGAAAACCATGATAGACACATATGAAATACTACAATGATTACACATAACGAGCACCAGCCTACTGAAACCCATTCTCAAACATAACCATGGGCTAAATGTATAGGCTCTGTAATTGGCTGATGGCAGGATACATGTATTAGGATTTTTTAACGTGTGAATCTTTCAAACACACTGATATACAGGGTTTCCCCACAGTGCTGTCGGCACGGCGATCCGCGCCAGACGGACGAGAGTCTCCAATAGTAAACAGTGCGACATTTAAAGTAAAGAGGCGAAACTGAAGGGTCCTGCTGGCGGAATGTGCAGTTCTGATTATGTGACCGGGTTCAAATAACTCGGCCAAGTACCCCTCCCACAAGGGAAACCCTGATTATATATATCTATATATATATATATATCTTATTTCTTTGTAATATAACTTTTTATTTTCTAGTAGCATAGATATCCTTCCCTTTTATCATCTTTGCCAGCATATCTTACATTTTACACTACGCTTGGACTAATATTATTGAAAATAATTATAGAAATTACAAGCTACAGCTATCTGTATGAAAGTATAAAATTGACTTTCACAGAGTGCTTGGCAATTGTTCTTATGAACACTCCTGATATACCATGTTTTTATAGCCACCTTTGCCAATGTAAGTTTTCCAGGGAAGAATGGGAAGATCTAAAATCTCCAAAAAAAAGAGGTCGTCTCATCCTCCTTTATTCCTTGTTCATCATTCATTCTCCTCTCATTCACTCACTCATGCTTCCTTCCCGTTCCAAACTATTCCAATATGACAAGGAAAAAACATAAAAATGAAACCGAGAACAATAAAAAATGAGAGAAACTGATAAAAAAAGAAAAAAAATGTAGGTCCCTCTGTCACACAGCCTCCTGCGTGACGGATCTCATCCTTTTCATCTCCACTATCCATCACTGTCATTCCTCCCATGAGCCTCCTTTCAGTAGGAGGCGTGTGACTGGGGCGGTGGGGGGGGGGGGGGGGCCCAAAGGTCCAAACCCCAGGATGGGCCCCCCCTGTCGACCCCTTGTCCGCCTTTCCCCCCCCCATGGTTGGCCCCCCCCCCCCCCCCCCCCCCCCCCCCCCCCCCCTTCGCTCCCTCTCCCCTCTTCCCCCCCGTCCCCCCCGCCGGGCCGTGTCCGGGGGGGGGGGGGGGGGGGGGGGGGGGGGGGGGGGGGGGGGGGGGGGGGGGGGGGGGGGTGCACATATGTCCAAACCCCAGGATGGGCCCGTCCTGTCGACTCCTTGTCAGCCTTTGCTCCCCGCATGGTCTGCGCCCTCCTCCACGCCATCTCCCTGCCACAGCTCTATGAGCTGAGGTGTTCCACTTGGATGGCCGACGTGGACACGGTCAGGCAGAGGTCCTTGTGGCCCGTCAGCTCGGCCACGCTCACCGGCTTGTACTGGATGTCCCCGGCCGACACCGTCTTGTACTGGTGGAGGTCAAAGGGGCAGGGCACGCTGTCCGCCTGCGTGTAACTACTGGCAGTGCTATGGCTGCCTTGGCTGTGAGCCTGGCCACCCGCCGGCCCGCCACCGGCCCCCGCTGCCGCCCCGCTGTCTGCCCGCTCCCCCCGGCTCTGCCCCCCACCCCCCCCGCCCTGGGGCTGCTGAGCCGGGTCGGGGTTGTGCTTCCTCATGTGTTTCATTAGGTATGTCTCCTGGGGGGGCAAACACAGCAAGATAACACTGTCAGCATTCACCCATCTATCTGTGCCCTCTTATCCTGCTCACGGCACCATTAAGCTATTCGGAAGCCATTTCCAGAAATGACACAGAATTAGTCTGCAGGGGGATAGAAATGGTGTCTGAAACCAGCCAGAGGGGCTCCCAGCAGGTACAGATCGAGACAAACGCTCTGATTTAAAGCAAAATAAATCACAGGATGTGGTAAGCATCAAATGTGAGGACCAGTTACAAAGCCAACCCTTATAACTCAGGAAATGCATTGGTACTGGAACCCCATCCAGGGCACTGCCTGTACTGGGTAAGCAGCTATGGATGCATGGATGGATGGATGGATGGGTGGATGGGTGGATGGATGGATGGACAGGCCAGTGCCAGCTGCGGGAGGGGGCGTACCGAGGTGTAGGTGCGGTTGCACAGGCCACAGGAGAAGAGCTTGGCGTGCTTGACGGTGTGGGTGGACAGGTGCACCTCCAGGCTGGCTGAGTCGGTGTAACCCCGGTTGCAGTTGTGACACTTGAATGGCTTGTCCTTGTTGTGTTGCCGCCGGTGGGACTGAGCGTGCAGAGGGAAGGAGAGGGTCACGCGGAGCCCGGGGACGACACTGTACCAGTGTCTCTGCAGAGAGCGACAGGGCCAGCCTCCCAATGGCTCACCTGCAGGTTGGAGAGCTGCGTGAACGCCTTGTCACATCCCGGGTGCACGCATTTGTAAGGCCTGTCTCCGGTGTGGATCCTGCAAACAGACAAACGTGACTGGCTGCACTGGAATCACCCCCCCACTGACACCCAGGGAAAGGCAATCCCCCCGGGGACTCCCAGAACTGGCTCCACCTGTTGTGTTGCTGCAGGTGACTCAGCTGCCTGAAGGATTTCTGGCAGAAGGAGCAGGTGTAGGGCTTCACCCCCGTGTGGATGCGGATGTGCTGCGCCAGGTAGCTGGAGTTGGCGAAGGACTTGGAGCAATGCGGGCATTTGTGCGGTTTGGCCTCTGTGTGGTTTCTGACCAGGAGGGAGAAATACAGAGGGTGAGGAGGGGAGGAGAAAGGCCACTCGCCCGGGTCGGATCAAACCAAACGACATCTGGGGGGGTGGGCAGGCAGCGGAAGGTCCCTACAACATGGGGCACCAAAACACAGCCGGCACGATCATCCTCAGCCCTCTCTTCACCCCAGCGGGGCCTGAGACACTAGCTAACGCAGCACATAAGGCTAAGCGCAAAGTCGCCTACAGTTAGCTGCTCATTCGCCGAGAAGCATAACACACTGAGAACACTGAAATGCACACACAGGGGGCAGGAGAGAGAATGTTAATACAAAACATCAAAATCAGACAACAGGTGAGGGGAAGAACGCATGTTTATTACTCAGCGGGATGAGAATCGGCGAAAATTCCTGTGGCTGGCTGTCAGGAGGAGGCCGGGGTGACTGAGGAGCACAGGAGGGCAGGGAGAGGTCAGGAATGCGGGGAATGAGGGGGAGTGGCGGATGGGGGGGGGGTAAAGCTGTAAGCCACACCTCCAGCCCCTGCCCGCGTGCCCGCTCAGTGTGTGATCATGTCGGCGTGCGAGGGAAGGAGCAGAAGCGAGCAGAGAATGGGAACGAGAACACGCACCAGTGGGCAGGAGACATGGACAGAGGCTACAGAGAAGCTGGGGAGATGGACAAGCATGAGAGTGGCCATGCACTGCGCCCCCACCCCCAGCATGGCCCCAAGGGCTGCTCCCCCTAGCCTTACTTCCACCTCTTATACATGCCTGTTCTTATACAGGACGAGATGCTCTCTCTAGGCTGCGGAAGCTTCCCCAGAGCAGTCACCAAACGCACACACCACCCCTACCCTCGGGACAGAAGCCCCACACACAGCCCACAGAGCCCCCACCACACCCCATCCCCCTCCCACCAGTCCATCCACAGGGGGCACGCCTCTGCACACACAGGCCAGGCCACACCCACACCCCGGCAGGCAACGCGCCCGCGGGAGCTGCAGTACCGTGTGTGCTGCTGTAAGTGACTGAGCTGCCTGAACGATTTCTGGCAGAAGGAGCAGGTGTAGGGCTTGGCCCCGCTGTGGATGCGGATGTGCTGCGCCAGGTAGCTGGAGTTGGCGAAGGACTTGGAGCAATGCGGGCATTTGTGCGGTTTGGCCTCTGTGTGCGACTTGGCGTGGATCTGCATGTCAGACTTACTGAAGAAGGTCAGCGCACACATCCGGCACCTACAGGCGGAGAGACACAGAGACAGGAAGGCAGAGACGGGGCGTTCGGGGTGCGGCGGGGGCAGGGTGGCAAAGGATGGAGAGGGGTTACGGGACGCCAGACAGGCAACAGGACAGAAGCAAAACGACACCCCCAAAAACAGGACGGGACATGACAACACAGCAGGGAGGGGTGAGCGAAGAGGAGGGGGAGAGACGGAGAGGAGGGCGAGTACCTCAACAACAGAAAGCCAGAGGGCTTGGTATGCGGGGGGGGGGGATCGGGGGGGCGGC
>JAODKM010000126.1:20038517-20055613 GCA_026780845.1 Petrocephalus sullivani
CATCTTCCCCCGCTTTCTTTTTTTCTCTTCCCTGTTTGCTGTGGCGGGAGGTGGCTTCCCCCCTCCCCTTTCCCCGCCCCCTTTCGGAGCAGGGAGGGGGCGAGGGGGGAGGGGAGGGGAGTGGATTGGGGGGGGGGAGGAGCCAGTGAGCAAGATAGTAGTTTGCTTTCTATTCCCAGCTCTCCTTGCAGCGCATGAGAGACACTGCAGCACCTAGCTTGGCCAGGCTGCCATTAACTCATCTTACACTCTCTCCAGATAGATATGTTAACGAAAACTTATGTTTGTTTCTTGTATATGGGATAAAGAATATAGCCAAATATAGGTTTTGATTTCTGAGTATTGTATACCTTTAAAATTAGTGTATCGGTTTTAGCCATGATTACTTGTTTTATGGGTTAAAATACTTTCAGTGGATACAAAGTATAAAACCAGTTATTGACCCTTATCTCCCAATAAGTGTAATCCTTAAAATGTGTTTCAATTTTATCAAAGCATATCGTTATTGTATTTGTCAAAATGCCCTGAAGATGAAAACTGTGACGGCTGTCTAGTACTGTCAACTGATAATCTGTAATTAGTTATAGTTGCAGTCATAAAACGGAAAATTTTACATGATAATGTAATTGCTTTTCTTTTTTTGTAAGTCCTGGTGTGGAGCCATCTGTAGGCCAGTGGTGGAACTCCAGGCAAAGTAGCAGACATTTTAGGTTCGTTGGGAGGTTTCAAGGGAAAGAGACGCACAAAATGGCTGTCCTGGAGCTGGCTGGGCCGTCTTTTTTATTATAATTTGTTTTGTGCATTGAATATGAATCTGATTGGTAATCAGATCCATGAATTGTAATTATAATTCTTGTGCAGTTTCTAATTAATTTATTTTTTCACATTATACATTTTTCACTCCCTAATCATGTAGCGGGACATAAGAATCAATAGAAATAGAAGGCAGAAATATAGACTAATCATTAAGGTGAATTATGGTTGTGTTATATGTTTAAAATTTAGGTGCTTTTTACCTGAACAGTAATCAAAAATCATATGCCATGCTCAGTAACTTCTCACTAGACAACCATTTAGCTGGACTAATGCAGGTCATTTGCAGTGAAAGTACCATATTTGCATCAGGTTAAGGTTTGCTTATGCGGAATCGTTGTGCCGACTCCTTATACTGCAGACGACACCACACTCCTTATAAGTGTGTCTGCAGGTTTTCGCTCCCCCCCAGTTCAGGTGTTTTGGTTTCTGTCCTCCGTCCTGTTTGCTATATCATCCCTTGCTTTCCCTCTCCTCCCACCCGTCTCTGTGTCAGCCATGTACACTGCTCCTTGTCGAGTGGCAGTAGTGTGTGGAATGGATTCAGCTGTGTCTCAAGTGAATAAATTTCAGCCTGTGGTTCTAGGCATGAACTTTGGGAGGAATGTTGCTCTGGTTTTCCTTCCAAGCCGTTTTGAAATGCAGCCCTTATATACATAGACACTAAGGCCCAAGTCCATCTTTAAAAGTAGGGCAGCCTTTCGTTTGCACTTCAGCTAACGTTAAGCTAACAATGAAATGTACAAGACAGGAAAGGGTATGTATGTACACAGGGTACCGGGATTGTGACACATATTTTCACTTGCATTTTTTTTGTGATGTACTGTTTGCAAGTTACCTACTACAGTATAAATGGACTGTACCATTTTTGGGTGGGGGGATGGACATGGGTGTTTACACTTAATGTAACATTTTTTAATGTGTGTTTCTGTCTGTGTTGTTACTCTGGTGTTCAAACACAGTGGGACAGGTGGCATACAGATGACCCCTTTTTTACACAGGTGGCAGAAGCTGGAAGGCACCAGGTAGCACAGTAGGCTTCACACCTGAAGGTTGTTTGATTAAGTTCTGACAGGGATCCTACTGTAGGTTTCCTAAACAGAGTATTTAACCTGAGTAACTCCAGTCAGCCTTATAAATGGGTAAAAGCTGCAGGTTTGGGTGGAGACGCTGGGCTTAGCCACTGAATGCAATTAGAGCAGCAGGCTCACTTTCTTTGAAGAGCATGTGTGTGACATGGAGAAAATGAGGCTGAGATCAAAAATGGAGAAGGAGGAAGGTGTTAAATGGGGTGATGAAAAGAAGAAAACATTCTGTCCTGTGAATCCGTAACGACTTGATCTGTGAATTGAAAAATGTAACCGATGATTTGCAGGTATATAGGGGTGTAACCATGTTGTTTTGAAATTTAGTCTGTTTGTGTACTTCAATTTAAATTTGTTTTCATTGGTAGTTCAGTCTTTGTCTACGTTTTATGCTTAAATGATTAATTGGGGCATGACAGACAATCATTCTTCCAGGAGATGGCAGGGGAGAGTGCGTTCGGAGAAGGAATGGAGGAGGGCTTTGAGACTGCACTATCTGCAAAACAAGAAAAAAAATGTTGCACATAATATTCAGTTACCAAATGACTCAAAACTAAAAATCCTACTTCACTCCTGTAATGAAAGGCATCTTTTTTGCTGGCTGGTGTATCTTAAAGCTGCAACAAAATAATATGAAAGCTAACAGGCAGTACTTACAGGTATAAAAACATCACATGTGCCTTAAATGTAAAAATTCCAGCCTGAAAGGGGGAAAAGACCCAGTTAATTTGGTGTCTGGCTGTAGTGTGTTTGTAACATGAGACAGCTGGTGGGAGGTGCTTATTTGGTCTCTCCCTCGCGCCCATTCACTCCCCCCCCCCTTCCTCTCCCTCTAAGCCCTGCCCCCAACTGCCTTGCTGCTTTGTGCGGGAGAGAGGAAGAGAGGGGGAGAGTTAGTCTGACTGTTGGCTGCCCAGAGCGAAGGCACGCTGACGGAGAGAGGCCTTGTGTTGTAGTTTCTGTTGACACCGTTTCTGTGTGTGTGACTGCATCACCCTCACGTTGATGGTACTTGGTCAGCTGACTGATTGAGCTGAACATACAGGCACAACGTGAAGCTAGCAAAACGTTACGAAAGACAAAAGCGGATAATTCTCGCTTACTGGTTATTCGTGGCAGAACGGTAAGTTTTATGCATTTTCTGCTTGATGTATAATAATGAAATTTTGAGCTTTTTGACTTTCAGCGTCGCTTCGTGTTCTCGTGCTGTCATTGGTTGTGAACTGAATGTCTTTTAGTAAATTTATTTTATTTTAGTTTTTTTGGATACTTTAAATTGATCATTTTTTCCTCATTGACTCCTGTTTCCCTGGGGATTTGGTCATGGGACTAAAGGTGTGAAGATATTAGAAGAATATTAGAAGTTTTTTTTGTAGGTTTCTGTTTGTTTCTGTGGTGGCCTACTTAGATCAGTAGTTCGCCCATGGGTCCTAAGGTTTTGAAGCCTAGTTTGTTTCATATGGTTATTGGTTAATTATGCCTATGGTTATTGGTTAATAAATAACAATTTACACTTAGATTACTATTGTCCTTTATCTATTTTGTGAAAAAAAAAATTGGGCCTTAGACATGTCTAAGGCAGGTCTGTGCGATGCGTCTTTTAAACTTGGTGTTTTATTTTTGTTTTATTTTGAGATTTTGAGTTCCTAATTTGCCTGTCTATAATGGTCAACATTCCTTGCTTCACGTTGGTTATCCATCGCAATACTTGATTTGTGTTGAGTTTTGCGAAAATGGCGCATGTTATGCCTACAGCGTGACAAGGACAGCATGTTGTTATGCCTACAGTCACTCTCTAAGTTGATTGGTTTACAGCGCCATGTATTCTGGAAGCAGTGGAACCCAGGCTACAACAATCCAGATTTTCCTTATTGTCCTAAGGGTTTTTGTAAAGTTAACCAACATTTTTTACCTTGGTGCACATCAAGCTTGACTTCCTTTTAGTATGGTTACCAACTTTATTCGTAGAGACTCATGTATGCTTCTAGTATAAAATTCAACTGATTTTTCATTTAGTGGAGAAATGCTTTTTTTTTTCTTGATGACAGGAACCTCTTTTTTTAGCAATGGGGGACAATGTTTGGGATTCCTCGCACCTTATTGCAGATCTCAATACCTTTGGACTTCACTGCTCTTCAGCTTTTTTCTACACCTAGGAATCAACACCTGAACATTATAGGATATAGCTGTCATAGCTAACATATACAGAGCCTTGAACATTGGTAAAGTTAAGCTACAAATATACCATGATAATAGTGCAAATACATGAATATTGTTTTCTGTCTTTGATGCACTGGTAGGTCTGTATTTGATCATCACTTGCCTGGTTCTTCTGCTCTACTTCAGTGACCTTCCTAGACATTTAATAATTATTTAATTCTTTAGCACCTGATGTGTGGTACTCATTTTGGTTTTTACTGGTGAATATCTGTGTATACATGAAAACAGTTTATTGACCACTTATTTTAAATGTCTGCTTTAAGCATGATGGATTCAAGGACCTACTACGAATTGCTCCTTCCTCTAACCAGCTTGTCTTGCTCATTTAACCCACAATGCCTGGGTCTGGGGGGTGGGGGAGGCCTAAGGAGCCTAGGGCTTTGTGAAGCATTGCCACTGGATGCAGTGCGCACTGCATGACTCATCTAAATGCCAATCCAAAACTGAGAGCTCTGCATTTTTTCTGATCCCGGTTGTCGTGGTAACTGCTGACATCAGCACTGCTGTTCCAGTGGGCCTAGACTGCAGGGGCACCAGTGCTAACATATTCCACTGCATGTATATATGTGATACATGTCATTTTGGCGCCATTGGCAACTAATTACTTTAATTATACAAGACTTGTTTAAGGCTGTGCCATACCTGATACAGTTACTTCTTTCAAAACTGCCCAGCATTATGTGTGGCTTAGGATATAGTTCTGCCAGTATGTATTACAGGGGTACAGCAGCAGGTTATTTGTGGCCAAAAGTGTTCCTTAACCATCACACTCCCTGCTGAATGAGTTTAGTCGGGTAATTAAATGAAGTAATGCTCCAATGGACTTTGATACAGGCTCCGGTATTTGACTTATCAGAGATCACACCGGGTGAAACAGACAAGCATTACCAAATCATTTACAGTACATCATCTTGGCTTTTATAGATGTGAAAAATAAAAAGCTTGATTTCTGTTATATGATGGCTTGCATTTGTTCCTCTGGTGGGTTGACATTCACTCAAGTTTTCTAATATATATTTTTTTATTTGAAAATAAATAGCGGCCTTATGGGATTACCTTAATGCACTGTTATAAGGAGGCTTTTTCAGTGGGGTTGCAGAGTAAGACAACTTTCCCTTCTGTTGTGCAGCAAATGGTTTGTTTTTTTTCCCCCACAATCCTTTTACTGACTTTCATGAAATGGGTGAATGTATGGATGGACTGCCTGCTAGGCCTACTGGACACAGGAGTCTTTCTCGCTGGTTAGCTGGCTACCATCACCGTGTTTGATGTCAGCGTTCTCCTCTCATAGGTGTAAGTCATGCACACTGCTCAGGATGTAGTCCTCTGTCTTTCTGCTTGTTACTTAGGAATGCATGCCGTCTGTACAGTCCGTGGTGTGGATTAATCAGTTATGAGCTGCCATAAGAGCAGGGATTGTAAAAGAACTCTAGCAGAATAGCTACAGTTGTGGCAGTTGACTCAAAGGAACCTGGGAAATGTCTGCCCTCCCCTTGAGGACTGGTGATCACTTCACATCAATGCATTTGCTTTAAGGGCCTCACTCAGTTACATGAAAATCTGCAACGAATCCTTGGGATCCCAGAGGGGCTTCAGTAAATGCAGGAAATGCTCCTTTTCATGAAATTAGTGGAATGAAGCAACTTATTAATAAACCTATGAAAGGACAATTTAGAGCATCTTTTTGTATTGAAATAAATAGATGTTATAGTCTACATATCGTTTTGGCTATATTTGGGGAACAAACCAGTTGCACAGAACCAAACATTGATGCTAAACAAAATGTAACTCTGGTCTTCACACTTCTCCAGTGAACTGTAGTCAGCTCGGCTTGCCAGTGGCTGAGCCCTTCAGTGCAGCGCGCAGCTGCTGGAAATCAAGCCTGGCTGCCTTCAGCAGCGCTGGTGGCCATTTTGAGTCTCTGCAGGGAATGAGTCCAGGTGCCGTCAGCCAGCAAGGGGGGATGGGCGCTGCTGTTGAGCGCTAAAATGGCAGTGCGGAGAAACATTTCTCCGCTAACCATTTGTGTTCACGCGTACACTTTACATTTGAAACATTGACTAAAACAGCCAAAAAAGGAGATGAGATGCAATTATTTAACAAAATGTGCTAATAGAGATAATCAAGAACCAGTCAAGTACTAACTTTTTGAGGCACATTGGGGCCTTGTAAAAATAACGCTGAAATTTTCCTACCTTATTGGTCTGCCTCTTGATCCCTTTTTAAATGTTATTTTGAAGTTGTATTTGTAGTGAAGGTTATCTATTCTTATTAGTGGATTCAGGTTGATATTTAACTTGCACTGCACTGGGTGACCAAATCATGTGAGGAATGTTGACCTGAATGCTTGTCCCATGACGCCACCTTTTGTTTGCTGCAGTAAATATATTTAATTCATCGATTTCTGTGCAAATCTAGAGACACTGCATATGGAATCTTTCCCCAGTCACACTAATGAGAAAATAAAATTACTGTTGTTAATTGTGCTGTGTCACTAGTAGTGTTGCTGGAGAGGGCAATAGGGTGATTAGCATGTGGCTATTTATATCTTACTGCAAAACTGCAACTGCAGTGTTCTCTAGCTGCAGTGCAGCAGTGATGCTGCTGCGGTTATAGCTGTTAAGCCTGTTTAAAAAAAATAAATAAATAAATCACAACTGGCAACTATGACTTGTGGAAGCATTGTAAGCGTAGACGTCAGCTTTTAATATGAACAGCTGGAAAACTGTTCATTTGCATAACATAACTGGCCACAAGCACATTCGGTCATATTCCCAGAGCTGAGTTTCTTAAAATTATAGACATAAAATAATTTTGAGAAACAGCCATTATATAGAAAAGGCAGACATGGATGTATTAAACCTCTTAAAATGTGTTGTTGTTAAGAATTCCTGGCTCGCTATCTGACTAGTAAAGTACACTTCCTGGGGCTTTCGTGCATCCTTTAGAATTTTATTTTCAGTTTTTCTTGCATGGTTAAGAGGTTGGCCTCATTTGTATGTTGCCTATAGGAGTACTATGTGATACTATGAGTTTTGTTGTGCACTACTACCCAAACTGTGTTTTTAACAATAGTTTGTGATATATACAGTATTAAAGTCACAGAACCCACTAATAGTGTGTTAAATTACTGAAATCTCAGAAAAATATTTTGTGTAATAAATTCCAGCTATGGTAAATGCAATGTAAAGATTTAGTCTTACTGGCTGTTTCCCTTCTGTGGCTTTCAGTAGTTATTTCCTTTTTGTTTATGAAGTCCTTAGTAAAATGACCATAAGTGTATTCTTTTTTTAATCGGTTGTTTTATATACAGATAGGTATGTCTTCTGACGTTTTCAATTGCCTGTTATGTTTCTTATTTAAGGGATATCTAAATAATAAGGTTGTCGTTTTTTAAATATACTTTTCTAATTTTGTTGGCTTTTATTTAAGCCTAAGAAAAACGAATATAGGAGAGTACCTCGAAAATTATACTGCAGTTTCCCCTCCCCCTCCCAAAAATGTGAGTAATGCAGCAGGCTTGGACAGGACTGAACTGGATTAAACCGGTTTACTTGCCCTTGCTTCCTGATTGGCTGACAGACACAATAAACAGGCTGGTAGTTCTTAGTGTTCAGGAGCAGATCTAAAACCTTAGTATAATGAAATCCTTTTTTGTTGTGTGTACTGTAGCCACCTGTTTTCCAGATCAAATTGGTTGCAGTTGCATATGTTTATTAATATAAGATCAGTAAACTGACATTTTGTATTGCACTATAGACCACGCATATAATGTCATTAATACCGCTGAACTATTGTTCAGTTTTAACTTATGTTAAATGATTGATTGGGGAAATATTTTAAGGTTTATGTGTTTGAAGGAGTTTCTTTAAATTGGGCAAAGAAAAGCTTAAAGAATATTAGGCTACGCTTGCCCCTCCGACCCTGACCAGGATAAGTGATTTGGAAAAGGGTGTATTTATAGATTTTGTGAGCTATGTGAGCACCGGAATCTGGAGTACTGTTAGGGATTGTACTATCACTGCTACCACATGCAGCAGTATTTCCTCTCTCGATATCCTGCGGAAAACTAACTGGTCTATTATGTCTGAGTTCGCTGACTCTACAATACTATTACAGAGACAGTGCTGTCTGATTTGGTTTTGAATCTATGACTCCAAAATGGGCAGAACTATTGAGTGAAAAAGCCTAGTCTATAGGCTTTGGGGTGGGGGAGTTAAATTCTTGCCTTGAGTGGTGCCATCAAAATAAATTGGTGGTCCATTCCATGAGTTATTTTTTGCTTTCCTAAAATACTTGTATTTTAATTAATTATTTTTTCTTTTTTGATTGCACATTTAGATGGCCCATATAATTGCTAGTTTTTACGATTCACACATTTACGATATGCATATATTGATTAGAGATGAAGAAATTTGCTTGCTGCGTTTGTAGACCAAATAAGACTTGGCTATATAAGATCCTATCTCTCAGAGCGTGATTTGCCTCAGATTGGTACAGCCCAAAATTTCCCACTGACTGGCTGTTGGTGTATGGGCGTTTAGAAGTGTTGTATGTTGACTCAGTGTCAGTTCTTTGTAAGAAGGTTTTTATTTTCACGTGCATCTTTGTAAATAAAGAAGGTTACTTGTCAGCTTATAATTTTATTAAGTCCATATGTTGTTCAAATGCAAGGACTTTTGGTTTCATCTTAAATTGAGCGATGCACATGTACTCCCTTTGCATGTTGGTGTTTTTTTTTTTTAAAGTCTGTTGAATTGTGTGTGATCATTAGAGCTGTAGGGTTATTCCGATTTGGTTCAGTCCTGGTGTCCCCTCCCCCACAACACGCTCTTTCTCTCCACGGTTATCGTGTTTCTTTGTTCACATAGTCACACTTTGTTTAGCTGAAAATTGAGAACGAATGACTCAGGAGCACGTACTTGCGCAGACTGCAAAACTCCCTGTCTATTTACTTGTTTGCTTAGGGAATTTTACAAACATTTGTATCTCGTTTTGGATGTTTTGCTCATAAGTCAAGAAACAGGTCATTGTTCTGTATGTATGTAAAGCAGTGATTTTTAATTTCACAGCGTTAATATTTTTTCATAAACATCAAATTTGATGACCCTGCATTGTTTTCAGAATATTTCTTAATTTTTTAATCTTATTTTTATTTCGTATAATTGTATGTTTTGACTATTCCGTGTGAAAGTATAACCCTAATGAATATACTTGAACTTGCGTAAATAAACATGCTTGAAAAATTGCAGTTTTGAATTGCAATATTATAGTTGGAGGCAAAATGATAAGTCTGAAAGTGAAATTTGTAATATAATACACACATTCTTTAGTGAAATTAATATGCTGTATTGTCAGTTATATTTAACTCATTTTCATTAAGCTGTAACTAGACTCCTACGCTTGAACCTGGTAAATAATGGAAATATTTTTGGTTTTCCTTATTTTTGTTTGAGATTAAGTGGGACAATGCTTATTCATTAAGATATGCAAATTGACATGTATAACTGCATTATTTTATTTTGGTTTTTATTTACCATAGGAGTTTGGTATCTGCCTTTAGGTTACAACAGCTGTGGGAGAGGAGTCTGGAAGTTTTAGGTCGTAAGTCTAGAGTCTTAACTAGGATTCTCCTTTTATAATCGTCATCAGTCTACTTCCCGTCTTGCCTGCCTTAGATTAGTTCTGGTTCCAAAATGAAGTGACAACACACCAAAATGAAGGAACATTTAGGATCCACATGTCATGATTCAGAATCTTGTAGATTCAGAATCTTGTTGCTTGTTTCTTTTTTGTTCGGTTTCTCTGTTTGCAAAGAGAATGGAATTGGTTTGGAAGGGAAGAGTGACATTTGTTTCCTTCCTGGAGCATTAACTTTTGGCTTTTTTTTTTTTAAAAACTCCATACAAGTATCACTTGAGGAATATAATGCATTCAGGCTGAAGGCTGAAATGGTTTTTATAGATTGCTGGATATTTATATTATACTCTCATTACATACCAAAAAAATTAAACAAGGAGTTCTGCTGGAATTCAGTCAATCCCTGTTTGAATTTTTGTTAAAGCAAGTTTTACCAGTAAAGGCTTGATTTGTCATATGGAACGTTCTTATTAAAGTCTTTGAATATGTTAGCCTGTGCTGGTTTAGGCAAATGTCCTTCGCCATCGGTATCTAGCAATACCCATCAGTGTGTTACGTAAACCCCATTTGGAACAGGAAAAAATGTAGATGACCACTCACCTTAAGAAATTGGCTTGACTAGTTGCCTACGGTTATATAGCAGGGTTGTAAGACACTATCCCAAGTGGGCTGTGTTAAGATCTCTGGTCTGGCTATCATTTACACCAATTTTGCTAGCTTAATCATTAATCACCGGAAATCATTTTTTTTTTCTTCAGCTTTTTGTAAGGGAAATCTTGTGTACAGGGAGTCTGGAATGTGGTGTTAGTGACTCCTATTGCGCATGCTTTCCCAAAACTATTGTGCTTGATTTTGCTATGTTTTAAAATGAGCTCTGTCGTGTTCCATGCCAATTTGAACCTTGGAGTCAGAGAACAATTGAAAGTACTGCTTTTGCAGCTTTAGCAATCTCTTCATCGTTACCGATGCCAAATCTCTGAATAATTCTGTAACAAAGCTACGTTTGACAGTGGATTAGCATTAAGCATCCGAGAAAGGGGAGTGCCGTTTGGGTTTTGGCTCTAACTATACTGGGGCAATTGCACAGGACCTCATTTTGATTCTATTTTTGTGGTTATAATAAGGTGAGGTATATAAGCAGCCGGGGAGAAATGTCTGGAAATAAGCTACAGGAGTAGTGGCTGCTTCATGCTGAAGTGTTGTGCCTAGGGGAGCTGATGGGCAGTGCAGCCACTGAGAGTGATGTGTGTTCTTTTGGAACATCTATTGGTGCTGGAGAACCGATTGAATGCCACATAACTAAATGAACTGCTGGGGATCTCTTTGCTGGCAACTATGAAAACATATTCTTGATGAAATAACCAGAAGGCAGAAAGGGAGTATTTTCATCCATCCATCCATTTTCTGTACCCATTTGTCCTATGCAGGTTTGCAGGGGTCAGAAGCTATGGCCCAAGGCAGGGAATGACCCAGGATTGGGTGCCAGCTCAGGCTGGATGATATAAAGGATCTATCAACCTATCATATAAATGATATAACTTCCATAACAGTTTGGTAAGGAACATTGCGTGATGGCATATATCAGTCTATCACACTACGGATGTGAACACGGTTCCGACCAGTCTTATGGTAGTCTTTTAAGAACAAACAACCTATGTCCAGCAAACGCACAGAGTTAGAGCATGTCACCTGCTACTGTTTTTGAATTATCATAAACGTGAAACGCGTGCTCGATCAGAAGAAACTTTGTTGTAGAAAGTGTATTAATAACTGCTAAAATTGGAGATAATGCAAACTTATTTCACTGCTCACAGCATTGCCATCCAGTAGAAGATACAGAAAGCAAGTGCTTAGTTGGATGCCATCACTTAACGTTTCCACTTTCAATGTGATGAGAAATGCAGACATTCCACCTGAGGAATATTGATTTCAGGGAGGCAGATGGGGGGCATCCGGGAGGTAACAAATGTGACCCACGATGCCTTGCGCAATGATGTCACCACCACAGGCCCGATACTGTATGTATGTGTGTGTGTGTGTGTGTGTGTGTGTGTGTGTGTGTGTGTGTGTGTATAATATAAATATATAAAGTATTGCCAACTGTGGTGAGAGCGGGGCGGGCGGAAGCACAATTTTAACAACACTGACTAGTGGGACAACAGATTTCCGGGACTGCGCGTCGTTTGCCGGTGTCCAGGAGCTGCTGTCAATTTATCAATTTATCAATTTCCTGGAGAGTTGGGATGTCTGGAAATGGGACAAATTACTTCCAGATTGGTGAGTAAGTGAGAGGAAATCCAGGATCAAACCGTACCGTCTACATTCCTCGTGATATGGCCGATGGCAAAGTTTATTTTTCTGTGAATTTTTTATTTTTATTTATTTTTTTTTTTAATACATTTGTTTGCAGTCCATTCAAATTGTCACTTTATTTTCTGAATCTAGTTAAGGTGAATCCTAAGGAAATTTTAAGCAAAAATGGAGCTGTTGAGTAAAAAAAGAATAACTTGATAAGCTGATAATTTTCATATCAGTTGCGCGATAATTATCACGATAAAATATTTTGCCATATTGCCCAGCATCAACCCCTTGCAGACGTTTTTACTCAGGGAACATTTAAGTGGCTTAGTCAAATACACTTGACCCTTAAAAAAAAAAAAAATACCCCTTGTGGCCATTTTATCACATTTATCAAATTGCAGCAAAGTGGTCATGTTTCATCGGTCACTCAAATGTTAGTTATGTAGACCAGTATCTAACCTTAAATATAGCTGTTGTGATTACTCGATTTAAACTCTCCTTCTTCATTACTCGCTAATATGGCAGAAGGAAGACTGAGCATAGCAGATGAGGGTCTAAATAAAGAGTGGAGCACTAAATATAAAAAGTGAATAAAAATGCAGCCATCACAGAACTTAAAGATCACAACCATTTGACTACATTGCAACAACATCTTAAAGATCCATGGACTCACCCATTAATGTGAGGTTAGCTATAGATGGATTACAGTTATGTACCTCTTGGAGTAACCTGGCCTAACTTTATCAATCTCACATAAATTTAGTTAGTTTTTTACATTCTACAATTTCTGTATCTCAAGATAATTTCCACAAAAATTAAGTCTAGCTCTATTGCTTGGCTACATCTTACGTAATGCATAATAACCTTATAATATTTTTTTAATGAATGTATTCAGTAGGTTTGAACGATGTTGGAAAAAGGTAACATTACAATATTTAAAATTTTTATGTTAAATAATGCAATATTTATAAAAGGGGAAAAAATTAGAAATATTTGCCCAAAATAAAGATTACCGAAAAAGAAATGTTGTATTTGTCAAATTATGTTAATTTGAGTTGAGTGGTACCAACAGACACAAAACAGAACTGATAAAATACTTGCTTTTGTTCAGTATTGTCTCTTTGAAATCAAGAATATTTCCATACAGCGGAAGACAAATGTCTTTTGGCAACCAGTTCTTGTTTTTCCTTCACTCAATGTGTCATGTTGTCAGTGACTGAATCTAACAGCATGAATGTGATTAATTTTTTTTTTTTATGTGTACCACATAATATTGAAAAGGAACAAGCATTAAAAGCTTGCAAAGTTTTGTTTCTTGTGCCAGAGTAAGTTTTGCCATAAAATTGATGGTCTAAACTCAGCTGATTGTCGCGGTCATTTCGATGTGACAGTTACATATGCAGAACATGTGGTTTCGATATTAACATCACACATTGTGCAAGCATAGTTTTGCCTAAATTGGCCATATGTGTCACGGTCAGTGACCGTGTACCCTGTAGAGCTGGGCGATAAGTCAATTTTAATCTATTAATTTGAATTTACAGTTCAGGACGATGTGTTTTTATGAAAATCGATTTTATTACTAATTTTACACGTGAGTGCCAAAAGTGGAACTAATGTGACGCAGCGCTCTTCACAGGTAAATTAGCGCGGCGACCCAAACAAGTTGCTGCGTTCATTTAACGAAATTGGAAATTCAAACTCGGAAAGGGGGGGACGGGAAGTGACATTTTCGTTTCGTGACGTGTTTCTTCTGCAACTTGGAAAGAGGTAAACGAACACTGGAAGTAGCAGTAGCAGTGTCAAAAACAACATGGCAACGATAGGCTAAAAAGCTGGAGCTTGTGCCCAAGAAAGGTGTTACCACATCTATAATGTGGAACTGGTTCGGTTTTGCGCCGTCGGACACGGACCAAACAAGTCCTCGGTGCAAAGTCTGTTTAAAAACTGTTGCAACCAATGGAGGCAGCACAAGAAATTTATTCCAGCACGTAAAGCAGAGGCACGCGGCGGAGTGGGAGAAGTGCCGATCCCACCAAAATGAAAATAGCCGCAGCACCAGCACAACATCCAAAGTCAAGCAAGCAACCGTCCCAGACACGTCTTCGAACTGTGTGCCATATGATAAGAACGGGGCACGGTGGTAGGCGATAATAAACACGATCGCGATGTATATAGCAAAAGACATGGTGCCCATACATACTGTGGAAAAGCCGGGATTCATTAACATGCTAAAAGTTTTAGACCCGAAGTACGTTCCTCATTTTTCTTATCACTAGCAGTTTTTCAAAAGCTTTCTTTTGCACTATGTCAAGCCCAATGGCATAAAGTATTTACTTAATACCAAGCTGACATGATAAAATTGTGTGTTTTTTTTCTATTATTATTTCAATATTACTTATTACTTTTATTTATAAGTTTGAGGGTGTATTGTGTTGTTGCCAGTTTGAAAATACGCCATAGAGAAAGCTTGTAAAGTTTTTATAAGTTTCTAAAAGTGTTTACAATGGCATGGTCTGCCATCTTACTTACAAGCATCTTTTATGGCTTGTCAGATTGCACTTTAACCCTAAAGTAAAAAGCTAAATAAAGTTAAAACTTGTTTTGAACCATTTATTTGTCATCTGTAGTTTGATTTTGAGTAGGGGAGGGGAAAATCGATTAAAATCCGAAATCCGAACTTTATTTTTTGTCCTGAAAGGTTCTGGTAGGTGGGAATTGATGCTGACTTTAAGTGAAAGGAGTGTAAACTTACAGTCCTTTTTGTATTTTAGAAACATCTAGAAATATTCATTGACAAATATTGTAAATGGTTTTTAGCAGGCTTATACATACATCTCAAGTAAAACTGGAAACATCTATGTGAATGTTGTGTGTAGGATCTTATTTACCTTTGAGTAATAAGTAAAGACTGACATATCAACCCCCCTAAAGTTTTGTCGTAAATGGTACAGTCTGTTCTCAGCTGTAATTTTCCACTGTCTGTTTCACAAAGAGGGGGATGGGTGTGCACAAGTGTGTGCTTGTGTGTTTTAATAAAGGTATCCTTTACTGTGTTGTAACATAGTTGGGGGGGGGGGGGTGAAATATGTGGGTGTTTGTTTGCTAGCACTCAGGATAGGTTAGCAGTAAGTCTGGTATTCAGTGTGATAAAGGCTTGAAGTGTGTCCATTTGTGTATGTTCACACTATCTTGTGTCTGTGTTGGCGGTGGACCAAATTCTGCTGTGCGTATGGGATTGTGCACACAAGCAGGTATATAAGATTTTCTGCATAGCTCTCTGCTCTGTACGAATTAATCTTTCTTGGAGGGTGTGCTTATTTTTACTTCCAATACATTTTGGATGGCTTCATCTTGAATTATTAGGAATGGTCTCCCTCCAAATAATAGTTGGTACAACCCTATCTAACCTATGCACTCTAGCTGTTGCAAGTTCCTTTGTTCACCACAAGGCTTTTCACATTTATTTTGCCCCTTGTCCAACTGAGAATGAAAATCTCAGTGCTGTACACTTTTCAACAGCAGTCAACAGACCTTACTGCCCCTACTGTTATATACAGCTCAGTGCATGGTGCGATATGAATATGTGGCTGTCTTATTCATATGATAAAACGATAATACGATTCTCTTATCGGTTTTCGGTTACAGAATGTCTAATATCTGGATGTTATTTTATCAGCTGGGCAATGTTATCATGTTTTATGATTTAATGTTAATACATAAATGTAAGCATTCTTAAGCAAAAATTAGACATGAATGTGTTTACTAATTTAACTAGATGGAATCGTCGGTAGCTACTTCAGTCTGAAAGTAAATGTGTTTTGTTTATTACAGTCATATGAGTACTTTGGACTTAACTTGTACTTATTTGTGTTGAGGGTGTAGAAAGACCCAGAGGTTGTGTGTGATTTTGGGTAATTTTCAGTAGTATTCTGTTTTCCTTGAGTTGTTAATGGTAGTGGTAAAAAGTCCATTAGTTGGACCTCTTCTGTGTACTTCTATGTACTATGGCAAAATAAGTACATGTTTCAACTGGGGTTAGGGAGACCAGATAAAATGAATGAAAGCTTTGCTTCCTTCCTGCAACAAGCTACATCATAATATTTGTGTTTTTGTTTCCACATTTACCTGTAATAAAATAATTAAAATAGTCTTGAATGGTTAATGTTATAGGTCAGAACAATGGACTCCAACCTTTCATACAGTAAGAGCTACTTTTACAAAGAGAATAATCTGGAGAGAGACCGAGCTTGGGGGTTCCCTTCCGTAGATGTTGCTAAATGAGGGTGGGGAGTAGTGAAGGTGACTGCCTCATTTTTGCAATGGACTAGGAATGTCTTAAAGATTGACCTGTCTGTGGCGTTTGCAGCGGGAGGAATGACCCATAATGCTGGCTGAGGGTTTAGACCCCGCAAAAGGGGCTTTTATTAACAGGATAAGGGAAGAACGGGAACGCAAGCCACATTCAACAGAGACATAGCTCAGACAATTACCGACACGGGGAACCGGACGTAGACTGGCTAAATAGGGCAAGACATCAAGGAGGAAACACCAGGTGGGCGTGATCAGGCAAATGAAGAGATTAACACATCAGGAAAGCACAACGAGGCACAGCTGAGGCCAATCAAGCCCCGCCTGAGGGAAACACCGGGACTAGACACGCAGGGCGGGGCTGATCATGACACTGTCAGTCGTGATTTACCAGTTGGCAACTACTGAGTTGGAAAAGAGGAGAATGTAGTTTATTCAAGTTTGGCAGAAAGATTCCATGTCAGCAGGATAGGGTGTTTTTCTGGATTACGAACAGTTAGCAGCTTCACCTGGTGTCTCCATTTTTGAAGTGTTCTTTATTTGAGTGCAATAACCAATTTTTTTTAATATGGATGGTCCTTGAATGTGCTTGGCCTCTCTTGGCATGGTGACCATCACTTGTTCTGTGACCCCCCCCCCCCCCCCCCCCCCCCCACCCACCCCCCCCCCCCCCCCCCTCCGAGGAAAACCCGCAGCAAAACCCCCAAACGCCCCCTCCTCCCTCTG
>JAODKM010000126.1:20067663-20082751 GCA_026780845.1 Petrocephalus sullivani
TGTGCGGGGTGGAGGGTGTGTGCTTGGCGGCTTGGCCCGCCCCCGTGTGCCCGGCGGCGGGGGGGGCTGGCCCTGGCTCTGCGGGGCGTTGGTGACTGGGTGGGGTGGGGGGGGGGGGGGCAGGGACAGGTAGGTAATAAAGTTGTGTTTTTCTTATTCTCCAGCTTTCCTCTTTCATTCCCGAATACCAGAGAAATCCCTTGTAATCATTTTCCCGCAAAGGATTGAAATAGCTTAAAAACAATTAGCTATCTCTGACCGTACTACGGATAATCCATTTTTTGATGGTGGGGTTTTTAGCAGTTTATCTAATGAATGCATTCTTTGTAAATTACAGCACTGGCATCATAATGATGCCCGTGCCTCCGGGAAACCTGAAGAAGCAACCGGAAGACAGGACAATCTGGAGAAATCCCATTTATATGGTCGCCCGCCCTATGAAGTGCCCTTCCAATGGAAAGGGGTGCCATTATGAAGTGTGCTCTATGTTACCTCTACATGAGTGGACATCAACAATAACAATACAATAATAAAATGATACTTATAATGTGATCAGGGTTGGAATGGGACTGAGTTTCAGCCTGGAATGTCACACTGCAGACCGGTCTTAGTTGAGCGGGGGGTGGGGGGGTTGATCTCGTGGTCCGCATTAAATTGTACATCATGTCCGCCTGTTGAGAACCCCTGCTATAGTGTTAACATTAAATTATTTCTCACCCTTTGTCCCCAACCCACAACCAGGCCGGCTCAGCAGGTTTTCTCCAAATTCTCAGGATTAGCCCTGATTGAAATGCGTGATGGTGAGGTCAGTCTGGGCACCACAAAGGTAAATATTTATAGCTTCCTTCTGAAGCATATAAACAGTAGGTATGATAATGGAAATGCAGGCTTTCTGGCAAATTAATCTGAACAAGAACCAATGTCAAACTACGGACTGCTTTACCCTACCGCACGAAATGATGCATGTCACAATATTTCAACAGCTGAAAGAGTTATGATAAGGAAAGGACCTGCTCTAGGTGTATGGAACGATGAGGGGCAGAAGGACAAGCTTTTGGGTATCATGATAGTGCTGAAATGAAAACGGGGCAGGATTCTGTCAGTATGGAGGAAGACCTATGCAAAGGCCTCGTGTTTGGAAGAGCGGCACTGAGTGCTTACATGCTGGGCTTTCCTGTTTAGCTCATTTCTCTAAGGCCAGAGAGGGCGGCGGCCAGCAGGCGGGAGGCCGTGTTTACTCACGCAGGACGCTCAGGGCGATGTTGGCGCAGACGGAGATCAGCAGGGAAGCGGCGAGGACAGCGGTCAACCGGCTCCTCATGCATCCCCTCCCCCGTTTGGCCCCCACCTCTTCGAGTGACGCCGGCCCAGCCAATTGCAAACAAACAGAGGGCAGAGAGCGTGACCCGCGAGCGTGCTCCCTCTGCGCTCTCACGTCTGCCGCGGCAGCAGCCAAAACACTCATGTGGACATGCTAACAGGCTAATACCGGACGCTGGCTGAGAGATGGCCAAGTGTCATGACACAGCAGACGGAATCTAGTCACACATACAGTCTGAGTGGCCGCATTATCAGGTACATCTACTAAGTACTGGGTTGAGAACTCTTGTTACCGCCAGAGCTTCTTTAAGGCTGGGCGAGTTGTGCATTCAGGGAGGCTGTCCTGCATATTATCTGCTGTTAGCTTTCCCCCTGGGGCCCTTCCGCTTAGCTTTGACAGTCAGCCCAGTTCCTCTGACCCTGCTGTTAACAAGGTGTTCTCAGCCACAGAAATCAGCCTTGTCCAGACTTTCTCTGTAGACACTGCGCTGTGTGTACATCCAAGGAGGCTGCCTGTCTCACCGTTTTCGAGATGTATTAGATCTAGCATCTCAGCCGCTCTGAAGCTTCGCCTAAGCGTCAATGAACCCGCCTGCTTGCTCTGTGTATTCAGTATAAAACACATACCTCGCTGTTTGGAGGACTGGGCTGTTTTCCATAGCAAGCAAAGTGTACAGAAAGACTGGCCACTGAGTGTAGGATAAGGTCAGCGATCGTGCGAGAGCCCCGTCTGCATCATAATGAATGAATGACTCCCACATATAGAGCCTGGCTTGGGGAATTAATGACTAATGTCACAACCATTATGTTAATCTGTCTCACGGTTGCATAGGCAATTTCACAGATTTTGAAGAATACGGAATAATACGGCAGATTACCTGGGCCGGCCTGGTTTTCCATGAGGATGGGGGCTTTGCCTCTGGGGGAGATGCTTTCATTGAATTCCTGTAAGCTGGTATAATTCTCCATGTTCTGCCAGTAAAATTCAGCACGTTTACTTTTTATGTCCCTGAGCTGCTGAATTTTTATCTTGTTCTCCTCAATTTTTTTAAGGCTTTAAAGTTAGTTAAATTTTCCTGCCTTCTTCGGTTAGATCATAAGTTATTTAAAAAGCAAACAAAAGCAACCCTGCAGTGTGATAAATCCGAAGAATATCTGCCGTCACAACGCCGCAGAAGATGGAGCCTTTCCTTTCTGGATCGCACACTTGTTGACTTGAAAGTTGTTTTTTTTTTAACTGGGACGGCTGGTTTCCCTCTGATGTTACTTTGCTGTGTGCCTGTTCCCCCTGATATTTTGTACTGTTTTGGGTGAGGGGTGAGTGGTGTACGTGTAGACTGAGGGGGTGGGCTTTGGCTCTGGGAACAATGTGTATTTTAGAGAGAGCTAGAGAGAGAGAGAGAGAGAGAGAGAGGCTCAGCACACGCTCTGTAGGGAGAGATTATGGCACCACGTTGGGTCTAGACCGAAAACACCAATGTTTCCACATCTGCAGACTTCCCGGCACCCATGCCAAAAGGCCGAGGACTGAATGTTTTCACCATTGCAGACTCCCTCTATCTGCTGTGATTGCAAAACTTACCGTAAACTGCTGTTTCCCAGTCCAAGAAAATATCACTTTCTTTCTCCTTCTTCAGCTATAACATGAAGAAAAAAGCAGATGCAAAAGGTAGAGAATAATGGTACAGGGTCCCATAAAATATATATATATATATATATATATATATATATATATACACACATATATAAAAACATTTCCAAAATAGTTGGGACGCTGTCTAAAACGTCAATTGAAACAGAATGCAATTATTTGCAAATTATGTAAACCCATATTTCACAAAAAATCAAAACTGAGAAATTGTATTGTTTTATGATATGCTCAATTTGAATTTGATGCCAGCAAAACATTTAGAAAAAGTTGGGACAGGGGCATGTTTACCGCTGGGTTGCATCACCTCTTCTTTTAAACAACACTCTGTAAATGTTTGGGAACTGAGGAAACTAGTTGCTGGAGTTTTTAAAGTTTTGAAACTGTTCAACATTTTGGGGTCTTATTTATTGTATTTTTCATTTCATGATGGGTAAATGTTTTGAATGGATGACCGGTCTGGATTGCAGGCCGGTTTTTCTCTACAGAGCAATGCTGTTGTAATACACACCGAATGTGGTTTGGCATTGTCTTGATGAAATATACAAGGCCTTCTCTGGATGGCAGCATGTGTTGGTCTAAAACATATCGTTCAGCATTAATCGTGCCTTCCCAGATGTGCAAGCTACCAAAGCCATGGACGCTAATGCACCCTGGACGATCCCTCTCTTCTTTAGCCAGGAGGATGCAGCGTCCGTAATTTCCAAAAAAAAAAAATTTTATCCATCAGACCCCAAGAAAGTTTTCCATTTTACCTCAGTCCATCTTGAATGAGCTAGTCAGCGGTGACTAGATGAATGGGGGAGCAGAGAAGTCAGCAGTGTTTCTGGATCATGTTTTGATATGGTTTCTTCATTGCATAATAGAAGTTTGCCCAGTTTTCTGGATGCAGCAAAGCACTGTGTTCACAGACACTGGTTTTCAGAAGAGCCCATGCATTGATTTCTAGTATAGAATTGTTTAGGTATTTAATGCAGAGGACCCAAAGATCACGGATATCCAGAATTGGTTTTTGGCCTTGTCCTTTGCGTACAGAGATTTCTCAGGATTCTCTGAATCCTTTAATGACATTATGTACCATAGATATGAAATTCCCACATTCCATTACATTGAGGAGCGTTATTCCTAAATTGTTGCATTATTTGCCCACGCAGTCTTTCACAGTGGTGAGCCTCTCCCCATCTTCACTGCACAGAGACTCTGCCTCTCTGGGGGGCTCTTTTTATACCCCATCATCTTACTGACCTGATGCCAATTAACCTAATTAGTTATGACATATTCAACCAGGTGTTTTGTTTTAGCATTGCACAACTTTCCCAGTCTTTTGTTGCCCCTGTCCCAGCTTTTTGGAAACATGTTGCCGGCATCAAATTCAAATATATATTTATTGATAAATATTGATTTAAAACCAATGACAATGCCACTACAAATTTTAAACAAATAGACATCAGTAATAGAGATAGAATCAGTACATATACACACGCTGGCCACTTTATTAGGTACGAATTGCTCACACCCAGTTGGACGTCTTTTGCCTTCAGAGCTGCCTTAATTCTTCATGGCACAGATTCAACATTCCTCATAGACTTTGGTTCTTGTTGACATGACAGCATCACACAGGTGCTGCAGATTAGAGGAGTCACCCACAGAGCTTAACAGGAGGAAAAAACAGACCACCAGAGGGGCTTGTGTAATAACGAAAAATACTTTAATAACTTCATATGTGTCATTTTTAATTAACATAAGACATTTTGCCAATAGGCTTTAAGGAAGAACAACACTTTAACTTAAACATGTCATTTTAAATTAATATAAAATAGGCTTATAAATAGTCTTGGACCAGGGTTCAAGTCTCTGCCTGGGTTCCATGAGTGTGGAGTTTGCATATTCTCCCCTCGTGGGGTTTCCTCTGGGAACTCCGGTTTCCCCCTGTAGTGCCCCCCCAGGGAAATGCATGGCTTTTATTTTTAATAATGGTTATATTCAGTGGCAGAATAAATACATTAAAATGTTTAGTTGTCATGTTTCCAGTGGTTTCAATTTATGTGTTCAGTATGGTGGCAGCAAAGCTGTTAAAATTAGTTCTTGGGTGAAAATTGAGAAACCAAGCCATGATTGGTTATGTATTAGCCTATCGAAATGATGGGGCGGGTCTGATGAGAGGGAGTTCGAGAAGGAGATGGGTAGGAAGATGTTTTTTTCCATATTAAGTTTTAAATGTACAGTTAAATTAAAAGCATGTGCTGTCTGGGTATCGTTTATTTAGCTATTCACCACATTTATTTTTGGGACTCTATTGGCAAAGCAGAAAGTCAGGTCAGGTCAGGTTGGGGAGCATGCATTAGCACAACACATTGTTGCACCCACCACACGACGAAACATCTCGGCATCCCAGCTGGCGACCCCCTACGCAGATGCGCGGTCCCACCCTCCGGAAGTGGCCATCCATCTGGTCCTGGTGTTACATGGGCGTCCCCTTGGCCTGGTCAACTGCCTGGATCCTCAGCCAAGAGGATCCCGCGAGCCGCATCATCCTCAGAGAGTCACACCACATGGCCATAGTGCTGTAACTGGCACTCCCTCACAATGCAGGTAATGTGCCTCATTCGGGATCCCCGAGCAACCGATCGTTCTACACAAAGTCAAATCAGCGGCACCCAAGGATTCTCCGATGAGACATATTACCGAAGCATTCCAAAACAGGGAGCACCAGGACTCTAAAAACTCCGACCTTCGCTCTCTTACAAAGATATCGGGAGCGCCACACACCCCTTTCCAGTGACCTCATGACCCTCCATGCTCTCCCAATCCGTCTACTGACTTCATAGGAAGAGTCACCAGTGGCTCAAATGTCGCTGCCGAGGTAAGTGACCCTCTCAATGTGGTTGACACCCTCCCCGCAGAAAGACCCACTGCTGATGGCTGTGCCTAAGAGGTCATTAAAGGCCTGGATCTTAGTTCTTACTCAGGACACTCATAGACCCAGACATTCAGACTCTTCGCTCAGTCTCTCAATAATATCCAGAGTGCCCTGCGAGACGAAACACCTCCTTCTGGGAACATTGGCAACGCCAACACAACCCTCTGCACAGAGCCGGCCCAAGGCATAAGCGAACTAAGCGGCTGCTTGGGGCCCCCACGCCACCAAAGGCCCCCATGAGTGCTTGAAATGTCAAAATATCTTGATTTAGGTGGTGGGCGGGGGGGCAAATCAAATTCTGCTTAGGGCCCCATAAAAGCTCTGGCCAGCCCTGCCTCTGCAACCTGAAGGGTCTTATCATGGAAGGTCTCCCACATCTCATTCAAATCAGCAGCCGCACCCAAGTCTGCTAGTTCTTCCCTCAAAATGTGTGCAAACTCATCAGAAACAGCTTGATCTTGGAGTCTGGCCAAGTCCAGACTCATTCTCCTAGTAGGTGGTAACCTACTGGACCGAAGTTGAATCATCAGAGTAGCTACAACAAGTCTGTGGTCTGAATTTACGAACTGGGCACTTCTGTAGATTCTGCAGGTCTGCTAAAGCCTCCAGTGTTTGGCCCCCAGGATGTGATCGATCTCTTTCGCTGCATGACCAGTATTGGAGTATCAAGTCCAGCGGTGCACCTCAGGGCACTGGAACCAGAATCCAAGTCAAGAAACATGGAACCACTTTCACCCTGGTTGCCAGACCTGTGGGGACCGACACAACCCTCATAGCTAGCCCAATCGGTGCCAGTGACCACGTTGAAGTCACCCATGACCAGAGGGGTGTCACCTCGTGGGCACCCATCAACCACCGAACGGGGTTGCAAATAAAGTTTCCCTGATCGAGACATCACTCACCGCAGTCAGAGCATACACTGAGACAACAGACAAGATACCCATAGAGTGCCTTAGCCTGAGTCTCATGATACGCTTGTTGAGAGGAGTGACGTCGGACACCACTGGGAGGAGCTGATCTGCCACAGCAACAGCTGCTCCCTGAGTCTGGCAGCCATCAGAGCGACCAGACCAGTAATAGGTATAACCACCTACAGAAATCTGGCCACTTCCCGGTCTGCATACCTCAGACTGAACCGCCACTGAAATGCAGAGTTTATGAAGCTCCCCCAACAGCAGGGGAAGATGGCCATCTTGCCAGAGAGACAAGACATTCCATGTGACCCGGACGGGTCACCTCAGAGTGGGACCCAAGTGCCGCCATGCAGTGGGCGACACCTCAGCACCACACCAACATGGATCTACAGCAGGCCTGACCCCACTGACTCTCTGGTGGTTTCGACTTTTCCAGGGATGGGGCTCCCAAAGGCCTTCCCTCTCACAATGCCTGTAGCCTTCCTAAAGATGGCTACAGCAGAGTTACTTCCTCAGAGAGGAGAAATGTCTCCTGAGAGCCTAATCAAAGCTGAGTGAGATGTTTTAAGGTTCAGGACTGACTTCAAAGTTCTCCTACTTGCATATACTGTAAGGCACTACTGTCTAGCACCTGCCTACCTAACAGAATTACTCCAAGCTTACAAGCCACATCGTGTACTTAGGTCACAAAATGCAGCTCTCCTCGTTGTGCCACGTATAAATAAATTGACAGTTGGCGGTAGATCATTCTGCTAAAGGGCCCCCATATTGTGAAATAGTTTGCCAGCCTTTGTTCAGGATGCATCTCGTCTGAAGACCTATTACTTCAGTTTAGCTTACCCGCAACCAAACACATAACACAATGTAACTCTGACCGCTGGTGTCGCTGTATATACCATGTCTTACCTATTACTCCTGTCCATTGTTCTGACCATCCATGCCATTTGCCTTTCCACATGTCTGGGTGGTGCCCGGGGTGGGCACCATCTGAGCTGGAGTCCTGGTCCAGTCTTGGTCCAGTCTCACAAATGGAGTGACATCATGGATATGGCCTAAGACCTACAACATCGTGGGGGCAGCCTTCAAGCCTTCAATCTGCCACCGTAAATGGGCCGGCATGGAGGACTGATTGGATCATTGGTGGACTTTGGCTTGTCCTGACAACAGTTCTCACTCTTTCTTTTTCTGTAATGTTAGCATGCCCAGGGGGGTTGGGCAGCCAGTTGACCTTGGACCCCCAGAGGTTTTTTTTCTCCCTGCTTGGAAGTTTTTGGTCCCTCTCCTCCGTTGTCAACTGGTTCATATAGTTCATATAGACCTTCAAGATGTTCACCAATAAGGATTATGTAACCCTGCATGGACTGGGGAGACCGGGGCCTCGCGAGACCTGGGGTGGGAGCTTGAGGGAGAGCGCCTGGTGGCCGGGCCTCTACCCATGGGGCCCAGCTGGGTATATCACGAAGTTACAACATGGTACCACCCTCCAGTGGACCCCCCACCTACAAGGGGGAGCTGTGGGGGCGTGCATTGTAGATCGGGTGGCAGTCAAAGCCAGGGGCATAAGTGGTGGAAAATCTGCCCTCTGCTGGTCTGGTGGAATATCCCTGCTGTGTGCATGCACTGACGGTAACCTTCTGCATCCACAGCCCGGAAGTGCACAGAGTCATACGTGGAAGAGTGAAGCATAAACTAGACTGGGCCCAATAATATGCTGCAGACTCTCAGGCCCGCTGCAATCAGGCCCCTTTAGTTCAAAACGGTATAATGTTTTGGAAACATCTATCGCATTAGGTATTGCGTTATTCATTCATGACATATGAAATATATTTATGTCAGGATTGAAATAGTATGGAAGCAATGCCATTACATGATGATTTTATTCTTTTTTATTCTTTTTTGCGTATGCGGGGTCCCAGGTCCTGGGTTTGACATTAAACAACATCCGGCCCTCCAACCTGCAGAGAAAAATGTGGCAGTTGGTGGCGGGATTGGGACTCCAGTCACTGTAAACACTTCACACAGCTGCAACTAAGCAGACAGGACTCCTTTCTGCTCTCTGCGGGAGCCGCTCAGCTGCAACTGCAAACAGGAAAGGGATGGGGAAAAAGCCAGAGGGTCAATGGGGTCAGGCCTGCTGGGGATCAGACCTGGCGTGGTGCCGAGGGTAGGCGCATGGAACGTGTTCTCTCCAGCATGATGACCACGGTCCACTGCTGTCCGAAGGGTTAAATATGTGGTAAACTTCACATTTCAGTGGCGGCACTCTCTGAAGTATGCAGACTGGGGAGTGGCCAGATCTCTGCAGGTGAGTGCACCTATTATCGGTCTGGTCGCTCTGAGGGCTGCCATAATCAGGGAGAAGTGACTCCTCCCACTAGTGTCCAAGGTCACTCAACGAGCGTATTATGAGACTCCGTCACTCTTTGGGTGTCTTGTCTGTTGTGTCAGTGTGCGCTCCGACCACGATGAGTGATGTCTCAATGAGGGAGACATTTCATATGCAGCTCTGCTTGGTGGTTGATGGGTGCCCACAAGGTGACACTCTGGTCATGGGTAACTTCAGTGTGACCACTAGCACCGACAGGCTTGTGTCGATCCCCATGGGTCTGATGACCATGGTGGAAGTGAGTCCCTGTTCCTTGATGTTGTAAAAGGTCAGGAGCTGTGGGTCACTGGATCCAAGTTCCAGGCCCCTGAGCCATATCATTGGACTTGGTACTCCAATACTGGTGGTCTGGTAAAGGAGAGCAATCACATCCTCGTGGACAAACGCTGGAGGCTCCTACAGAATTGCAGGGTCTACAGAAGTGCCCAGTTTGTGAACTCTGACCACAGACTTGTTGTTACTACTATAAAGATCCAGCTTTGGTCCAATAGGCTACCACCTACTACGAGAATGAGGCTTGGCCTGGCCAGACTCCAAGATCAGGCTATTTCTAATGAGTATGACGAACTTAAAGACTTGAGTGTGACTGCTGATTCAAATGTGATGTGGCAGACCTTCTGCAGGATATTTTCAGAATAAATCTACGAACCCTTTGTACTTCGGGGCATTGGACATGGTTCAAATGACATGGAAAAGCATAGCGCCAATCACACTTACCCACTACTTCTGAGTAATTGGCAACACTGTGTACCACCATAGCAAATTTTTTTGTCAAGAGCCAAAGAAAAACTTTTCGGCAAAAATAAAGGGAGCATCTGAAACAGATAAAGAAGCCATTGAAATACCTTCATTCTCATTGTATTAATCCTGCCCGATTGTGACAAAGGTAAGTTGTTCCATGTTTGAAGGTATGTTTTACCTGGCCTATGAGGGGAGTACGGTTTGCTTCGAAATGACTGGATAATGTATGTGTGACAGATATTCCAAGTTTTTCTGAAGTTTGTTTGGTGATCTGAAATTGAGCTAAACTCCTCAAAATTAGAAGGAGTTGCTGGAAAATTGCTAAGATTGTCAGAGCGCGAGAACCCCAATGGCAGGCATCAGGAGAACAAAATGGGGCTTTATTTAAGCAAAACGGGAGCGGGGAAACAACCCGGACTGCAAGTAGGTGAAACAAGAAGAGCACAGGCAACAGGAAGACTGGCATTAATGAACACAGGACTGGGAGGTGCTTATACACATAGCTAACGAGGGGCTGATGCGATGCAGGTGTGGATGGTAAGCACAGTAGGATTGGGAGCGACAAGGGAGAGTCATCTAGGGAAATTAGGAGGGATTCAGAGAACCACCAGTGACCCCTGCTGGTCATACCAGGGGATGAACAGAACCGGTGATGACAAAGTTGGTCTGTTAATTACAAGAAAAGATCATCTGCCTTGCCTGGTTTCACGTTCTAATGTAGAATAATTGGAGCAGCTGATATTTGTATGGACAGATGCTTGAGGTGTAGAATAAAAAAGAACAATCCAGGAAAAAGATTTGTCACCATCTCCAAACTACCTTTCTATTATGTCGAAAGCTTTGAATGTGAATCTTAAAGAACAGGCCCTGCCAGTTTATAAAACTATGCAGGTTTTCGGATATAATACTGGGTAACAGATATAATGCTGTAATCATGGCAAATCTGCTGCTGAAAAAAATTAAAGGAACATTTTTTAATCAGAGTATAGCATCCAGTCAATGAAACTTCTGGGATATTGATCTGGTCAGTTAAGTAGCAGAGGTGGTTGTTAATCCGTTTTAGCTGCTTTGGTGTTAATAAAATTAACAACAGGTGGACTTGAGGGGCAACAATGAGACGTCCCCCAAAACAGGAATGGTTTAACAGGTGGGGGCCACAGACATTTTTCCCTCCACATCTTTTCTGACTGTTTTTTCACTAGTTTTGCATTTGGCTACAGTCAGTGTCACTACTGGTAGCATGAGGCAATAGCTGGACCCTACAGAGGTTGCACAGGTAGTCCAACTCAATACATGCCAACTCAATACTCAATACAATTTTCATTTCCATCAAACGATGTAGCATCCTTTCGTTCCTAACACATTACCCAGTCTATATCAGTATAGCTATCCAGCATGATATTTTTTCCCGTTGAGACCTGAGGTGTTTTGAGCAGTGTATTTAAACATCTAAATTTAGCAAAGACAGATGTTGGGTATTGACCTGTTATTAACAAAAAAAATTGCCTTAGTCAGTGAGCTTGGTACAACTCTACTCTCCAGTGATTTTTAAACACTTGCCAGTAATAATGGGGTCAAGTTATCCTTTGACTTTTTTGTAGAACTCGATCGGGAATCTATCGGACCCAGGAGCTTTATAAGTCTGCACTGCATTGATAGATTTTATTATCTCTTCCAGGGTCAAAAGAGAATTCAGTTATTTAACAAGGTTAGAATCAGTGTGGGAAATTTAATATTATCAAGAAATTGGTTCATTTTGTCATCATCTGTAGGAAATTCAGTTCATTTGTGGGGGAGAACAGAAGGATTTAAATGTGGAAATAATTTCTGAAGGCTCTGTTGTAACAGTATTGGTGATATTTTTAATTCAGCCATGACGCTGCCTGGTAATTTAGTTGATGGACCAACACGCAACTGTATTCGTAACATGAACCATGTGCTTGCAGTGATAAGTGCTCCACCTGCCTGGCCGAAACATCAAACTGTGTTTGTAAGTCATGACGCTGTGTTTGGACCGACTGCATGACGTTAATCAACTTCTTTGATGGCAACCGCAAGTTCATTAAGCTTAATATGAAATGATCTGGCCCCTCAAGTAACATCTGAGTGATTCCCTAGTTATGAAATGGGAGAAAGATTCACTTTGGTTAAAAGGAAGAAGTCACTAACAGCAATGTAATGTACTCTCAGAAAATAATCCTCTTCTCCTTGCAAATGGTAAACTTCCAAAGTGATCAGTTGGTAGGGTGACTGAGAACTTAAATGTCCAGCAGTAATGGTGTGTGATCAGAGATCAGAATACTGGAAGAGGAGGTCCCACAGGTGTTTAAGAGCCTTCTATGATAATAGTCAGTTCAATTCAGTAAGAGTTATGAATCTTGGAGAGAGAGAGAAAAGAGAGAGAATTTTTTAAATAAAAGGATGCTTTTAAAAATATTTTAACAGCACCTAGTAAGTGAGTATTCTAAATCTATGGACAGATTAAAAAAAGGATGACAGGCATCTAGGAGGGTATTTTCTGGTAAAACTTTACTCAGAACAGAGAGAAGTACAAGAGATACAACTTTAAAAATACAAAAAACTTGAACTATATACATATACACTGCCCAGGCCAAAAAAGGCTCCATTTGAATTATACCAACAAATAATTAAAAGCCAATTTTTACAGCTCAGCAACACTATGCAGCAGTAAAGTGAAGTCAGCTGAGTGCCTGAATCTACTGCAGGTTTTCCCAGCAATGGATTTTTGTTTCCTGAATGACATGGGCATATTCCAGGATGAGAACGCCTCATCCTGGAATATGGCTCGGAACGGGCTCGGATTGTGAAAGACTATTTCAGGGAGCATGAGGAATCATTTTTACTTGTGAATTGGCCACCACAGGGTCTTGACCTTAACCCCGTTGAAAGTCTATGGGATGTGCTGAAGACTTTACGCAGAGGTTCAACTCACCTATCAGCAATACAAGATCTCGTGAGAAAATAAAATGAAAATAAATGTTGAGTTGCTGCATAAGCTTCTGGAAACAATGCTATGATTATGTGTGTCATAATCAAAGCTAAAGGCAGTCCAATTAAATATTATTATACATTTTTTTTGGCCTGGCAGTATTTTCAATGCATGGAAAATTGCTGGATGCTTACAAAGCCCATCAATCTATTATGCACACAGGTATGTGGTATTTATTTGACTTACATATACACATATGTACAAGTTATAATTAAATGAAAATGTGTCAGGATGTAGTCCTACTTTCCAGGTTTCATCATCGCTCAGGTCTTATAGAATCCCTTCAGCTGGGGACTGCAATGGAAAGGGAAAAGGATTAGGAGCATGAGAAGAGTATTTAATGTACAGTGACGTCAAAAAAAAGCAGGTGAGGGGAAACCACAGGAGTATGGAAAACAACGAATAGGGCATGGAGTGAAACGTTCCCCATCTCAGGGCATGGGGCGCCCCCACATAACTCGCGGGACCCCTGGTGGGGTGGCACACCACCGGCACTTTCACATGACCGACAAGTCACCAAGTCATCTCATTGTGTGTTTTTGGGCTGCTGGGGGGAGAATATGTAAGCTCCAAACAAGGAGTTGGAAGTGGGATTCGAACTCTTAACTCAACAAGCAAGAGGTCACTTAACCATCTATGTTATAATAAAAATGTGCAATATATATTAGATAGATAGATAGATAGATACTTTATTTATCTCCAGGGGGAAATTCAGATATCCAGTAGCTCATTCTAAAATAAATTAAAATGCTAAATACTGATAAAAATAAATAAAAATAAATAAAACACAATTAATTATAATAGATAAACAAGGGGGGGTGGAATCAGAGGACGAGGTCAGACAGTATTATTGAACAGTCTAATTGCAGTGGGGACAAAGGACCTCCTAAACTGCTCAGTTCTGCAGCGCAGTGAGAGGAGCCGTCTGCCACTGCTGCTCCTCTGCCCAACCATTAGGCTGTGCAGAGGGTGTCGACTCTTGTCCATTATAGCTTTCAATCTGTTTAGTGTGGCCCTTTCTACCACTGTTTTAGTAGAATCCAGTCTTCTGCCCAACACTAAGCTGGCTTTTTTCACCAGCTTGTCCAGCCTCTTGGTGTTTTTATCTGTCAGGCTGCACCCCCAACATATAGCAGCATCGCGGGACCCCTTATTTCAGCAATAAGCCCTTATGGATATAATCACAGGAGCGGTTTGTGGCTCAGCAAGGTATGATGCTATGCTTGTGACCGGAAGGCTGCTGGTTCAAATCCCAAGATGATGTCACCATTGCGCCCTTCAGCAAGGCCCTTAACCCTGACGTAGGGACTGGCTGACGCCGCTTTCTCCTCTATATGTCACTTTGGACAAAGGTATCTGCTAATAAGGGAATGGAAGTACGGAAGTGCATTGCATTCACAAAAGAAAAGAAAAATAGGTTATCTCATAATTTCGAGATCCTGATTAAAGTTAATATTTATAGTTATCAATCGGCGCTAAATTAGGCTACAGAATAAGGCACCGAACCAAGCACATTAGGGAAACACAGAGAGGTCAGACGCCAGACAGTAAGGCGCACACACGGTGGGTAATTTACACATGACATACGGGAGAAACCTGGAAAAAAACAGGAGTGTTGGCAGCTAAGAAAGCATCTTATATTTATGACTTAGGATCTCGTCATTATGAGATATTTTCTCATAATCACGTGACCCTGATCTCGTAATTATGAAATCTTTTCTCAGAATTATGAGACCTTTCCTCATAATTACGAGATCCTGATCTCTTAATTAGGAGATAGTAAATCATAAATACGAGATAACCTGTCTACTTTTTTCTTCTTTTATGAATACAATGCAGTTCCGTATGTGAGCTCTATCAGTTCAAAATAATTTTATGGGGAAGGTTCTGAGATGGTAGAGAATAAGTAAAACCCAGATTTACAGTGAATCACGCGCAGCGTGGTGGTGGGGGGGTAGGGGGGGGGTGCACTGACTTTTTGCAGCGGCAGTACTTCTTCTTGGGTCTCCTCCTGCATTGGACCCTCTGGATCACAGCACAGAGACAGAAACACGAGTTAGCAAAGGGAGGGTGTGGATACGGTGCCCCCCCCCCCCCCCCCCCCCCCCCCCCCCCCCCCCCCCCCCCCCCCCCCCCCCCCCGGGGGCCC
>JAODKM010000126.1:20085196-20108465 GCA_026780845.1 Petrocephalus sullivani
AAGTTCTCCCCAAGCGAGCTTGATGGGCCGAATGGCCTCCTCTCGTTTGTATATTTCTTATGTTCTTATGTTCTTACGTATGCACAAGAGCCGAAAAAGGCGTACGCAAAACAGTCAGATTTATATAGCTGCGCCTACGCACACTTGCAAAATTCTAAATCACACTTTTATATCATATTCCGCACTTTGCGCGCCCACACCCAACCATAAATGGCCAATGCAAATCACCTCATGAATATTTAACAATTCTAATTAATGTCATTAATGAATTAATTATATGGCAACCGAGAGGAAATGCAAGAAACAAGAAATCGAGGCGCCTGTGGGTTTTATTTGGTGGTCAATGCAGCGAGTGGCAGCAAGTTGCCGACGCTGTTAATGCAGTAAGTGCAGCAAACAGGACCGGACGGACACTCCTCACTTACGGCCGAGCTCCGCTGCTACGGCTGCGGCGTTAAGCGAATTGGTCGGTAAGCGAGGAGCTGCCGCTTACTGATATTTCTGGCATACTGTAGTATGGTCGTGGGTTCGTGCGAAGCATCTTTAGACATTGCTTAAATCTCACCTTGGCAACATTTTAGTATATTTATACAGTAGTGTACAGTATATTGTAATAAGCAAAATAGAGGGAATCAGCTCTAATATACATTACTTATTTTAGCATACTGTAAATGCAGGTAACCGCGGAGAGCGGGACCGGGCTTGGGAGGGCGCGATGCGGGATGAGCTGCTGGAGGCGGTCGGTAAACAGGTAGGTCGCTAAGTGCGGAATGTCTGTACGTGAAATAAAAAAGTGGTCCGATCTGAAAGTGACTGGTAAAAAAGAACCCCAGTCATGTCCATCATTAATACGCTAAGACATTTTAATAGCTGCAGTGTGCGGTAGCGCTGATGAAATATTATAAGTGCAGTGTGTGTGTGTGTGTGTGTGTATATATACTCCCGGAAGTTCCGCGAGAGTTGGGATGCCCGCAAGTGTAGTTTAATTTATAATTTGAGTCGGCGTATATATTTTTCAGTTGTAAAGTCCTTTTGGAATAATTATGTATCACAAATATAACCATGCACTTTTTACTATGATGAAGTGGATGTATATGTGACGTGTGAGGTGAAATTTACTGTACGAGTTCAATCACTAGCACAAGGCATCATTCTGTGTGTATATGATGCCGCTTACATTTTTCCTACTATCCGTCTTCATTTCACCATCTCCACCTGGGTCGCCAGTTTTCTCTAAGATGTTCGCACGCATGGCTCGGAGTTTCCGTACTGTCACGTGCCGTAAGGTTATGGGGTGTGGCCAGGGTGGGCTGGGGTCAGTACAGAAACGCACATTCTCCCGTCCAGTTTGTTTCTATAGATCGCGTCGTTTGCGTGGCAAGTGGCGTACACCTTTTTCAGGTCCCATTTTGTGCGTACGCAACGGCACTGACTTTGCGGGAATCCCCCACATTAACACAAGTAATACATCTAAAGTCTGGCTTTGCAAATCTCCGGAAAAAGGAATGAACAAATAAAATGTGTCATAACTAATGTTTGTTTTTAGGGCAATAAGCATCACTCACCTGTGTTTCAGAAATCAATATCCTCATAATACTGCAAATATTGCATTTTGCCAAAAACACTGATAAAATGTACAGTATACAGAGACACAAAAAATAGGCAGATACGCAGACACCTGCATGTACACAGAGACACACACAAACAGGCAGATACGCAGACACCTGCATGTACACAGAGACACACACAAACAGGCAGATACGCAGACACCTGCATGTACGCAGAGACACAAGCATGGTATGGTATGGCCCAGAAATTCCCATGGGCCATACCATACATACCTACACGCATCCAGACCAACCTATGATCCAGATTACTAAGGCTCCTGCCACTCAGGGGCCCTTGGAATCCCCCCCCCCCCCCACCAATGTGCCCCGGTCTAGGTACCTAAATACATATAAACACACACACTCCAACATAGAAAGGCAGGTTCCCTGCTCTCTCACCGAATGTTAGACTTGACTTATATTGTTTTATCACGTCTCGGTTTAAGTTGTCTTTGCTTCTTCCAAACTTCCAAGATACATCAACCCCTTTATTCTCTGATCTGGGTAAAATGACTTGGTGTCCTTCCTGGCCGATCACCACCTCTTCCTGCTGGCTCCCTGGCAGAACACATTAGAATGCTGCATCAACACCGTAACAATATCGAAAGAAGCTGGCAGCTGAACATATCTGTGCTATATTTTCCCATGAATGCATTGCTCTAAAAAACATATAAATATGCATCACCAAGCCTGGTTTTAACCACATTTTAATTTTAAAGCGCTGGAGATAAAGGCATTTAATGAACGAGGGCTGATGCTGGTAATCAAAATCCTAAAATAATTTTTAACACACAATAAACAGCCTAACAGGGATGATTTTTGTCAGCAGAAAATATGATTAGAAACTAATGACATACAATCTTTGTAAACGATTCCTCCCAATTCATAATATGCTAAAAGTAATTATCTTTAAGGCTTTATACTTAAATATGAAAGGGATAAAATCCTGTGTCTTCTTTAAGTGCAATGTCAGTTATCCTCATGTCTTGTCCCAGCAAAATTATCTGAGAATGCAGCGTACCGTATTGAAAATGCATCACCAACCAAAAAGAAAGTACTGGTGTATCCCATTGCAGCAGCGAGTTGGAGGTGAGTAATTAAGTTTGACTTGGAAATAGAGGTAACACTTTACTTGAGGGGACACAAATAATGCAGTAATACATACTTAGTAAATGCATTAATTAACCATTAACTATGCGTTAGTTCATCATTAATCAAGTATGACGATTCATGTATTCTTTGCAGGAACTTTATTAGTTAATCATTAACTAATTAGTTAACTGTTAAGTAATGTATATCTGTTCATGATTTGTACTTCAGTAGTCAATGAGTTACTACTAGCATTTGTGCCCCCTCAAGTAAAGTGTTACCGAAATAGAAATTCAATGCAAGAGACAACAGAGTCATATCACAGGAAATCACTTTGCGTTGCCTGTGATGCCTGTGGTGTTGCGTCATTGCCATTGTAGTCACAGGCTGATGTGTCACCCTACCACCCTTTAAGCCCTGATGCATGTCGTCTCACTGTAAGCCTGTGCCGGAGAAGCGGTTATGGACGGAAGGATGAATGGATGCCACATTTACTCTCACTCCGGCATGGGCGCTGTAGCTTTACCCAGGCACCAGACAGGCATTATTTCAATGTTATGTTAAAATGTGGTTGCCTTTGGATAAGCTGCGTATTTATAAAAGCATCATTATATTGTCTTGTAACCATGTAGGTTTTATGACATTTCAGTGCATTGAGTAAAAACAAATGTGATTTGACACTTACAGCCCATAGAGATGATGGTCACTAATATCAGTACCTCTCTTGGAAGAGATTTCATTTTGACCTGAAAGACAAGCAAACAAAATGTAACTACATGAAAGATGCGAATACTGCGGAAAACAAGTTTTAAACAAGAGTTATTTATGAGAAAAGAGCTGCGATTGCTGGAACACGAGCGCAGATGTTGGGTTTGCATTGTATTCATTTTCTATAATCCATATAGTTTTTTTTCCAATCTACTGCCAGAAGTGGTTAGAAATTGGATGGATGCGTTTCCTAAAAGTACAATTAATATTTTATTTAAATAAGTGTAAAAAGAAAAGAAAGCATAGTTTAAAAATGAAGTATCAGCTGAGGAACAGGATAGAGTGATAGGGGAAAGGGAAGGAAGGAGAGATTCTGTTGCCTGAAAGGGAGATTTTCACACAGCACGGCAAGCAGAGAGGAGGGGCTCTGTGGTGGGCTCTGATTTAGCGCAGTGATCTGAGAGCGAGGGGGTGAGCAGGCTTTGAGGTGGGCTCTGATTTCAATCTTATCCCACTCTGTACCCAACCCCCCCACCCCGCACTTTCACGCCCCCCTCTTCCTCCGGTGTTCCACGAAAGGCGGATCTCTCACCAAAAAGAATAGAAAAAAAAGAGAAAAAAAACCACGCCCGCTGTGGCAGCGCTACGCACTCGGTCAGGGGTCGGCAGTCTCTGCAAAGGGCCGCTGTGTGGGCGGGGTCTCGCTGCAACTCCCTAATTAGATCAATAATTAGAGGACTGATTGGCTGAAGAATTCTCACACCTGGGTTTGAACAGCTGACCTTAGGGTTATCCCGAAATCCTGCATACACACCGGCCCTTTGCGGATAAGATTGCCGACCCCTGCACTAGGTGGTGCCCGGCAGGTAATGCGGTATAATTCTGGGTACGTTTACACTGTGCACTGTGTGTCTTTATTGTCACATGTGGGGTTCAACACCATGGCGGACTAACATTGCGATCGAGGTGAATTTTTCACCATTCAAGAATTGCCTACATAGTGTTTTTTTTTTACCACAGACAAGTCTTGCTACAGACACATTTGTCCCCGTACAGGCATACTGACTATCCCTGGTCATATGTATTCAGGGAACACAGCGAAATGCGATAGTCCTGGCGTGTGCGGGGGGGCATAGGACAACCAGACAATGTGATGTAGCATAAATTTAGGAGATGAGGTAGTTTTGCGGGATGTGCAGTTGTGCGTTTATGTAATTATTCCACCAGAATGTGACAGAAATCCGGGCCCGGCCCACCCAATCACAAGGCTGGCCCACCCAGCCTCAGTAATTTTTTATATATATATATGTAATTGCCCCCGCCCCCCCAAAAAAAATCTTCCTTGCCTACCCTGTTACCGAGAGCTGGAGCCGGGCCTGCAAAAACCTGTAATGTTTTTCAGACCCCACAATGTTAACCTCTCTTTTAATAAAACTGACTACAATCAAAAAACTAAAAATACCAAAAGTCTTATATTTTGTTTGGCTACTTATGGTTAAGGTTAGGCCTGTGTAGGGAGTAAGGATGTCATTGCTGGGATTAGGGTAAAGCCCATAGAAAGAGTCCACATAAAGAACTGTGTGTGTGTGTGTGTGTGTGTGTGTGTGTTGGTTTGCATAGATCACATCTGAGGAACAAAATGTCCCCAAAGTGTGGTAAACCCTGAAACCTGAGCCATTTTTTTAGGTACCCATTTGGATAAACTTAGTTTTATAAAAAAGCTGTGAGAGTAAACATGCCAAAAGTGACAAACCAAAATTTTTGTTGGTTATTTGTGATTAAGGTTAGGGCTGGGTAGGGTTTAAGGGTGTTGCGCTTGGGATTAGAGTTTTTCCCATAGAAATGAATGACCGGTCCCTATTTAGATAGGTATGCGATTCGGTGTGTGTGTGCGTGTGTGCGTGTGTGTGCGCATGTGTGCGCTTAAAACATAGGCCCATGTACTGTACATATGTCATGCTATAATCTTATTAATAACTGATTGTAAGTTTTACAAAAAGTTTTATATATATGCCTATATCTGAAAGTCTAAGTGTTTCACACGAGCATCCTGGCTGCCTGAATGATTCGTTTAGCCGACGAATTTGAGACTAATTATTTGCTTTCTTTTATAATTATCCTTAGTCAATTTAAAATATGGGCCACAAAACGTGCATTATATGCAGATATAGGTCTCAAAGCTTTGCGGCCGTTTCGGAGTCGGTGTTCATGACCTAGCTGCTGCTTACTGAAGGTGAACATGCCGTTTCATGCTTTCAGTGTCCGATGTCAAATATTCAGAATCCTAGATGTTCTCGAGAGAAATATCTTCGTTCACATTTTATATTTTGTTACATAAATATACCTTATCCATAGAGACGCCTCAGTATATTACTTGCATGTGCTGTGTGGACGGCAATGTCGTCTTTGATCCCTTTATTCTTAGTCTTTTCATTGCCACTTTATATTCTAAATTGTCACCTTTGTGTGTTATTTTCGGCATCTTATATTAGACATTTAAGACTTAAGACAATTTAATAAAAAAATAAAAACCAAAAATAAGAAAAATGCTCCTTTGAATTTATATAGTCCCCATTCCCCTCTTTTCCTGTGTTCTGTTTCTGAAGCTGTAAGGAAGTTTACTTTAAACCATAATTTGTCATTTATATTGCTATCCACCTCAGGATTAAAGGATGGATGGATGTCACTGAGATTCAGGGAGGATCCGAGGCACCGTTTCCCCTCTGCCGTCGTATTGCACATGTTTCTGCACACTTGTCTCCTTCCTCTAAAAGCACAGCGGGCTTATTAATAAATAGTAAAGTTTCCGTAAGGTGACTAGCTAATGATGCAGGAGAAGAAGGAGCCGGGGAGCCTCACAGAGGGACTGAGAGCCGGGGAGAGGAAGGTGAGAACGCGAGCGGGAGCAGAGATGGAGAGATAGAGCGGATGAGCGATAGCACCTGGGCAGCTAACCTAGAAACGCGCCTGTGGTTAGAGAGGAGGTTAAACAGAAAACAGAGAGTACAGGAAAGAAACACAGCAAAGCAACACTGTCGCCGCCGTGCACCAGCCCAAGTGTGTCGCTTTACAGGCACTTATACACACTCTTCATACTCGTGCATGCTCTCTCACTGCTAAGGGACTGTCACACCAGGGTTACACTTTCTTCTTTAAGATGCTATACTTTGTAGATATGTGCTTCTTATGCTACATGATGGCTGCAACAAATAATCATAATCTTGCCAATGAAAATAACATGACACAGATGCTAATTACTGCAGCCTTGAGGTGCATGAGTGGTTGGGTGGATGGAGAGATTCATAGAAAACACCCTCAAAATAATATACCTGTTATAATTATTCCAGAAAGTACCATTGCGCATTACAAATTATTTGTTGCCCATTTTTTGATTTTCTTGTTGCATGTAATGTATGTAACATAGCATGGGTAAGCTTTTTAAATATTTCGTATCCCGGTGGTTTTGTGCTTTTGATACCTGAGTAATTTAAGATCGCAAAGTGACTTTTGGTGTATAACGTATGTAAATTATTAGTATTCCTGGTCTCTGTGTGTGACCGTGTACATGGCTGTTTGGAATGCAGGATAAATCAGATGGGTACGCGCAAACGGATGAGTGCGAGATGCGTTCTGTTAATTACGTGCTTCTCCTTTGTCCAGGTCAGTCCTGCGATCCACTGATCCGGTCCCCTGGAGCCGAAGTCCTACAGGTTTGAAAATACAATTCAGTTAGTACCCATCTGAATGACCATCCATCCATCCATTCATTCTTCCATCCATCCATTCGCATTCAAACCGTTTCTCCTGGGAGGCAACATGCTATTCTAATTTTTATTTCTGCTAAGGCTCCCAAAGACTGATGTCACCAAGCTCTGGCCTAAGTAGAGTAAATCCAGCTAACCCTATAAATAATAAAAGGTCAAAGCAATGTAAAATAACTTGAAAAATATTTATATCAGAAACTCTACACGTATTTATACTTAAATGATATTGTTGGAGTAGTTTGACATTATCGTTTAGGATTTTGCTCGCTAATGTTCCAGTGCTAGCAAGTTAGCAGAGAAAAATTCAAAATGTGACTCAGTCACATATGCCATTTATATTTATTCTTGTGTATTTCTCCTCTTGACCATGTTTTCAAGTTTAAAATTTGTCCCATATCACGTTTGCAGCTCTTGAGGATAGAGGCCCAATAAAACATCAGACAGGACTGATTGCGCTAACAGGCCGTTGCCATTATCATTGCGAGTATATTCATAATGTGAAGTCTGAGGATAAGCATTTTAAAGTTTTATAAAGGTGTTATAAATCAGTTTCTTGATATAACATGAGAGACATGATTATCGTTCCCACAACAGCAAAAAAAATAGAAAGCATTGCACCACTTGGCTCAGTTCGGTTTAAGAATAAAGCACAGCAGGCTTGACAAAAACGACAGCATACTCACTTCTCAAAACGTAGAACAGGGTTATGTTTTATAGCTATCCCTCAGTAACATTTAAACAATGAAGTGATATTTCCACCGGATAAAGAACTGTGGTATATTTAAACTCTGCTGACCCCTCCCTCGTCTCTGATAGGCCACAAGTAATCAAAAGATGTTTCCTGATTGGTTAAGTCGTTTCGGACAGGAATTTTCTAAAGAAAAAAAGTGACACAATTTTATTAACAAATGATAAATGTTTTAATACTTATAATATTGTTTTAATTTCATGCGAAATTGTAGCAAAATAGCACTACAGTCACTTCTGTTTGTGGACAAGTTTTCTCGTAGATAATAAAAATCATGCTATTTTTTGCCTGAATCTCAAAGAAAGGTGAGCTAATAAATACAATATTTCAACTATTAAAAAAAATAATAAAAATGACGTTACAAAAAAAGGTTAACATTCTGGTCGCATATGAGCCACAGCCCTCACTTATGGAGTTATTGTTAGCATAAAGTTGGTGAACTTACGTGACGCAATGAAAAATCAGGTACAGCAAGCTACCATAGCTACATTCTATCACGCGGCGATGTCTATTTTGACATTTTACATATTAAATGTCGACATTCATTATATGTAATGTAATACATTGTAAAAACATATTATGGATAACATTAGATTACTCATGAATAAGGCAAAACATATGAGTATCAATAGCATTTTTTCATCTTAGTCTTTTCCAACTGAAGTTATTTCAAGAACCATTGAAGTCTTACGCACATAGTAGTTGGAAGCAATTATGTACAAAAACTTTGTTGAACTGCTTTGTTTAATTGGCGTTAATTTTGTAATTATGTAATTTTCTTTAAATTCTTTGTTGATTTCCTTTGTGATAATGCTTCAGCTACACTCTCCAAAGGAGAAATGCTATGCGCGCAGTGGGGATCCCTCCTGGACGATGAGCATCGCGCAAAGTACATTATATTCATGAAATACAGGGGGGAAAAATCTCTGTTTTATAAGTATTTTGTAAGTGGTCACAGCGTGGACTACTTACAATTCCAAAAGTGAATTCCTATATGCACATTGTAGTGGAGGCATTAACAAACAGTATTTTGCCTTAAAGTGAGATGCATATGTACTTGGTGAGGCCGTTAATAAACAGCAAACAAACAAAAAAAATCACAGCTAAACACATGACATTACAGATGAGACGTCCTTATTGGCTTTTGGCTATTGGTAATTAAGCATTGACTGTAAAAACGAAAAGCAAAACATATATATATTACTTATATATATTAATATTTCTTGACCAATGAATATAAACTTTATGTAAATTTGTTTTGTTTTCTGCATGTCATAAAAATCTACAAGTATACTAAATAAACCTAAATAAATACAGGTATAGTCTAATATCTGACAAATTCCTTAAAATAAATTATGATGATCTTGTACTCGTGTAGTTAAACGCTGTGCCTTTTTGTCAACTGCAGGCAATCTGCGATATTTTATTTACATCTATGAAATTTTAATTAGAAATTATAAAGATAAATATTCCATTTTTAATAGTTATCCACAGTCATGTGTGTGTTAATTTCTTCCAGCTAATCCTTAATTAAAATATGTTTCAAAAGCGTAATGAAGCCCCATCTTTCCATGGCTGGCCTCGCCTCGTCACATTCGCTGCCATCGCTTCACAGACTTCTCATCTGCGACTTGAGAGTTCAGCATCTGGCAATTATTTATAATTTAATGATGTTTACAAAGCCAGGATTTTAGTTACAGAACTTCATGAGGCAAAGATGTACAGTGAGAAAATTCTGATATCATACATCGGGATTTTTTCCGGTCATTCAACAGAAAACTTACTGAAGATCAGCAACTATATATATATATAAAGATCTATATAATTGTTTTTAAAAGCTCTTGTCCCATCATTTACCTAACTACTAAACTTTATTCTCCCAATAATAATGCCTGTAAGAATACACTAGTTCTTTTTTAATTATGTGTAATTTTCAATCAGGGGATGTTTTATATAATTGTCATGTGACTCCAAATTTTTGAAGTAATAACTAAATCTCATACCATTCATTCTAGTTTACCATGTCAAACAAAATACATAATTTATGTGACTGACAATATGAGTGAAATAGTGCCCACAAAGTGTAGATAAATGCAAAAAGATTAAGATGTGTTTGTTGAACAGCGAGATAATGATTTAATAATTCATAGGTAATACACTCAGTGGAGTGAAAGAAGGACAGAATGTCAAGATGGTATATATACTTGTGTGTGTGGACGTGTGCAGTAAGTCTTGTAAGTTTAATAGTGATTGTGACTGGAGAATTGGGGAGAGACTTGAGGGAACAAATAGGGGTAAGAAAGAAAGAAAAAGAAAGGAAGAAAGAAAGAATAACTTTAAAAGCAGGTCCCGACCCAAAGCTGGCATGTGTTCCTCACAGCCGTCACTCTTGCCAGCTGAGACACTACACACCTGTCCCTGAACACAATGTTCATGCTGGACTCCCCCCCCGTCCAAATCGTGTCACTGTGCACACAGTACACAGCTGCAAACGCGAGCTGTGGGCCATGTCTGCTCCACATTGCTCCGGCTGTCTTTCCCGGGTGAGCCATCGCTATGACGATACTTGTCGGCAGCTAAGGATTTCGGCAAAATCACCTTTTTCTAAAAACAGACCTCTTTGCGTGTACCTTTTAACTCCCACTCGCTTCTCTTGCCTGCGTGACTCGTTAATGCTAACGCTGACATGGCCGCACACTCACTTCCTCATACGAGATGCCTGCTCCGTTTACGCTAATTGCCAATTAGCTAGGCTGGTGATGCATGGCTGTAAACGGGCTTGTTCCAGCCACCCTGGCAGACGCTGCCGGACTCAGACGAGCGTCTCCCCCCGAAGCAGACGAAGCCGGGGGTCGTGAGGGCGTTGGTGCGGTTTGCAGGAGGGAACCACATGAAGGGCCGAACACACCTGTCACTCCCTTCACATCTATCTGCCTGAGGTTTCCCCTCTTTCATGCTCTGTTTTTCTCCACTCCTTTCTTCTCGCTCTTAAAAAGAACCGAACTGTCACTGAGCCGGCGCAGGGTTGGCTTAGCGCTTTGCCGCTCAGCTCCTTAGCTTGGCGAGCCGCACTCTGCTGATTTCTCTAGATGTTTCCACCTGACTAATTCAGCACTAAGGTCCTCAGTGGAGAGCACCTCCAACCCCCTCCAGAAACTCAAACCTGTAGAGTACGGGTCCTCAATGATGAGCCATTGGCTACCCTCCCTAGCGTACCGAGAGAGGGCAAGAAGTAAGCTGGAGGAAGCTCTTTCCCTTCTTCGCCATGTGAGGAAAACACCCAGGCCCTCCTCCTCCTCCCCCGACACCAAGCTCTACAGCCCACTCTTCCAGTCCAGTGGAAAAGCCCCGTAACTGAGGGAAGCCGTATTACTCAGACACTCACAGGGCCCGAAAGAGAGAAGTTGTGGTGGAGGAGTGCGAAACACCTGAGACGTCCCTGGCTTTCATTTCGGCCTTCCCCCTCACTCCCACTTCCTAGCCGTGTCCCCCCCTGCCTCTCCAAAACAGTCCCGCGGGCCGCTGGTGCGTCAGCTAGCCAGAGATTCGGGGGACAGAGACACAAGCAGAAAAGAGCAAAGAGCGGAAGACAGGGACCCCATTCCTTTCAGAGCCGTTGGTTTTGCAAGGTTTCTCTATTTCTGTAATTCCCCTGCACCTTTTTTGTTTCGTAAAGACATGAAGAATATATATAGTTAAATGTCAGTGGAAAGAGAAACACAATCAAACTGACATTTGGTTCACTGGCACTGTCTGACATTGTGAATGGAGAAAACTTGCACAACGCATCTTTTGACATGAGGCCATTGTGCAATTGTGTACCTCTCTCCCTTTAAACCAAAACTCACACAGGCTCTTTGGTGCAGAACATGACCTGTTGCAGGTATTTAGAAATATCTGGCTACCTTCTACCGCCCACCTTCGTGTTTGAGGCTGTCATTGAGAAATGAACAAATCTACAATGACGACTGTACTGGCGATGCTTTACATTTTCCCATGAGTAATGGTCATGTTTGTGGTCAAGCACCAATTTACATGAATTTTGTCAGAAAATTCAATTACTGGATTCGTGTCTTAGATGTTTGTCTGGTCCAAGATGGATTCCAGACAGAGCAAGTGCCACGGAAGAGTGTTTGCAAGCTACCGAAAACAACGAAAGACCTTAAACTGCCTCTGTCACCGAAACTATCGTACAGAACTGATACCAATAGCAGAGGAAATAGCTACTAAATAAAAAAAATTTATTAAAATAATATGCCACCGACCATCCAAACAAGCTAAATTCAGCTGCAGCTTGTTTAAGGCCCTTTGCTTTGTTTTTGGTAGCTTGCAAACACTCTTGGCCTGGTGTTAAGAGTTCCTGACTGTGCTGCGCTTTGTGAAACCCGCAGTCTGTTTAAAGCTGTACCATACACTACTCTGTCAAAGCTGGGGGTCATCTCTGTTTTCCTGAGACATTAAATTCACATAGTTGGAGTAATTACCATGTGCGCAAACCTCACTCTATTTACGTACAAGTGTGAGTCTACCCTGTAATATCTATAATAAGCATTAGCTGTTTGTCAGAAGTGTGTGGGATGCTCAGTGGAAATATAAGAGGGAGGAAGGAGGGTTAGAGAACCTCTCAGTTTCTCTCAGAAAACATGACAAACTGAGAAATGCATTTGTTTCTTTGTTTCCGAAAGTAAGTACTAGGGAATCCTTGCCTCTCGTTTTGAAAAGCACTCCTTAGTTAAATGACTGAAACAAGACTGTCGTTTTCGAGTCAAAGCAAAGGAAAGTCCTCGGCCCGAATCGAGTAGCTGTTGATTTTGTTTGATTCGAAGGCACTCTCAGCAAAGTCCTTCTGCTCGTAATGGTGGGCTCAAACAGAGCTCTCAAAGATGCTTTCAGAAAAACGATGGAGAGTCACAGGCTCGAATTACACGCGCTTCCGACGTTCAGTGAGGCCGCACTGCTCTCGAAATGAACAGCTGAAGGGAACTGAGAGCTTCACTTAACTTGAGGCCCAGGGGAACTCCAGGCCTGTCTCGAAGCCTTATGATTACTATCCGAATTCAGTGCAATTAATGAAAAATCATTATCACAACATATGAATTTGTCACATTTAATGGAAAATAAAATAAAAAGCTGGTCATGATAGAGACACATCCCTGAAATAATTTTTACATAAAGATGCAAGACTTTGTGTTATACGGTGAAATACTCGTTAAACCAGAGGACAGGGAGAACTGAGTTTGCAATCAAAGTGAAAATATTTAGGCTACATGAAAGTGTATTTTAATTAAATTGTAAAAGAGTTAAAAACAGCACAAGACACAAATCTATGTATACTTTAAATACATTTTGAAATCTTAGAAATGTACATGAAATACTTGGTTAAAAACCACAAACACACAGCATGAAGTTCTTAGCAATTCTTATGCTGCTTTATGATAAACGTCCTTCACGACAGACATACATTAAATAGCGTATTGCAAGCATCACATAAGACATGGGCAAGAAACTTAACGTGAAGCAAGGGTTCTTAGTCAGATCCACAAGGGGTTTCAGATTGTATTATACACACACACAAACGTAGTAACTGTAATTTTATCAATCATCATTATCATCTGCAGATAATTTGCATCGAGGCCTAACTGTACTACCTGTGTTTGTCTGAAATTAATAAAGATTTTAAATATCGCATAAATTCTGTCTGAGGGAGAAAATAATATCATTAGAGTACCATGTTCTGCAAAGGCATATATTAGTGGTTGATGCGTTGATATAATTAATATCATACAGCGTACAATTTTCCGTTTATCTGAGTTAATGTAGTGAACATAAATATCATATTGATATGTTTGTATAGTTTTTCAACCAGGTAAATAACTGCGTACATTTCTTGGCAACCATGGCATAGTTATTACTTCTGAAGAATACATTTATTTAACATGTTTTCAGAAATTACCAAATATTACCTTTGTAGTATTTTGCAAACATATCAATATCATTTACATATAAATATAATGAAATTATGCATTAAATATTCTGGTGATTATTGATTACGGCTAGATGTAAATTATTAAAAATTCCATACAATATATAAAATTCAAATATTATTACAAGCAAAGGCAGTGGGAATTGTTGTGAAGCATTATGGATTCAAACTGATCTCTACAGTATTATGAAGTAGTTTCCTCTGATCTCAACAATGTTATGGAGTTTATGTTACACTCTGCAGATAATTACAGCATTTTTAGAATAGAATTCAGGCTGATCTTTACAGCATTATGGATTACAGTTCATGCAGACCTTTACAGCGTTATGAAGTACCGTTCACACTAATCTTTACAGCATTATGGATTACAGTTCATGCAGACCTTTACAGCGTTATGAATACCGTTCACACTAATCTTTACAGCATTATGGATTACAGTTCATGCAGACCTTTACAGCGTTATGAAGTACCGTTCACACTAATCTTTACAGTATTATTGTTTAGCGTTCCAGCTAATCCTTATAGCGCTATATATTAGAGCTCATGCTAATCTTTGCAGACTCTTGATGTCAAGTTTTCGCCGATCGTTAATATGATGCTCATGTACATGTAGAGCATATATATAACTGCTCTCAACGCCAATGCCGAAAATCAGCAGGAGACTTTAATGTTTAGCATAGATTTGATGCGCAGCGTTTAATTGTGCTGATCTGCCATGTCATACTAGGCCCCAAACGACGGCTTAGGACTACTGGCATTCGTTGTTCATTTGCCATCCATAATCTTTGTTAATGCTGGGCATAGTCACTTGTTAAACTTCGTGCCAATCAAGTTAATCATTGATGATGTGATCCACCACAGTTATTCCTCACGCCATAATGAATCAGAAAAAACTGTTTTGTAAATATTTACAAAATATGCCTATAATGCACTCTTTAATATGAAAAAGCCCAAATATTCACTCATATTTAATTTACAGTCTATATACATTACAATTTAATTTCCATGGCCTACATCACCAGCAACAGTATGAGTCAATATAAGCTTTCAGATTTTGCTCTTAGCCAAAGCTGCCATCTGGCTGGTTCTTTGCAAAGCAGCTGAAATGTTTACATCATGAGCATAATAGCTAAAATTTGTACATCCTCCTATTTAAAATGTAGCATTTACCTCGACACGTCGACACATTAAAAAACGACATTGGGACAAAGAGCTCAATAAAGACCAATTGTAGACTATTTATTGACATAACCTGCCACGCAATAGCAAGCAAATATTGCCATTACAATAGCTACTACAGTAGACTCTGAAAAAACAAAAGTATATACCATATTTTTAAGTAATTCGCATGCTAGCCGTCATGACTGCATTCATGCCTGTAATTGTGAAAGCTACATATGTTTTGTATTAAATAATGCAGTGTCTTGTCCAATCAGAGATGCTTTATTTTAGTTTTATAATAGTTTATAATAGTTATAATAGATTACTACTTTAGACAACTTTGAATGTTTTTATTGAGGGGTAATTTTGTACATTGGCTACAGTAGCTTGGGATTGTACGACCTGTTTCTTTTCCTGCTCTTTAGAGACCCTTACGGAAGATGCAGACCAATCCATAGCCCGCTTTTTAAACTTGTTGGTGGGGCCAGATTGCAGAGATTGCTGCTTACTTGAAGTGGTTGGACATTGAAATGTTAAGTATATTTTATATAACACTAAGACAGTGAGGCACCCCATTTTGGTTTAATATGCACACCACACACTATGGTTATCATGATACGTGCACAACGTTAAGTTCTGCGCTAAGAATTAGTTGCATTTTATTCTATCAAGCAAACGGGGCACAAAACTAGAAATGCTAAGATTTTTAAAAACAAAACACACCAATACAAATAAGAAATAGATAACTTGGAGTGTGTGTGAAGTGTGAAAGTGCGATCCTGCTGTTTTTAAGCGAGAGGCCCTGTGTGGAGACGCAGCACACGTTTTAAGGGTTGCTGCGATGGAACTGGCTTCACTGATATGAAATGAACACTGATCAATTCAAAAATCAACTCACATAATCCACATAAGCATCAGTTTTAGGCCTTTGGATCAAATACAGGTATTATGTCGTCAGGCTAACTCTACTACTAGAGTACTACCACTGTACTCTACTGTACTACTAGTATACTACCACTCTACTGTTATGTTAATTAGACTGAATGGGTAGAGTGTACCCAAAAAGCAGTATATTATATAGTTGTATCTATACTGTATATTTATATCTATATTAGCTTGTGTTTATGTGTATATAATGTATATAGAATGTATATATCACGTTCCACAGAGTGCCGATGCTCTTGACGCTGCTCATTAACAAACAGAGGCATTATTAGGATATCGGCAGGCTACATCTGGCCTACCTGCCTAATCACCTTCATCCATCCATGGAGGGCCTCTCCACACACTCCCCTAAGCAGCTGTGCCCACACAGAAAATTGGCCATAAATTTCACTATGTCCTTGTTTTCCGTCTAATCTTACAGCCAAGTGCAGTGTCCACAAAAGAAAACAATGTAAGAGGTGCGTGGGGAGTAAGCGAATGACCCCTGTGAAATGCTGTGTCAAATACACCTCTTTATCAACCTCTGTAAAGGCATTACCTTGCCGTTCCCCATGCCTGAACACGGCTCACGTCATCCATCAGGCATTTTCTGAGATATTTCACTGTGTAAGTGTAATTGTTCTTCTGAGTAAAGTGTCCCCATGGCACTGCACTTTGTATAATTCAGCGTATGCCTTTTCTGCGACATGCCTTTGTGATACACAACAATGTGATGTACATAAGTGTAGCTGTACATTACACTTGAATTTGTGAATTGTGTGTAAAGCAGAGAGTTTGTAGTAAGGTGAGAACCAGATGAGAACAGGCTCAAAACCTGCCAACCCGGCCGCTAACAGGCTGATTGCTCTGCTGCTGCACTCTGATTCTATTATCAGTCCTTTTTACTCTATTTCCCATTTTCACGTTTTAAAATCTGATTTATTCTCTTTCGAGCCACCTGCTGTTAACGCTCCATCCCTTCCCCAGGCCTGTTCACGATCTCGGCTCCCATGTTAACGGCAAAAGGCTTCTCTGACCTCAGCCATATATCAGCGGGTGGATAGTCTGGCCTTCGCCCGTCGCGTGTGTTGACGTCTCAGTTTTAAATGTGTGGCTCTCAGTAAGTTAGATTAAAAGATCAGCAGTGCTCTACTTACCCAGCTGATGTTCCCTGTGCTGTGTAGAGTCCTTAACTGACAGCAGTCACCACATACAGTAGCACACATTCACAGGAAACCATTTTAAGCATAACTCTCTCTCTCTCTCTCTCTCACTCACATGCACGCACCACACAAAATACATGTATTCTATGGAAATGCATTTCCAAATTATAATAATACATAATTATAATAATAAATATGCCTACAATGACCCTAAAAGGGTTCCATAAATATGTCCTCAATGAAATTGTTAAAAAGTTGTTGTTAAAAAGTTTTTATTAAAATTTAAGTGGTGGGGTGCTCAGTTTTTTTTTTGTAAAGAAACTAGTGCAATTTTGCTTCTTTCAGTTAAAAAACATTGCAAAAATCAGACACGATCTAGGACACAGAAATAATAGTTCATGTGTTTCTGTCATCTCACCTGCACTATCGCAATTCGTTATTTGCATGCCTTCAGAAAACTCTGGCACGGCTTCTTACAAAGTCTAGACGCTTTGATCATATGAGGCCAGTGCTGGCCCCCCCTCCCCTGAAGACCCATCAGGCCATACATGGGGAGGCTCCTCATTATCTTTGTAAACTGTTGATGGTTTATTCGAGTTCCAGGTCCCTAAGGTCCTGTAGCCAAGGCTTATAAGTGGTTCCTAGAACTAATTTAAAGTGGATAGGGGACTGTGGTTTTACTGCTCGTGCCCCGACATTATGGAATAATCTCCCTCTGGGTATTATGCAGTCTGACTTGTTTGGCACTTTTAAAGGGCGGCTGAAGACACATTTTTACTCCCTAGCTTTTAATAGTAGAGAGTCCATGTAACTTTTTATGTTTTATTAGCATTTTCCATTTTATTGTTTTGGTTTTATGTTGTTGTGTGCTATATGTTTTTGGAATGAGGTTCTTTTAAAATTAGTTGTAAAGCACTTAGATAAGTGCTATATAAATAAACCTTTACTTACTCTCTTACTAAAAACATTTATCAGTCCAGGATGTTGGACAGGGAATGAATGGCAAATTCTCTCCTATATCTGAAAAGTAACAGGTTTGAGAAAAATAATTTATTTGTCGAGATGTCAGGTCAGTCTGTGTGAGGTTCTGGAGTATAGACTCACCAGCCATGATGCAAAGCAGAGGGGGAGAGCAGGGCTCAGCCAATCAAAATTAACCTTATAACTCAAAATGAGGTTAACTCTGGTCATTCAGGATGGGCATTGGTAGACATGGGAAATAACTGAAACACTTACAACGTACTCGAGTGGGCCCACCACCTGCAGGGGGAACCATAAGGGACCGGTGCATTCTGGATTGGGCAACAGTCGAAGGCAGAGGCCTTAGCAGACCAAAACCCAGCTGCCGTAATTGGCTTTAGGGACATGGAATGTAATCTTTCGGGTGGGAAAGGAGCCTGAGCTGGTGCGGGATCTAGAGCGATAGATATAGTCGGGCTCACCTTAATGCACAGCTTAGGCACTGGAACTGAACTCCTGGAGAGGGGCTGGACACTATTCTACTTGCCCTGGATAAGAGGTGCTGGAAGGCGCCCACTCTGGGGGCTCTCTTGGTCCTCTGGGGGGCTTTAACACAAGTGTGAAACCTGTGATTGGGAGGAGCAGCCTGCCCCATCTAAACCTGAGTGCTGCTCTGTTATTGAAATTCTATGCCAATCACAGAATTTGTTTTCTAGTGCCTGTCGCCTTGGCAACCCCTGAGCCAGGTGGTGGACCCCAGCAGCTAGCCAGTGGGACTCTGGAGGCAGCAGACATGCAGGCTCTTTACTCCCAGAAACATGCTGGAGGGTTCAGGGGAGTTTTCCCAATCAGTCTACATGTGTTTTGTGCACAAAGGCATATGATTGTGTCCCTTGGGGGGATTCTGTGGGGGATGCTCTGTGTAATCTGTGAGAGAGCTTAGCTCACATTGCCAACATTTAAACAGATTCATTCCTGCTGGCTGTTGGACTGCACCAAGGCTACCCTTCATCACAGATTATGTTCATAACCTTTAAGGATAGAATTTCTAGGAGCGGAGGGGCTCTGGGTCAGTGGCCTGAGGATCACATCTTTTTTCTGATAGTTTAGTCCTGTTGCTGTTATCGGGCAGTGACCTGCAGCATGCACGCTGAAGTGTGAGTGTGACACAGTGGGGATGAAGATCCGCACCTCCAATCTGAGGTCATGGTCCTCAGCCAGAATGATCCAGAGTGGTCGTCAGCCAGGGATGATTTCCTTCTCCAGGTTGCTGTCTCAAGAATCTCGGGGTCTTGTTCATAAGAGGAGGAAGGAGGGAGGAGATGGACCGGCAGACTGGTGCAGTGTCAGCAGGAATGCGGATTCTGTACTGCCCGGATGTGGTGAAAAGGGAGCTGAGTCAAAAAGTGAAGCAATCGAGTTACCATTTGGTCTGTGTCCTGGGTCCCAGGCCGACGTACGGTCACCAGCTCCGGCTAGTAACCGAAAGAATGAAACTGTTGCCCCCGCGACGCGGTCCTGGATGGCATGCTTTGTTAACCATGTATGGTTAAATAAATAAATAAATTGCTAAATGTTATTTATTTTAATGAAAGTAAAAATGAGATTGTGGTGTTTGGGCCGTCAGACCTCCACCGTGCTCCAGTTCATAACCTCCGCCACCTTGCACCTTAAACCAAGCCCTCAGCTAAGAACCGAGGCATCATCTTCCATGGTGATTTTAAAACTGACCAACAGATTCACTCTGTTGCCAAGAGCAGCTTCTTCCTGCTGAGGGCAATGGTCCAGGCTGTTCTCTGCTCTGCCACCTTTGAGAAGGCGATTCATCTCCTCTCATCTGGACTATTGTACCTCACATGGACTTGGTCAGCATTGTCTCTCTCGCCATTTTCTTGCCCAGAAGGCTGCAGCTCAGGCACATCCTCACCATATGACACCCATACTAGTCTCTGTTCGTTGGCCACGGATCCGCCGCCATCTTACATTGCCGACCTCTTGCAACCCTACTCTCATACTCGGTCATGGAACCTCTGAGAAGATGTACCTGTCATGCTGAGGTCTAGCCTGAAGCTCCAGACTTTCGCCACAGCCGCACATTGGAGTGGCTTTGGAGTGGCCTAACTCCCCCATTATGTCTGCACCTGATTTGAGCACTCTAAATGGACATTGAAGCCCATCTCTTCTCCCTGGCTTTTCATTAGCATCAGTGTTTGTTACTTGTTTTATTGGTCCTATTTCACATGTCTCTAAAGTCTTTTTTCACAGGTTTTTATTTTGTTTTTGTTCCTATACATGTTTGTCTTAGTTGGGTTTGTTTTTTGATGAACAGTGTGGTCAACTTTTTAAAATGTTTTTAAAATACACTTTGATTGATTGATTGTTTGATTGAAATAACGATGAGGTATTGATAAGCCAAACATAATATGCTAGAGGTCAGGTCAACAAATACATGGGTATATTGGATACTTTAAATACTGGGGAGGTGACCTTCGGAGAGGTTTTGACATGGCTAAGATGAAACACTTTGACATCCACGCAATCATAGTTTTCACCAACTTGAAAATCAATTAAATAATTTCTTTGACTTTTGCCCAGTACTGTATATGCAAATAACGACTACTGTAAGGAAGCAATCGGAAAAGATAGAAAGATACATAGATAGAAATTAAGAGAAAGAGAGACAGCTAGAAAACAGGTAGTTATATAACATATTATTACATAAAAGTTATAATTTAACAACAAATTGTCCCTGTATCATTATGATAGTAATAACCATGGGTTCCTGTTGCCCAGCAAAGACACCCAGCCTCTCACCGACTACCCGAGACCACCCACAGGCAGCCCACTTGATGCAGGGACTAGGTGACTTTTTGCATGCCTTGCAGATATTTGCTGCAGATCTTGCGATCCCTTTTCTGAGGTGCTGTTTGGATAAACCTTGAGCTCAGGCTGCTACCGCTTCTGCTTTTCGTTACCGCGTCCCTCGCTTTGCTTCTCCTGGTGGTTTGGTGGGGGAGGCACATAGCCAGATTTTTCAGAGAAAGAGGGAACTGGTGGTTAAAGCAGAATGAAGACCAAAGAAGAGACATGTGAAAAAGTCATTTTGCATAAGAGACTGTGCATGTGATTTAAACTTTTAAACAGCAGAATATGGAGGCCGCCAAACAGAGCTGCTGCTGCTCGTTTTGGATTTGCCCATTTTGCCCTTTTAGCTGGATAATTTCCTCAATTCACTTTTCGTTTATATCAGTTCTTACATGTTATGATATGTGGTCTATGGTCGGTAATGGACCGGCATCCCATACAGGGGGTACTCCAGTCTTGTGTCCTGTTCTGCCCCTGGAATAGGCTCCAGTACCCCCCCAAACCTGACCAGGAAGAGGACAGACATAGATGTAGACCTAGCAGACGTAGCTGTAGACACTGTACTCACTGATTTAGCCTGCTGCGGAGATACATTAAGGCGTCCGCCATACTAGTCTGGGCAAGACTGGCCTATAGACAATACAAATAAATGGGTGCTGCTTTTTTCTGGATGAAAAAATGTACTGTAATGTATTTATTTCACAGCCAATATTTATGAAGGTGTTTATATGTAAGAGCTCACGATGTAAATACGTTTTCATAAAGATATAGTTGATGTTCAAAAGAAACAATTGTGTAGATAATCTGTATTAATTATGAATTAATAAATTCCTAATTATGAATTAATAAAAACAATAAAACATATATAGTAACTAGTTTAGCTCCTTCTACACATAAATACATAATTGTTTTTAAAAGGGATACAATACAAATAAACTTTAAAGTACATAACATAAACAGAACAATAAGCTAACAATAAGCAATAATGCAACATTTGTGTGCACATGTGTAACATCCAAATGTATTCCGATTTAAAGAACAGGTAAAGATTAACAGTAGCACTTAATTAGTCCACCTACAGAGGGTATACAGAGTATTTGTAACATCAACATATTAGATCATATAGAACAATTCATATTGTTCACCAGTTGAGTGACTGGTCAAATTGAATTAAATTGAACTGTTGAATCTCAACTAAGTTGTTGAAATGTTACAAATACTTTGTCTAACCTTCTGGAGGATATTCTCCGTACGTGGATCATTCGTTTAGCCGGCTGAAATTGTTGATGATTTGGCATGATCCTGGATCTGTCGGTTCTTCAAAACTCTCACTGGATCTGTTCTTATACCAACACATCCTAATTGTCAAATCTGCCTGGAGCAGGTTTGTTCTGTGTAAACAAGGATTAGCTCGCACACGTGTAAATCCAATCAGCGTTGGCCTCGCCGTTCATGGATAAGCGCCCAAGAATTTCAAATTGAGAGGGTTTCGCGCGATCGGCGGGATCCTTTATTGTTTCTGCATAATATTCTTTTCATGATATACTGTTTTAACCAAGTTGGAATATTAACCCTCAACAATAAAAAAAAGTCTGTCTGGCCCTGAAATACATCCTGTGTGTGTGTGTGTGGCTATATATACTTGAATGTAGCATTACATTCAAACGGAGCACAGTCAGGAAGTTAAAGTGAAGTAAAAAATATACTTCAAATTGGTAAAGAGTGTGTATGTATATATATATATATATATATATACACACACTCTTTACTGTAAGCTCCTTACCAGTTTGAAGTATATTTTTTTACTTCACTTTAACTTGTTCCCATGTCCTGACTGTGCTCCGTTTCATCTGGAATTATGACAATTAAATATTAATGTGACACATTTGAAGTGTAACGCTGCATTCAAGTAATAAGTACACAAATGAAAAACTACGTATGCATTTAATTTTTCAGCCACTGTCTGCCAGCTGTCTTTTCTGATTTGGGTCGCTTTTCCTTTTGATACAGATTAATTCTTTGAAGTCATCATATCGCTCCAATAACAGGCCAACAAAATAAAAAAAAAAATCTGCTACTCAGCAAAATGTATGTGTCCTATACTTAATCGAGTGCGCCGAATCTAAATCTTAAGTCAGATTTATTGTAGCCCGTCAGGATTTAAAGTTAAGTCAACTTGTTTAAAAATTAATCTGTACATTACACAAAACTAAAACTTGGTACATCATCAGCATCCCATTGATGCATTCAGAGTAACAAAACTGCTAAAGATTCAACTTGGGCTTATTGAATAGGCC
>JAODKM010000126.1:20118512-20128800 GCA_026780845.1 Petrocephalus sullivani
CCTGTCCTGCTGGCGCCTGTCAGTTCTCATATCAATTAGTTATAGCCTTATAGAATCATTCCCTCAATTTAGTCAGTTCTCGTATCGATTAGTTATTGCCTTACAGAATCATTCCATGAATTTTATAGAATCATTCCCTCACTATTACGGCATGAATGACTTATATGACATATTAATGACGTCATTCCAGTTGTGAGTGGTATGTGACAAAAGTATAAGACTTACGACTGGAAGCAGGGAAAAATCTACCATAGACTTGGTATTGCGTTTAAAGTGTATAGGCCTACAATTAGAGGGTTGGAGGAGATGATGAATCCAAATTAGTGCGGTTCAGTTAACGAGATAGCAGGTGTGAAATGTACGGCGCTCGTCTGTTCGCGATTAGTAGCCTGCGTCTGCACACACTGAAAATACACCGACGTACAGTTCACCATCATGCTTTTTAGCATTGCTGGGTAGCTTAGCAGGTTAAAATCACCGGGGTCAAATTTGGAAACGAGTAAATACGGGCAAAGAAATCCAGACGAATGCGGCATCTTGGGATATTCAATTAACTTTACATCGCGCCTTTTACAACATAGCTTTCTCAAGGCACTTTAAAAGAAAGTGGCAATACATTATCAATTTGTGGATACGTCACCTGTTGAATTACCGAGGGCCCGTGAGCCAAAAAGTGGCTGGTATTGCTGACAAATGGGTCCTGCCCTTGAAATACAGCAGAGGGGAATTAAATAGCCTACGTAGAATCGTGATCTGCGAGGAATTAGCCTACTCAATGTCCAAAACGTAGTTTATTTAAGGTAGGCTATATAATCTCCAGGATATTCATAAAGCCTAATATATATTAGGGCTGTCAAAATTGACTCGTTAACGCGGATTAATCCAGCATCGTGATTAATCTGATTAAAAATATTAACGCATTTAACCCATCTGCAGCGCAGAATGACTCAAAATCCCTAAAATGCAGCGTTGCCAACTATTTCTTACCTGAACTTACCTCAACGCTGCATTTCAGGGATTTTTATTTTTTTTAGGGAGTTAAATGCGTTAATATTTTTAACCAGATTAATCACGATGCTGGATTAATCCGCGTTAACGAGTCAATTTTGACAGCCCTAATATATATACAATAAATATTGGTATATATACACACTATATATACACACCTCTTTAAACGCCTCGAGTTGATATAATACGACCTCTAGTGGCAGTATACGATTTCAGAAGCACACTGTTAAACCGAAGGTTCGAGATCACAGTACTCATGTTAACTATAGGCAGCCCTGCATACAGTAATCAATCCATCCATCCTCCTTCGAGGCCCTATCCAAGGCAGCACAGACAACAGTGTATCCTGGATGGGAAGTGTAATCCTAATGTCTGACACAGAGCCCAGCCACATGACCGCTAGAGCCAGGTACTTTAGCAAAAGCTGTAGAGTAGTCTTTCTCAATCCAGCCCTTTGGGACCGGTCCCCATCACAAGCTGGGAGGGACCAAGAACATGAACTGTGGGGGTCCCCGTGTATCGGGCTAAGAAACACTGCCCCCCCCCCCACAAAGCTGACCTTAAGGTTATCTCGAAAACTTGCATACACGCCTGCTCTTTGCGGATAAGATTAGGCACCTCTGACCTAGAATCACCGCTGTGCCCTGACAGCTCTGTACAGAGCATAATGCACATTGTCCCCATGACAGACAGGCATCCCTGCCAGTCACCCTGCATCCTCCACACTTACACATGGGCTCAAATACAGAGGACAAATGGATAGAGAGAATCTATATTTGATCAAATTGAAGCGGAAATACCCAGTTTACCAAAAGCATGACCATATCACAGGCAGAAACACACAGCTTTATTTACCATAGCAGAAGATCCTTTATTTTCACAAAATTTCACCCCATTAAATTGACTCAACTTCAAACCTCCACGGCAGAGGAGCAGCCAGTTTGGTTCCATTTCATCTTTTCCCATTTTAAATATCCAGCCTCGTTCTCTTTGACGTCCTCGGCCTCATTCTGTCTGCGCCTGGGTAAAATGTTTGTAAACCAAGGGGAGGGCAGGAAGCTGCTTGGGCGGAGGAAGCTGTAACGTCACAGAAGCCACGAGCCAATGAGGGCAAAAGGAGCGGGAAGTCACGTCCAATCAGAGGGCGACATCAGTGTGGACCGAGTGCTTCTCATTGGTGGAGAACACTGAAGCTCCTCTCTTGAAAACAATGCATAGGTCACTCACTCTGGGATATACGTGTGTCTGTGTGCAGAGCCCGCCGACCCCCCCCCCACCCCACCCCACCCCCCCGGCCCCGATCCGCCCAATCGTGTCAATATAGAAGCATTTGCATGGGTGTCCCGCAGTTTGTGAATGACCCACCCCCTCCCCTCCCCACACCGTATGAGCCTGTCACTCAACCACTCTCCTGTAGAAGTACAGGTAGCCCAGGTCCTTAGGGGGCTTCTCAGAGGCACACACTTTCTGATCATTAAAAATGACCCACCTGCAGGGATGGGAGAGAGAGGGAGGAAGTCATTAATCCAAACATCACCCCGTAAACAAACACAAGCAAATGACAGCACCGCCTGCACCCCAGGAAAGCCTAACCGAAACTGGCACCAGCCCTCACAGTGATCTCAGCACATAAACCGTGTGGCTGAATCACTCTGGCTGCTCATTATGGGATGCATTTCATAAGTCTCACAAGCAGAAATGACAGTAGTGCAGCCGGAGTGCCATCGACAGGGGGAACAGGACTTACTGCTGGTCTTTCTTGATGTGGCAGACGTAATGGCCACACATTGTGCTTGAGCCCATGTGGCTGATGAAGGCAAACAGCTCGTACTCTGGGGGGGGTGGGGGAGAGAGCTCATTAAGCACAGGCACCCGCCACACGCCGACACTGAGGAGCGACTCGCGGCTCACTCACTCCCAGGCCCGTCCCGCACACGGGGTCCCGGTGGAGGCTCCCTGCTCCCTTCGCTCTCGCCGGCCGAACGCCCCCCCTCGGACACCTCCATGGACTCCAGGTCGTCCAGGTGGGAGAAGATCCAGTCCACGGCCCTCTCCAGAACGTTGCTCTGAGGAACACGCAGCAGAAAGGCGGCAGAAGCATGGAGAGGGAGGAGGGAGACTTTCAGAAAATCAGAAGCACTACTGTGAGAGACATTTCAGACAAAACGCTAAATATCTGGTAGAAATACTCATTTATACTCTTTCAGGAACTTGCTATTAACCATTGTGTCTTAAACAACAAGCAAACCAATTTCAGCATATTTACCAACAAAACTACCCTCAAAATTACAGCTTGAAGGGCCCTCAATTTCCTCACCACAAGTGGGCTTCTCTGGGGATTTGGGCCCTTGCCAAAGGATCCTTAACTCCTTATGATCCATGAGCGCCCCCATGTGGCAGAACAGTATAAAATACTTCTGAACATTCTAACACTGTACAACGGGGCAGTGACGTTTTCTGCCGGTAGACATTAGGGCTGGAAAGAAAATCGCAATTGCACACTCCGACTGACCGTGGCTCGCAGCGCACGAGTGGCCTGGTCTCGGCTGAAGCCCATGGAAACTATGGTCGCTAGGTGCTCCTCTGATACTGTTTCCGTGGGTGTGGTCCCAGGGGTGGAGCTACAGCTTGGCAGCACCAGGGGTGCGGAGAAGTCTACAGGCAGTCAGGGACAGAAGATAAGGCAGTGGGTCTGTGTCAACTGAACAACAGCACAGTCACTGCATTATATTAATGCAGCCTCCACAGGCACCCAACCAACCTGCGTCATCCATGTGGCCCATGACCCAGTTCATTGCAGCGTCGATCCCAGTGTTCCCAGTGTAGTATACGGCCTTCCTGCACGCCTCCAGCGGGAAGCCCATCTCACAGAGTTGCGAGACCGTGGAGTCGTCCAGTACCGGGGCTGTAAATGCACAGCAGGGCATAAAGGACGGACCAAGCTGGGCCAGGCTGTTGGCCGAAGAACCGACAGCAAGACTGAACACCACGAACCCACAGACTGGTGGTCTGGACACTACACTCACAGTCAAAGAACCTCAGCCCAGCAGGGGTGCAGAATTCAAAATAGATCATTAGTGCCACCTGGAGGTCAGCACATTGTAGCACCACGTTATATATATATATATATAAAAAACTCTCAAGGCTCTACTTTGTATGAATTAACACACAAGTAAGAACACAGTAGAACTTAACAGACCCACTTGAGAAGACTCAGTAAGCCTTTAACTACTGAATGACGGTAGAAGAATGACACAGAGGGAGCCCATTCTGCCCCCACTGCGCCTCCACAGACAAAAACTCCCAACCACCGGAAAACCACTGGACGACGGCAAGCAAGGAAAACGGCAATGGGTGGAGAAACGAAAAAGTGAGAAGGCGGAGCCGACACAGAGGAGGGACGGGGCCAAGGAGAGTGGGAAAAGACAGACAGACTGACACAGCAGTGGGGAGTAGAGCGAGTCGTCTTCCTCGTTGCCGTGGGAACCCAGGATACCTTTGACCTCCACGTCAGGGGTCATGAGAGGGGGCGGGGCCACCTCTGGGAGCAGCTCCTCGCCCGGCTGTTGGCCGGTCCCACGGAGGGCGCTCAGGTCCAGCGTGTCAGGCATGTCGATGCTCACGTCTACAAGGACAGGGAGGTACAGACAGCTGGCTACTGCTGCCACAACCCAAGGAACCGAATTCAACTGCGCCCCCTAAAACCAGCGACACACTAATGTCGGAGACAGACACACATCCCTGCTGCTGGCACCTGGGATCTTTGATAGACATGATATTCAATACAGATTTAAATGATTTTAAATAAACTCCCACAAAAACTAAACTAAAAAAAGTCACTGTATACATCAAATCTTGAAAGGCTTTATGTAGGGTTTTCACAGCTTGTGGTGGTTTCTGCTCGTTGATAACTATTAAAAATTGTGCTTACTATTAAAACTGTAGCTTTCATAGTTACTAGTATAACTATCCAATGAAGACAAAACATGTTCAGCTTGACAAACAGGTAATTTTGGTCTCAAAGTTACCAAAAGACATTTTGCTAAAGGGACTGCAGTTAAGGACACAATGTATAAACACACCATCCTTATTAAAGACGGCATCTGCACGACACGCATGCTAATGGGGGCGTGCAGAGGCTGGCGGTAACCAGAATGCACTGTGGCCCAGCTTACCCAGTTTCTTAGGGACCCAATCCAGGCCGAACGTGAACTTCTTGATCTGAATGACCAGGTGGTCGGGGAACGAGGCAAAGCGGGTGGTCCTGCAGAGAGAGGGGCACACACTAGTTATCACCACCGCCCCGGTTTCTGCTTGTATGCATCTCCTGGTATGGGGGCCACAGAGCGGAAGGGGCCGGTAGTGCCTGTTCCCCGGCGGACTGCGTGTCAGTAAGCCCTACTTGCTGGCGGTGGTCTTGGCCTGGACTGCAGAGCTCCAGAAGTCAGTCAGGGTCTCAGGTTCACTCAGGGCTGCCAGACAGGCGGAGAAGGGGATAGAGGCTCGGGGCATGGGGGGCGGGGGGGCGCCTGCGGCCTCAGCCTCCTCACGCCGGCGCTCCGCCTCTTGCAGTTCCTCTGCTCGACAGGTAGGGGGCGCATTAACGCACAGGACCGTGACCGAAACTCAACTACACCAGATTACAGTTAGCTCTTCAGCATCCTTACCTGTGTTGGTGGCCTGGTCCATAGGCACCGGCACCTGCACAATGTAATCCACCCTCTGCGTGTACTTGGCCTTGAGTGACTGCTGGCACACGATACGCTCCTCTACCAGGAAGCGGAAGGCCTCCGACGGGTTCTCCCCCGAGCGGCAGTTCCTCTGAGCGGGGAGTGACAATTAGGGCCAGGAACCACTGGAATCGGGGCCTACAGGCCCCAAACGGACAGGTGCAGAAGGACAGGACAGCCAACTGACAGCTACCTCCACCATGTTAATGAAGTGCAGTAAGTATTCCTGGGCATCTTGCTGCCGATTGGTGGAGAACTCGGGGTGTCCGCGCCCAATCAGAGCTTTGAACATGCGTGGCGCTATGCCAACTTGGTCTCCCTGGAGGCAAGAGGGTCATAAAATTTATCAATAAATTGATCGACTGGTTAAATTCTTAGAAAATCACATAATTGGATCAGTAATTTAGAAAAACTATTGCTAGACCATACTCTGGGTTCAGGGGTCACGCTGGGGTCATCGCCAGGGTCAGGTGCAGGTTTGGAGTATTCGCCCGACAACAAGCCATAGCCCAGTTTGGCTCTGCAGACACATGCCCATTTGGGTACATTTAAACATGTGACCATGAGGTGCAAGGAAAAATAAATAAAGGAATCCATCCTTATTTTCCCCCATATCAAGTTCTGCTGAAGACAGCTTCAGATTCATAACAATGAAAGCATTTTCATACAAACTGATAGAACACAACATGACCCAACATGTGGGGAACAGAGCGACCCGAGCAAGGTGGCAGTGAGAAGCCCTCAGAGACACTCACACTTGCGTTTTGAAGTCCTGGGTGGGGTCAGCTGGCGCATCCTCAAAGATCTTCTCAATGTTGGAGACGTACCTGAGACCCAGAGCCATATCAGGATCATCTTGCAGAGTAGCAGTTAGTGGGACAAAGTGAGCCCGCCAGGAAGTGCAGAGGCAGCCTCCGACCACAAGGGGGCAGGGCAAGGCGGTCGGGACCGACGGGGTACTGACTTGCGCTGGAAATCCGGGACAGTGAAGAGCACTTGCATGACGGAGTTGAGGTAGCAGCTGTTTCCTAGGTTCTTCATGCCTGTGAGGCCGGGGCCCGATAGGGGCCGGAGTGTGGCCCCCGACTCCTGAATCACCTCCCACTCCCCCACGCGCTGGTTCACAGCGATCTCCAGCTCCGTCATCGTGCGCTCCGTCTGAACAAGCGAGGAGAGACCCAAGCAACACAGGATCAGGGTAAGGTCATGTGACCACATTCCTTCACAGCCAATCACAGCGAGACTGCAGGGCGACGCAGACACAGGTGGGATGGGCACCGCCTCCGCACCTTTTCCATGGTCATCATGTCGATGCCGAAGTGGGCGAGGTGCTCCGGCAGCTTCGAGTCCAGAACCATGTCATCCTCGTCGTAGGAGTACACATCTGCAGAGCAGCGGACGGCAGGGCTGACGGTGATTACAAGTAACAAACACCAGCCCATAATCTCAGGAGAAATCCGTTAGTGCCCCGGGAAAGCTGTAAGCCAGCCAAAGCCCGCCAAACACTGTTTTGCTGCCAGAACCCAAATATTCCCAACATATGAACCTGACAGGTGACTCATCTAATCCAGCATGTGTTTACACAGTGGGAGAAAAGTCATGTGACGAGGGGGAGGGGCTACATTACGGCCTGTTTTTTTTGCCCGTCAGCCTGGCAGGATATCAGCACTAAAAACCAACACAAAGACGCCATTATATGCATGACAAGACGGTCAGTGCCCGCTGTCCTCATCTGGGAGACGGATTGCTCAGATCCATTGACTGAGGCGTAATACGCAGCGAAAAACCCAATCACACTCAGATAAAGAAGCTCACCTGGCAGCTATTTTAGAGGACGACGGCGATAACAGGGATAAATGTGCAGCTGGCTTGTTCTTAATTCAATGCCGTGATAAATGGGTGTTTTTGCCGCTTATTATGGTACGAGAGTCGGCACCATGGAAACGGCGTGTCATCATGTCATCAGACGCACTGACGGTGCCAATCCTGGCTAGCGGCCCCCGGTGGCCCTCACCCGCCCCGTCCGGGGTGATGGTGCCCAGCTTCACTGCCAGCGGGTAACCCGTCTGCTGGTAGTGTAGCAGGGCGTGGTTGTTGCCCCCAGAGCCGTCGAAGTACCGCCGGCCGCACAGCACCTTCCCGTCCGTCAAGTTCATCCACAGGTTCTCCTGGAGGTCGCACACCTCGCACCTCCACCCACTGAGGGGAAGACGCAGGGCGTGTGACATGAGGCAGCCAATCAGAGGCGGCAGAGCAGAGAATACCCACCCGACTGTCCATTACATGTCAGGGATTGGACAACAAACCAAAGAAATACGCATAAATAACCCTGACAAGGAAAGCGAAGGAGGCTGCATGCCAAATCCGAAAATTACATTTAGGACTAGGGAGCCATGTTGGGGATTCCCTGGTTTTTAACTGAACCTGATGCTGGGCTCAGGAGTACCCAAGCTGGCATTACAAACTCTAGATACATTTTATATGCCCTTGAATACAGCTGGCAGATTAAAGAGCAAATACAGCTCTGCTTCTAGCCTATCCAAGGAGGCTCAGGACACAGGGCAGGGTGCACCCAGGACGGGAAGCCAGCCCATCGCAGGTCTCAGACGCACACACTAGGAGGCTCAGGACACAGGGCAGGGTGCACCCAGAACGGGAAGCCAGCCCATCGCAGGTCAAACACACACACACGCACACACAATGGGCAATTCAGAGTCACCGATGCACATAAGCACATGTTTTTTGACTGCGTGAGGAAATATGTGGGAGTTCCCGGAGGAGATCTACATTGAAACTAAGGTAACATGCAAATCCCAAATACAGAATTGGACTGAGAATCAAACCCACAGGCCCAGAGGCATGAGGCCACAATGCTACCCAGTGAGCCAGGGTGTAACAGCAGCATAATTACTTCTAAATTGTAGGTAATACCAGCTCCATTTTCCTCCATAAACAGTATCAACAATATGCTATTATCTCACTAATTTAAAACAGAGTAGTAGCTACTGATTTAGTTCCCTGCACAATGTCTCTTAACATGTAAACTGTAAAGGGGCTGGACGGCCCAGCGTGCAGACTGCCAAACTGCACACACACAGCAGGAGTGGAAATCTAAGCCACGACCCTGAAGGTATGAGGCCACAGTGCCACTCCCTAAGCCAGCATGTCACCTGCCTGGGTAAGCACTACAGTGCCCATAATGCACTGGGCATAGCGATGACACACACGTGTCCCCATGTACACTTTACACAGCGACCATAGGTCTCCAAGGTACATTAAAATCAAACAAAAAATAAACCACAACAATAAGTGAATAATTCAGCACTGCATAGAGGAGATGGACATGCACATTTATGCCGCTACATACGGAGAGGCAGGAGCTCCATGATGGACAGAGAGAGAGCGGCTCACCTGGGGGGGATTTTGAGCCCGTTGTCCAGCTGCTTCAGGTCTGCGGCGTGTTTGGACTCCTGACGGACCTCGCCGTCCCACTGCTGCACCTGCAGGGCGTGGGACACCGAATCGGCAGCCATCAAGCCAGCCATGGACAGGGAGACCTGGGGGAGGAGCGGGACAGGCATTAAGCGCCATCGGTGTATCGACCTCGGAGCTGCAGGGATCGGCCGTCGACATCCCCCCCAGAGGGCACCCGGCGGAGCCTCACCCGCTCTCTCACTACGTCGGGCATGCTCGCCAGGTCCTCTGATGTCACTTCCAGTCGGTCCGGGAGGATGACAACCTTCACCTCCTCCTCATAGTGTTCCTGCTCCACGTCGAAACCTCCCTCTATTCCTGAGAGAGGGAGAAGTTCAGAAAGCTACTGACGCCCTGGGTACCTGACAAGCAGAGTATGAAAGCCTGGCTAGGTACAAACGATTCACTGCCAGTCTCACCAATAGCCAGTCGGGTGGGCTTCTTCTTAGGGGGGTCCCCGGACCCAGAGCCATTGTCCTCCTCTTTCTGGGCAACACAATCATTGCAACTTCAATAAATCACAGTCAATGCCCATTCGCATACAACAGAATAACCAGGGCCGTGGGATGTATTAATAGGCGACCTCGTATTCATTTGATAGCACATGCGATTACTTTAATGGGGCAATTTCCGCAAGTGAAGCAACCTGCAGGCAGAGGAGCCGGGACAGCCCGGAGCGCGGGGAGCTGCGCACCCACCTGCGCTTTTCGGGTGCGGCTGATGTGCAGGTAGGCTCTCTGGCCCGTCTTTCTGTAGTGTCTGTCCACGTACTGAGTCCCGAATCCCAGGAAGGTGTTCATGCACACGTAGAGCCCCCCCTCGCTTTCCTGAGACGGGCAAAAAAAAAAAAAGAAACGGAACAGAAATAAGGCGATCGCGGCGCGGGGCCGATCTGCGGGTGCGCCGACAGACAAAGACGGGGAAGCGACGAGGAGAGAACGGCGGCGGCAAGGAGACATGCGGCAAGCTCGGGCGGGAAGATGGCGAATGAGCGCCGGGGACTTTAGGTACGTAGCGGGCGATCGGCGCAAACGAAGCGAAAGGGAAACGTCGGGAGCGGAGAGGGGGACAGAATG
>JAODKM010000126.1:20158539-20173820 GCA_026780845.1 Petrocephalus sullivani
CACTATACCCCCTGCACCCCTCCCTAACCCATCTCTCACCACTATACCCCCTGCGCCCCTCCCTAACCCATCTCTCACCACTCTCGATCCTGCTCCCTTTCCCCCAGGTCTCCGAGCCACAGCTTCTCCTCAGACTGCTCCAGGTACTCCTCTGCCCAGCGCCCAGGGTCTGAGGGAGAGAGGAGCAGGCTACAAGCTCCATCGGAATGGGGGTGGCAGCGGCCGGAAGCCCAGAGGTGACGGCGCACACCTGTCACATCCGCGATGAACTCGCGGGTCCAGTCAGCCTCAGCGGCATCCCCAGACCCCACTTGCCCAGGCATGGAGGCCGATTCGGGGGAGGACAGGAACTCGGCTGCCCAGTCTCCAGACAGTGCCAGGGCCGCCACTCCGGGAGCTTAGCACAGGCAGCAGAGAGAGGTCCGTGAGGGTGTGAGGAGCCCGGCAGGAGCCCGGCGGGAGCCCGGGCGCCCTAGGGCCGCCGCTGGGGGCTCACCTCTCTGCGGGGCCTGTCTATAGCTCTGCTGGTCGATCTGCTGCATCTCCTCCAGCAGCTGGCCCATGTCAAAGCTGTGGGGCGGCCTAGGAGGCGCCTGCAGGAACTCGCTCACCAGCTGCGGCACGCAAACCGGCACCAGTCACAAACACCAGGGCCACTATCGCAATAGCAGGCTGACATTTCGGAAACTGCAGGCCTGATTGGAGTTATACTTCACGATGGAGACCTACCTCTTCCTCTGTGGCTATTTCAATGGGAGTCGGGGGGATCTAAGAGAATGGGTGAAAAGAGAAGCCGTGCATGTTTCTGGTCAGCCTGCAAACACGCTGCATCCCTGCAATGACCTCAATCAGCTAAGTTACGCAAAATGCCTGAAATGCAAGATTTCTGCCATTAACCGTCATTGTTACTGAAGCGCAGAACTAACATCAATCGCGATTACTTACAGTGGGCGTGGCCCTGTGCCGCCAAGCCCCTCCTTCTTGAGTCATGTGACTTGTCAGCTTCATCAGAGGGTTGGCGGCCCCACACTCCGCTTCGACCAGATCCCGCATCGCCATGGCAACCGAGGACTGGGGCAAATCGCAGGGTACGACTCGGTTGGCTGCGTCGATCAGCCAGAGTGGATCTTTTAAAGAGAAAACAGGTGCAGTATTACCTGACAAATTCATTATATACCCCAAACCAGTGTTTCCCAACCCAATCCTCGGGGAACACCAGACAGTCTATATTTTTGTTCCCTCCCAGCTCCCAGCCAATCAGGAACACCGAATTCCTGGTACAGGTGTGCAGGGAGCTGATTGGAAGCAAAAACGTGGGCTATCCGGTGTTCCCAGAGGACTGGGTTGGGAAACACTGCCCCAAACTATATGTTAACAGCCTCAGCATGATCGGCCTAGCTCGCTGACATGTATATGCTGTCACTGAGCTGTTACATTGAGTATATTACCCAAGGGCAAATATCACACACAATAATGCCAGGAACAAAACAGGCCAATAAAGAGAGGGTCTGTAAGTCAGCCTGCTGGGAATAAGGCATGTTCCACCGACGAAGGGAAATCCTGTAAACATGCAGCCAGGTTAATAAGATCATCTGGAGGCATTTAATAGCGAACATCGGGAGGCTAACAGGATTACAAGCCCTCTTAGAAGCCGAAAATAACCCTTAAATGAGCAGTGATGGACATGACGGTATGCCCGTGTAAACTTTAGATGCCATTAGAGAAACATATCCCGTGACATCCCGGCTTAAGCATGACAACTCTGTTGTGATTTTGTGTCACTCACAATAAATTTGCAATATGGTTTTACTTTGAACACACAGCGAATAAATATTCGGGCAGATGATTTTATTAATAATGAGCAGCACACAGTTTGGCAAGGGAACTTTTGCACCAGATGTCCGCATATCGTTGTGTTTGGGTCCGGCATTCTGTCATGATCAGAGGCCTGCACTGTAAATATTTACATCTCCACAGTTCACCCTATGGAGAATTACTGCAATTAAAAATTATACCAAAGTCGACTGGATTTCATGCATTATCTGCATATTATAAAGAGAGCTTACACTTACACTTTTAGGGAAGTTTCAGGTAAGAGTGGAAGAGCTTTGTAGTGCAAAAGTTTCAAATGGAATTATAGTATGCACCAGTATATACTGTATTGGGGGATCGTAATTTGACTCTAACCAAAGAACTCGACTGGATTCTGAAAGCCTGTTTTAGTGATCTTACTCATGCAAAAACGGTTTGCGCATCAACATCTCGCCTGAGCTAACACGGGCTGTCACATGTCACTGGAGGCGCTTCGTAAAATATCACTGGACATGCCGACCGTACGTACCCTGATCGCTAATGCTAGGTAGACGGGAGACAGAAATGCAAAGGTCACTTTGTAAGTGCAGGAGCAGAGCAGAGCAGAGCCGGAGCGCCGGAGCTGGCCAGCAGATGTACCTCCGAAATGAAAGGAATGCCAAACAACTCACAATGTCGCTGTGCGCTCCCTCCTTCCTCTACCAGCCTCGGCGAGCTGCAGAACCACAACCTCGGCAGACAGGCTACGCGGAACTACGGGGATAGCATGCTTAGCAAGGCAGCTGCCGACGTATTAACAGCGATCCCTGCTTACATTAGTCTTTTTTCCCCCCACGTCGCGGTCCCGGCGGAGACAAAAAAAATTGTAAGGACGTAAATCTACGTTAATCCTCCTGGGTGAATTCACGGAAGGTGTTTACGCAGAGGTGGCCGCACGTCCTCGACGCGGCGGCTACGACATTTACGTAGCTTACGTAGTAGCTGACGTCGGCGGAGGAATGGCTTCCTGAGCAGTAACGCTGATTACCAGCCTAGTAACAGCATAAAAATTACTGGAAGCAGAGAAGATGTTAAGCGTTTAAGTGTCCGGTGTGGACTTACTTACCAAAAACTATAAATCGATGGGTGTTAGTGGTTGCGTGCCCTTGGAATAACCTGTTATGCTAAAGAGATGAGGCTGTAAGCAGGGCTCTGCAGTATTTGCATGGTAGGTTGCGAAAGATGTGAATACAAAGTCCAGCCTCGGCCCCAGTTAGCCAGTGTGCCAGTTAGCGCGGTCATTGGAGTTCACCTCTAAAGTATTCACATGCACGCTATGAATTAGCAAGTATTTATTCCTGTATTACCCTCGATATACTGTTACTTGCAGCAATAAGTATTTTTAGTTATTTTTTTGGTAGGCCTATTAATGGTACATTTTTGTTGGATTGATGGTGTCACATGTTAAACAGCACAATCCACTGATATTACAAATTAAAATAAAACGAAGTAGAATAAAATTGTGGTAGATACTGGGCATGAACAAAATAAAGGTTTACATAAACATCACATGAAACTTTTAAGTATCACATGATATCAATGTGATATGGATCACAATCATAAACATGGCTCTGTATCAAATGGTTGTATTTGTCAGCTATAAAAGAGGTTTGGAATTCTGAAACCTGAGTTTCAAAGCAACCAGATGCTAAATAACTGGTGAATGAATTGATGGTGCATCAAACTTATTATAAGTAAACTTATTTACTTAATTAAAAAAGGTAAACTGATTTGATTTAATGTGTCGAGGGGAGCTGTCTCCAAAATCATTACAGCGCATATCAAACATGGACAAACTCCAGGGTGAAACAGCAGATGGTCATGGATAAGGATGGACAGACACTTAACACTTTTATCTGTGGCCAAAGCACAAAGACATAACTTGGTGTGCAGAGCTAAAAACCAGGACCCATATACATGGAAACATGGTAATATGGCCGGCCAATCATCCACTACCATTTCCCTCCCATGTGAGCCTTTGCAGCGTCCGAGGAGGATGCAAAGAAAACTCTGAAGAAGATGTAATACTCACACAGCCTCTGGCCTGAAGTCTGACACATTCTGAAAGCCTGCAAATCCCAGCTTGCTGGCATGTTTACAGACATCCATTCCCCTCTCGCTCTCTCTCTCTCTCTCGCGCTCTCTCTCTCTCAGGGAGTCCACTGTTCCCACCTGTTAAAAATAAACAAAGCAATCATTATGGTCCTAAAGAAACACAAAATGGACAGTTTAAACACATGGTTGTTAGCTGGCTTAGATGTCTTGCCTTGGTCATTAAGTCATGACCAAACCAAGGTGGGGGGGGGGGGGGGAGCAGAGCTGTCTGCTAGGGGGCAGGGATGGCGATTCTGGGCTCAGTGTCAGAGCCTGACGTGTGGGTGGGAACCCTCCTTCAGTGTGATGCCTAACCCAGGCACGTGCAGGCCAATGTGCTGGGCTTGTCCCTGCTCAAAAGTGTGACAGCTCCAGTTCCACCATCAGCCTCATAGATAATGCCATCATTATGGAGCACATCACCTACGACGATGAGGCCTACAGGGAGGAGGTTAGGCTCCTGGCACGGTCGCCAGGACGTCAGCCTCTCCTTAAAGGGCAGCATGAGCGCGGAGCCGCTGCCCCCATTTACGTCAGAGGGAGGTGCTGCAGAGAGAGTGAGGAGCATCAAGTTCCTGGAGGGCAAATTAGAGAGAACCTTCAATGAACATGACGGACCATTGCAGCCACCAGGGCACAGCAACGTCTTTGCTTCTTCTGATACACAGAGGGCAGGATGTGCCTCAGTGAGCCAGGACACTGGTCGCTGGTTCAAACTTGTCATTAGCAGAGTGATTTCACCATTGGGCCCTTGAGCAAGGCCCTTAACCCCAGCTGCTGACCCTTGTCTGAACTTGCCTTCTAAAGAAATGGTACCACTTTACAATAAGGCTCTCTTTTGCCACTTATAAATGGTAGCAACTCATTAAAAAAACAAAAGCCTGTTTTTTAACTTGTTTATAATTGGATATTAATGATTTATAAAGTGTTACAACCTAATTAAAAGCATCATAAACCATTCATAAAGCCTTTGTAAGGTTAGTCTTATTGTAAAGTGGTATCCAAAAATGTATGTCATTTTATATTAAAAAAGTGTTCTTAACGGACGTGGATAGTTCAGGTCAAGTAAAAATCCACAACAATATTATGTTTCAACCAACCGGTTGAGTATAAAGGGTCACAGAGTACATAACTGGTTGGTTGAAAGAAAATTTTGGCCTAGATTTTAATGTTCTGCCCCTGAACTATCTGGTGCTCAATTACTAAAATGTAAAACCAGAAGGCCTAGATCAGGGGAGCCCAATACGTTGATCGCGATTGACCAGTAGATCGCAAAGGTAGTGCAGGTAGATCGCACAACATTAAAACTTAATTACATTAGGTTACTATAACTACTTCGATCCCTTCTCTTCTAACATATCACTACACAGAAAACGCGAATGCATTACGAGCTGATGCAAAACTCTGGCTTGCAAAGTGACCCAGCAAGCCTTCCAATTTATATCTACAAAAAAAATGATATAAAAATGTGTGGGCGAGCTGGAGCAAGTAAGAAATCATAATGTATTGAATTGTATTGTGCTGTAAGGCTTCATGCAGTGAAGCAAGGTTCGCCAACCTATACTGTATCTATAAAGTATACTAGGTATATATAACATATATTTAGCATTTTTAATGTAGGTAGCCTAAATCACTTTGACCTGGTCATTTTAAAAGTAGCTCGCAAGCCGAAAAAGTGTGGGCACCCCTGGTCTAGATGATGCCAGCAGGTCTCCAACTAATTCAGAAAACATGATGGACTCCATCCTCACTGGATGTAGCGTAGTGTCGTACAGAAGCTGCTTGGTTTTGGAGCACAGAGCTTAACTGAGGGTCGTGACATCGGCCTTGGTTTCATTTTGAGCTCACGCCGCCCCTGAAAGGCAGACAACATCATTGGGGATTCCTGGCACCCGGCACGGCCACTTCTCCCCCTCTTCACTTCTGGCAGGAGACACGGACACATCGGTATTCAAATCACAAAGTTTAATAACCATTTTGACCCTTCAGCCATAAGCCGATTCAATAGCTGCCAAGCATAAAACAGAAGGGCTCTCTAAATGACTTGCTCACTCTATAATCACCACTCATTTGCTATTTGTTTTTGTCATACACCTTTTTATGTTGCTTATTGTTCACTTGTTTATTGCTTTGCGTCATGCATTGTCTGTATTACTCTTTCGTCATCATGGTCTGATGCTGCGACTTTTATTCTTTCATGAACTGCTCGTTTACAGGAGGCTTATAGGTTTCTCCTTGTACGCTCAGTGTATTTCCTAAGCGCACATGGCAGTACAGACAGATTTACATTTAAAGACAGCCAAAGAATGCTTTCCCAATATGGGACCTGTGATGCTATGGGACCCCGTCAGCCAAGTGATATTCCTTCATGGGGTCCCTGTATCCCATGATGACAATGCTTCCATACACACTGCCAGCCATACTTGAGTGCTTTCAGAACCCTAATCACCAGACTTAAACTTCCTGGGATATTTATAGAAGGCTCTGGAGTGCTGAGTACAAAACAATTACGTCCACTGTCATCACGCAACGAAGTGGGTGCTTTTCCTAAATAAAGGTACAATGTCCTATTAAGCACAGCTCAGGGGCGTGCCAGCATTCCAAGGAAGAAGCTTTCTTCATCCAAAGCCAGAGGGCGGCCCTAATCCTTATGAAAGTCTCCGCATTAATGCCAGGTGTGTCTCCTATTTTGTCTGATCCCCATATTTAATGGTATATCATAAGACTTAAGTGAAATGCACAATACAGACTGAAGGGGGCGTTGGTGATACACAACTTTGATTCATAATGAATGACTGTTTCTGTGTTTCTAGGCTTTGTTTACTGACAAGTAAATATTGCATTCTAATATATATACCTAGCCCTAGCCAGCCTTAACCTTAACCATAAGCGATCAAACAAAATACAAAACTTTAGGTATTTTTCGTTTTTTGGTTGCATTTACAGATTTTTTGTGCAGACCTGAAAAAGTCGGCGCTCAGTTAGCCAACAATACTTTCACATCATCCTAATGTTTTATTATGAACATTGTCTTTTTGACAGTTTTCAATAATAACTGGTCATCATAATCCATGTCACAATCATTACTGTATCAATAATTACAGTTAATGTTCCGATAATAACCAGAGTAATAATAAGTTATTAATGCAATTTTATCATTCTTAATATTACACTTAAAAACAACAGGCGTTAACTGACAGTTTTATCACTGTATACTAACACATGGACAGAGAGCTAGAGACAGGGGAGAGGAGAGCGAGGAGGAAGAGAAAGGGGGAGTAAAAGCACAAGGAAGAAGGAGACAAAGAACAAAGGAGATGGAGGGGAAAGGGAGGAGAAGATGGGGAAGAACAGAGGGAGCAAGTGAAAGTGAGCCGGACAGGACAGAGGAGCGATTGAGATACATAATGAGCCGGCATGTGAGCGCGAGAGAGGGACTGAGAGAGAGGGGAGAGAATACTAATTATCACTACAATGTGCCTTCCAGTTCACTGTGATCCCAATATTAACACATTTTTTAAAGTACAGAGTTCAACACACAAATTAATCGACACTTAACAAGCTAATCATTATTATCATTATTACTTTGATCACCATTGTGGCTTAAACAGAGCGGCATCAATAAAAAAAAAAAGCTATAATTAACAATCATGTAAGAAATGATCGATATCGAACCCCTTTCATTTGCAAGCACAACAGGAGAACTGAAGCTTATGGTAATAATAATAATAATAATAATCTTAATAGTTTGTATTTACAGGAATTTCAGTACAATCAAAGGTGTCCAAGCAGAGGTGACATTCTGGATGTAAGCGGGGGGGTGCTGGGTGCATGGCGAGCGAGTGTCAGCCACTGTGTGGACTGCGCAGGCCGGGGCGGGCACAGCCGCCACACCCAAGGGGGGGGGAAGGGTTGGCGTGTCGAGAGTGTGCGCTTATGGCCACCCAGCCAGCAGCCATGTTGGACAGAGCGGGTAACAGCCACACACTGTCTCAGTGCCGCGATGTGTCTGGGTGGCTGCACGGCCAATGTGCCAATGTGCACTTCTGTTGCAGCTAAATTTTGCATCGTGATGGGCCTGAAATATATATGTATATATCCGATTCCCGATTTATTATTCTGTTAGATGTTTTTTGTGTCATCATTTAGGTTGTGTGAGGAACATGAAGTTCGCCCGCTTAGTGCAACAACGTGTGGTGAAAACCTCCACCCGGTTCCATGTAGTGAGGTGTAACGCCCTGTAGGGGGCGCTACATCTCAGTGAGGTGCATGTGGTGCGCGGTGTTGTAGAGCATACATTCTACAGACATTCCCGGAGTAGTTCATAAATACATAGAGCTTTGTGTTTGAATTCACGGTGGGGGGGGGGGGGGTATTTTGGGACACGGCTCAGTAACGCCGGGGGGCGCTGTCCCTCCCTTCCTTCCTGATGATGATTCGCTGGTCATCGCTGGCATCTCCTGGCGAATCCACCCCCTCTTCGTCTTCCTCACCTTCTCCCTCTGTGTCCACAGACACACCCATGCGGGATTCGTAGGACTGAGGGCAACGGAAGTCGAAAATAAGCAAGTAGCATAGCGAAAAGGCTCCTGGGGCAGGACCTGGTTTTCCTTGGCAGAACATCCAGCATCATACGAATTGAGATCATTACCGTTTTTTTTTATAGGCTAGACTTAGGATGTACTTAGAAGTTGTCTATTTGCTCCCCTGACAGGGATATTTACCTCCATGGGGTTGACAATGATAGTCAGGGCAGAGTCGTCCCACTGGCTGGAACCTTCCTTGGCAACGTTCCGGGCCCCGTCACCGCGGCGATGGATGGAGCGAATTCGGAACACGCCGAGGATCACCATGACGACCAAGAACCCCACGCACACCATGATTATCACCGTGGCAGCTCCCGGCACCACTGAGAACAGAGATGTGATGATGGGAAAATTACAACCTCCCACCAGAAGGGGGCACTGCAGGATGTCTGCGACCTGATAGCAGATGCTGGGGGTGAGAGATGGTACCGGAGTTACGGTGCGGGTTGGGGAGGGTGTGTCCAGCCAGCTCTCCGGAGTGGTGTGAGGGGTGCAGGAACTGCTGCTGTGAGGCCAGCAGGTGCGAGGGGTGGTACAGACTCTCCAGAGAGTGCAGAAAGTTCACCTACAAAACAGCACAATCACTATCATGATTTAGCAAAATGACTCACGAGCAAGGATCAGAGATCAGGCCGAGCCAGTTCCTAGAGCAGTGGGGTTACGGGCCTTGCTGAAACACCCAACAGCGACATCAGACTGCCGGCCACGGGGTTTAACCCAGCGACCTTCTGTCCAGAGAGCCGCATACCGCCCACACATAATCAATAACATTCACCTCCTAATGTAAATAAAACACAGACAGAGTGATCACAACCTATATACATATTTCAGTGCTCGCCGGGCATTTTGATTTCCTCATTCTGGCCGAAAACATGCAATCAGGCTTCTCTCAGTTTGCCCAGAGCGTGTGCCTGTGTGTCTGTGTGTGTTCCTGCACTGTGATGGACTGCGACTGGACCCCTGCCGTGAGCCCAGTACATCCTGGGATACGCTCCAGGCTGACTGTGAGTCTGCACTGGATAAGCAGTTCTGGACAAAAGGCAGAGACATACACGAGGCTGCCTGCAGGCGGCAGGTGGGAGACAATCACTACAAGTCCAGGTCATCGGGATCTTCATCCGGCCGCCTGGCAGACGTGATGCTTGTGAGTCGGCACCACAGACATACCTCCAATGTGAGCTCGTTGCTGGTGTACCGCCCGTTCATCTCCGAGCACGAGAGGCGGAATCGCCGCTCGAAACGGGCCGAGCCCTTGGCGAGCCGGTAGCGGATGGACCGGAGGATGTCCTCGTACACCGAGATGGACTCGGCTCCTGCAGGACACAGGCGGCAAAGAGATGCTCATGTTACATCTATTCTCTGCTGCCCCGAGTTTCTGACCAATCACATGCTAGCGCCTCACTCAGGGTTGGCTAGAGTAAATTAAAGAGTCAGTTAAAGGTCATGCTGATGGCGAGACACCCCGCCCACGGCACCTGTGATGGCGATATAAGCTGTTGTATTGATGATGTCCAGCCCCCTCTCCTTTAAGGATTCCATGTCCACCAGAAGCTCCTCCCTCTCTGGGTTTAGCTCCTCCCCCAGCGGCTGCACCTCGCACCCATCCAGGGTGTGGGCCACGGCGTCTGACATGAGCGCTGAGCAAAGAGGGAGAGGGAGCGGCTTCCGTAAAGATGTCGGCGGGGGCCCATCAGAGGCCTTAGGAAAGCGTACAAATTCCACAGCACCGCGCCCGAAGCTCGGGGGACCGGGGGAATGGCAAAGAGCCCGTCCCGCAGTCTGCAGCTTGCTAAGAATCCCGCTGCAGAATTATGATGTACGAGGAGGTTGCAGGCAGCGTGGTGGAGCACCTTCACACCGCCGACCTCGCGCTTGGCTGTTTTTATCTGGCGGGTAGGGTTACAGACGAGCGATCGCAGTCGCGGCGGGAAGCAGACCCAGGCCTGCCTGCGGTATTGTCTCTATATAAGGGCCGGCTCAAGCTACAGGCCGAATGAAATGGAAGTGAAACGATCCTTGGATTTCTTGGTGGGGGGGGAGGGGGGCTTCCAAGTAAATCTAGAGCCCCTAAAACGGTAATGTCGGCCCTGTCTATGGACCCCCGGGCCTCTGCAACACGTGGCCCCCGGCTGTTCTTCATATTCTCCATTATTTGAGCACCGGACCAAACTGTCAGGTGGGATCCGAAAGCCGGCCAGTCGGGTGCGAGTGTCGTACCTCCCCCCTCCATGCCCTGCGCCGCTGTGTTGACGGCGTGGGACAGCGAGCACACGATCCTCAGCTCCGGGAAGAGCGGCACCCCCCGCTGGCCCTCGAACTCGGCGGCCGGCCGCGCCAGGTGGGGGCCCACGCCGGACAGGGAGATCTGAGGGGCGTCGGGCTGCAGCACCACCAGGTAGCCCTCCAGCTGCTTCAGGGACAGGCAGCCCTCCTCGTTGAAGCATCTGGGGGTGAGGGGAAGGCCACAGGGAAACAGAAATGTGAGGAAAGCTAGATAATCAGCTCTCAGAGCATCCAGCCCGACGTCATCTGAGCATGACAGCTTCTAAAGGCTATAGCTTCATAACAACTGAGGCCTGCTGTCTTATTTTACTACTATGTGTGGGCAAGAGGGGCCCCAAAACCGCACAGGGTGCGGTGTGAGTGGTGGTAAGTATCGGTGCTATGACCAACAGCCCCCCCCCGCACCTGAGGGAGGTGGCAAGCTTGAGGGGCCGAACGCCGGGGGTGGCGAAGCGGAGCGAGTTCCTGTAGGTGACCTGCTGCACGGCCCGGTTGAAGCTCTCAATGTCATCCCCCTCCAAAACCAGCACTGACTGACTGGGGTTCACGTGCACCTGAGAGAGGGAGGGAGAGAGAGAGAGAAGGAAGGTGGGAGAAAGAGGGAAAGAGAGAGAGAAGGAAGGTGGGAGAAAGAGGGAAGGAGCGAGGGAAAGAGAGGGAGGGAGAGGGAGAGAGAAGGAAAGTGGGAGAAAGAGAGAGGGAGGGAGGGAGATGGCATGAGAGAGATCGGCTGTAACACAGAAAGGCCTCTCCCTCTCTCTCTCTCTCTCTCGCTCCCTCCCTCTCGGACGCCAGCTACCTTCATTCCTGATCCCAGTGTCTCCAGGTCCCCGAAATCAAGCCCCTCCCTGCAGGCGTACAGACACTCCACCACGCTGTGGGGCTCCACGCTGCCTGGACGCACCGTCACCCCCGACAGCAGCCCCCGGTAGCCACCGATGTACCTCCCTGCGGGGGGGTAGGGGTTCAGCCGCAGAGTGCCGGTGGCTGTCTGGCCGGGACACTGACCCGGCACGACCTCCCACCCCCCCCAGTCGATATGGCCCTGCCACTCACCTGTGTCCTTCCCCTCCGGGATGCTGTTGTTCAGCCGGTCCTTCTGCTTCTCCTCGGGCTCTGACAGAGACAGGCGTATCGACATTATAATTACCCCTCACGGCACGTCACATGCAGACAAATAAACAGACATCCTCAAACCACCCGCTGCCACCTGTTGTGTCGAATTATCGAAACAGCTGCAGACTCCAATATGACATGACGTCTCGCTAAGTTAAATACAAGTTTTAGATCCGGAGCAATGAAAAGTATTAACAGCTGGTAAGCCCCCTCCCAGCCATCCAGCAGCCCTCGTTCAGCCAATAGGTACCCCAGCACGCTCCGATGACCAATCGCTGGCGAGGGGCGGGACTCGGGATGGCACCGCTGTCGTGAATGAGTGCGGGGTCGAAGGTCACGCCATCCACATAGAGAGTGACTGAGGGGAACTGCACGCTGAGCGAGAGGTGATGCCATTCGCTGTCGCACACCTGGACAGGAGGGAAGGAAGGAGGGAGGGCAGGTCACCTCCTCTGTCTGAACCTGGGAGCCGCACCGCCATTAACACGCCCCATCCCTAGGTGGCACTCTCACGGCACTCATCCCAAAGCCTCCAGGAGCCTCACCCCGGGCTCTGCCCCCCTCCCGCTTACACATTACTGACTCCCGAAATACCTGCTCCAGTTTCCAGAGGAACTTGACAGGACGGGCGGCGCTGACGTCGGGCCAGTAGAAGAGGGAGAGGCGGCATCCGTGCACCGACAGCGAGTAGTGGGAGTACGAGTCGTCTGTGGGGGGCGGGGGGGGGGGCAACTATCAGCCACAGTATAATCAGACAGCGATGGCTTCGTTTCAGAAAAATGCAGTGTCACACAACACAAGATTTACATTCAACGCACCACCCAGCCACACGCACCCTGAACCCCAATTGATTTTTTCGCCACTGACCATTCCTGACAGTGCTACAGACGATAAACTCCTCCTCCCTGCGGCTTCCCCTCGCTTGATTGGACGGCGGCTGCGCATTGGCCCCTCCTCTCCGCATCCACAATTGGAGGGTGAAGTGGTCCCCAGACACTGCAGCAGCCACAGAATCGGGTACCACGGCGACGTGACTCGAGCCGTTGAAGGAGAACACGAGCGACGAATCAGATGAAGGCAGTGTGGGGAGAGCTGACGTCCAATTGGCTGCTGGGGAAGGGGGCGGGAGCAAATCCACCTCCCCCCTCACTGCACCTGGAGGAGGCAGAATGTGAAAATTGGATGAAGAATAAAAATAGTACAAACACCTAGTCAGAATCTCTGAATTAGTCACACTCAGCACTGGTCGGCTTATTCTTCATATTCTCCAGCTGGCTATTTAAAAGTCAATATTTAATCTGCTTTTCTGAGGTTTTTGAGCCGTTCCGGCGCCTCACCACACAGCCTGCGCACGGACCGGTCCGAGTAGCTGTCCCGGTCGCAGCCCTTGCCGATGTGGCCTGTCTGCAGCTCCACGGTGGCCTGGATGTTCCACACCCTCTCCTCGCATGTCTCCAGATGGAGGTTAGGGAACAGGGGGATGCTACCTGAGCCCGGGGTGTACTCCACACGCTTAGACCACCCTAAGGAAGAGAGAGGGGCCACAGAGCCCAAGAGGCCACAGAGCCCAAGGCACGGGGCCTCAGATCATTCTAGAAGACAATGACATGAGCTCTGAAAGCTGATTATTATTATGATTATAACTATTACCAAAATGATTATTCTTGTCATGATTATCACTGTGATTCTCACCTATCCAGCCGGGTTTGCAGGAGGGCTTGACGGTAATGATGACCTGGGCATCAGCCTGTGCGCGGTTCTTGCCGCAGTCGAACGCCGTCACCCAGAAACTATGCACCCTCTGCCTCTTCGAGTCCAAGGGTTCCGTGTTCTTAATGTTACCTGAAGAACAGGAATCAACCCACCTCTGTCAAGCAGAGGTGATCTCACTCGGAGAGGGGGATACGAGCCCCACACTCCGCTCCTGGGGGACCCACAGACAGTCCACGTTTTTGCTTGCAGGGAGCTGGGAGGGAGCAAAAACACAGACCAGGCTGGGGGTCCCCGAAGACCGCCAGTAACACCGCTCCACACGGAGAAACGTCTACAGATGACAGCCAATATCTTACACAGGTGAAAGGCTTTCTGGGGATTACATTTTAGGCTTGAAATTTCAAGGTTCTTGCCGTTCAACGATTACGGGGAAAATGGCAGCACGTCACTGGCCTGCACGCTATACTCTCACCGTCGTTGTCGATGGCAAAGGGAACATTGGGTGTGATGATATCATAGAAGCAGATCTGGCTGTACTGCGGCGAGCAGTCGGCATCCAACGCCTCCACCCTCACGATGCGGTCGAAGAGCCGGCCCTCAGGGACGGAGGCCTCGTACCGCCGCTCCACAAACACAGGGGAGAACTCGTTCACGTCGTTGACGCGCACATGCACTGTCGCCCTGGGAGACCGAGACAAGGAGGGCAACAGCCACAGGGGAGGAGTGATTCTCAAGTGGAACATTCATCCATATTTTGCATACTTATCCAGCACAGGATACTGAACGACACCAACATAAGGCTTGATCGTGTAAGCAAAGGTTGAAAACACTAGGGTAACACTGGCTGACTGATTCACTATGTTGAGTGGGATCTCTGGTGCCCCCTGGTGGCCTGAGGCTCACTTGTGCGACTTCTTGCTGTTAGCGCCATCGGGTCCCTCTCCGCAGTCGTAGGCCTGGATGGTGAAGCTGTGCTCCCGCTGGCTCTCGCAATCCAGTGGCTCCTTGGAGCGGACCAGACCCTCGCCTGTGGAGCGGTCCAGGACCACAGCCTCGAACTGGGGTGCGCCCGACCCAGCAGTACCACTGTGGACCCTGAAGCCACAGATCTCCCCTGAAAGGCATAGAACAGCGGGGGGTGGTGGGGGGGGGGGGTCACTAAGCTCTTAAAGGCCAACTGCCTCAGAGAAAAGCCTTTCATTTTGTTGCATAAAAAACAGGCCAGCATGTTGTCTCTAAATTTCCCATTAGACTTTTCTACAAAACGCTAATGAGCGGATAATTAAATTCTGTTGGAAAGGTTGAAGACAAGAGTGGCGATAGAGAAGCGAAGAGTGTCTCGCCTCCTCCCAAAAGACACAAGACCCTTGTCTGTAATCCTGTAAGACGCCGAGTCTGAGCGGCTCTACTATTTTCAGGATCAGTGTTTCTACAGATATTGCGCTGCTTGTCACCTAGAGGAGCACTTCTGTGCATGCGTTTCTTGGCGGCTGGGAACAATGCGAGAATCTGGAAAGCACGTAATCCGAAGACACAAAGAGAGAGAGAACAAGACAGCTGGGAGAGGTGGGGGCTCTTTATCTAGCCTAATTGTTTTTCCATTCGTTCTTTCTGTTGTTCTATGTCTTCTTTCTCTTT
>JAODKM010000126.1:20179858-20201936 GCA_026780845.1 Petrocephalus sullivani
CTGTCAGCATTCAGCAAGAAAAAACACGCCAGGGAGGATAACATTGGCAATCATGTTCTGAGGGCAGAACGAAACATGATTGTTTATCTGAACCAATCAGATGGTAGAGAAGGCGGGTCCATGCAACTAGAGGAACTGGGATGAAGATATCTGATTGGTTGGTCTGACATTTGACAAAATTGGTTTTCCCCCTGAACCAATCCTATCAAATTTTTGGTTTGCCCTCAGAACATGTTTGAGTTATACTCATGGGAGTTTAACACTGGCGACTGTAAGAATGGCTGCTCGACAGAGGGGATATGATGCTGACCTGGCCACCCAGGCATTGGTGTTGATGTTGAACGAGGCAATAGTGCCAGTGAAGAGAGGTGTGGTCTCGTAGTGCCACACCCTCATATTGGCGCAGGCATCCCATTGGTGCACGCCCTTCTCATCTTTTCCATTGTAGCCAAGCCCACTGAGGATACACACTCCTTCCTGTTGGCCAAAAGAAACATCTCAGTAAATATAAATTTTCCCCCCTTTTGTAAAACCCAACAAAAACAAAATGGCCCATTTTGCATTCCCTCATAGTCCAAGAGAGATGCAGAGGATCTAAGCCATGTGGGAATCACCGGACAACACGAGAGGGTGTGTAGCGGATACTCACAGCGATCACCCAGCAGCTGACGTATTTGTACAGGGTGATTTTGGCCCAAATCAGGATGTACACACAGCGATACCAGAAGGGCTGAGCCTGACACGGATAGAGAATCAAAGGATGACTGCACCGTATCGGTACTACATTGGCCATGAGCGTCAGCATGGGCCTGAGAGGGCCGGGCTCGCGCTGCGGTCCCGCTCACCTCGTACTCCTCTGTGAGGAGGAAGCTGTCTGGGAAATGTGGTCCCCCCACAGTGAAAACAGTCAGGCAGACGAGACCCAGGAAGAAGCGCTTCATGGCAGGAAGCACGCTGCGGGGGGGGGGGGGGGCGGAAAGGGAAAGAAAAAGGAATGAAAAAAAATCCAGGACTCCCTTAATTCATCCATCATACAAATGTGATGATGCAGGTCCCACCGGTACCAGTGAAATGCTGCAGGGAACCATCCAACCCCCTCCCCCCCCGCAGCGACTGCATAGCGCAAGATAACGCGGACGCCAGCCCCAGCGCGACGACCCATGATCCCGGCAACGTGCCTCCCGGAGGAGCCGGCGAATCGCCGGAGCTCAGCTGGCCGAGCGGCGAGAGAAAATCAGCAGAGAGGGACGTCGGTCTCAGACGCCCGATTTAAAATCACAGCACAGACCTGAATCACAGCCCCAATGCGTCTCAGATGGCTTAAAAAAAAGACGGGCACTGGATGGAGGCCACTGTGGTCAGGATCAGTTTGTTAGCGGGAGTTAGATTTCATTCATGCTGCCAAGAGGCACGTGTGTGAGAGGGAGGCGTGAGGAGCCGGGGGACAAGGACCAATCCTTAACCAGAGAGCTACGAGAATAGTGCGTTCAGACGGGTTAGATACGTCTCTAAGAGAAGGATGAGGGTCTTTGCAGGGGAGCACTTAGGGACCAAGTAAAGAAACCATTTATTGTTCTGATAGGAGCCGTCGGCGTAAAAGTGGGCCACGACCGGGTGCCGTAACGTGGCGCGTGCTGGTCACCTGCTGGGTGGCTGTCCGGGACAGTCGGTCAGCTCCCCGGAGACCAGCTTCTGGTAGCTGCGAAGCGTGAACTGCGGACCCACTAGGAAGCCGCCGTAGAAGTAGGAAAAGCCGCAGACCTCCAGGAGAGTGGGGACGGAGGGCAGGGCGGCGCTCGCCTGCTCTGCGTTGAGCTGAGACTGGTGGGGGAGGGAAGGGGGAGGGGGGTGCGACAGCTGTCACAGTGCGGCCACGCCCACCGCATTCCCGCTCATAAACACCCCGGCTGTTAGAATGATCCGAGAACACCGCAGCCAATCACGGCGCGGGGATTAGCCGACCGGGAGTTAACCGGCCGAGGCGGAGCAGAATCGGCGCAGAGTCACAGGCAGCGCGAGAGCCAGTCATGCCGAGCGCGTCGGCGTTCAGAGGCTGCGCCAGACAAGAGCGCCGGTTTCTAAGGTCGCGCGACACATGGACGAGCTCACGCTGCACAGAAACGCGGCGCAGTGCTAAGGGATTGGAAGCAGGAACATTTGTTTATCAACTAACAGACTGGACGGCAGAGTAGAAAAGATCAGGGGAACAGGAAATGGACAGAAGACGGCACATCACATGCATGACCAGTGACAGGTTACATCCGCAATCACAGATGAACTCCATACTCTGTATGCTACTTAACTAAAACACAGCATAAGCTAGCCTCCTCTTTGACCAACAAACGAGTCTGTGTCCTCAAGTTACTTTTTCAGTTGATCAGTGACCCATCCTTCCAGTCACACGCACGCACACGCACGCACACACATCGCACGCTTGAGTGAGCAGGAGAATGAGAAAAGAGCAATAGTTAGGATAGGGAGGGAAAGAAACAGATTACAACAGCCAATCATTAACCGATCTGATGGGTGAACAGCCAATCGACGGACGGGACAGATCGACTCACTCGTTCTTTCCCACCGTCATAGTAATCGAATGATAAACCTGCAAGAGAAAAACAGTCCAATGATAAGGTTCTTCGCAGGGTCCCGCCCCCATCCCTCAGCCCAAAACAAGGGCCCGAATGAGAATCTCACTCGTATTAGGAAGAAAGAGGGGAAATTATTGGAAAGGATGAAAAGGAGGAGGCATAAAGAGACGTACCGATCAGCTTGAGCGTCAGCACACAGTGGGGCATGGTCCATTTGATGTCATACTGATCCGTGGCTGTGTAGTAATACCCACACAGGAGGTAAGTCTAAGAGCAGGAGGGGAGAGAGAAGGGGGGTGATGCATAGAGGGATATACAGGAATGGGTCGGGGGGAGAAAAAAACAGCACTGCGGTGATCAACAACTGGGGAGCTTGGGACCAATCCTTCAGTGAGGCTGCAACACAGCAGGATGGGGTGGGGGGCAGAGGGAGGGAGAGAGAGAGTGACCTCACCATCTGGAATAGAAAGCTGCTCAGAACGGCTGTCACTGTCCTTCCCATTAGCCTCAGCAACAGGAACTGGACTACAACACAGACTGCGGAGTGATAGAGCTGAGGGCCTGAGAGAAGGGCAGAGAGAGGGGGAGTTAGCGCGGCAGAGCGCTGGCCGTCCCGCCGGAGCGGAACCTACAGCGGGCCCACGGCGCACGGCCGGGCGAGGGACGAGGACAGAGAAAGGGGAGCGGGGAGACGGAGAAGGGCACACTCAAGGCTCACAGACCTGCTGTTACATCCAAGGGCAGCCGTGGTGGTGGGAACATAAACAGCAAAGTCAACGTTACTGTCACACATGGCATTGGGGATCTCCAAAGGCATCCTACCCCCTCCACACACAAGGGCCAATGCCCTTGTTTAACCGCCCCCCCCAGCATCTCTGGGACTCTATGCCCTGTGACATTTTCATTCAAATGCTAAACAGCACGTGATCGCACCAAAGTAGCAATAAAATATACACTCTCGATAGTTATATACAGTTCTAATAGATACATATGCACTCTTAATAGTTACATATACAGTCTTAATAGATACATATGCACTCTTAATAGTTACATATACACTATTAATAGTTGCTATGAGGCCATTTTAATAATAATAAAAAACTCTAAAGATCAGTGAGAGAAAGGGCAGCATGCAGCTCCGCTTCGATCCCCCGGTCTCACCGAAGTTGAAGGCAGCCAGCGCCAGGCCGGACAGCGTGTGGAACAGGTGGACGAGGAAGGGGGGCCGGCAGAAGAAGCATCTCCGGTATATCAGCGCAAAGGGGTAACCTGGGCGAGCAGAAGCAGGGGGCGAGCAGGATTCATTTCCACAAGCGCAGACCGCTTAGCGCTACCATTTCTCTGAGGTCTACAGCCCATCTTAGACTGACTGCGGGGGGGGGGGCTACATGTGTGTCCGCCAAGTGCTGTCAGTGGGCAGGGTAACTCCTCCCGAATGAATGAGATTACACAAAAACCGAGGCGAGCATTTCTCGGGCTGCACGTCACTCCCAGAGTTTATTGGAAAGACTGCCGTGGAAGTGCAAAGTCTGAAGCGACCGCCCTTTCCCCCGGCCATCGGCTGACGATCGCGCCCGGGGCCCGTCAGGCAGCCACCCAACCCCGCGCCCCGTCGAAACGACACGTAACGTTATACCCAACTGTGTGTGCCGGCAGCGATCCAGCAGAGGGGCTTCGGCCGCCAGCCGAACTCGGCGTGCCAGCGGCTAAACATGGCAGCGATCGCCTTCCTCTCTGCTTCCTAGCACCCATACAGTAGTGAGATCGCGCCTTGCCCCCAGCCGACGCGGAGATCCGTGCCCACACTCGGTGTTCGGTGCAGATGTGTGGGAATGATTAACTGTAGCTGGCAATCCGAGTTGCACGTGTTATTTTTTATCCTGCTCTGAGATGGGTTCCGAGTGACGCCCGGGACACCGACATGGGCCGGGACCGGCTTACCGATCAGGACGGACAGGATCAACCTGACCGCCGGTTCCGAGGAGCCCAGCGATTCCGATAACTTCTCCATCCAGGGAGCCGCCATGTTTCGCGGGCCGGAAGTTCTCGGCTGCGGCGCTTCCGCGAAATGTGCGCGCGGCGGACCATGCGACCCTCCTTTATCCGGCCTCCGGCGCACCCCACCCGCCTTCCTCCGGCCGCGTCTCCGCGGACAACCTTACGCTTTCGCAACACCGGATCGCCCAGAGCGTAGAGCCAGATAAGATACTTGGGGGGGGTGTCACCCAAGTTTCCAGGAAGAAGCAAGAATCAAAAGGGATTTCTAGCAATACATATGCAAGCCATATAATGCGAGACATTTTGCCGGCAGTTTTTTTATTTTATTGTTCGCTAAAGTAACCGATCAGTATCTACTGATGTTAAGGGCGAGAACGTTTTAAGTTGGTAAGATGTTTTCTTGGTTTCGGCAATAAGTCATGCCTGTAGGTCAATTACTGAGGATGCTTTAGTAAATAGGGTTTTTCCGCCCCCTAGTGGTAAACCTAGGAACCAGCACAACCAAAGGAATGAAAAACTTAAGCGCAACAGTGACATTCTGACAATAAATGTAAAGTTAAACAAACAGATTACTCTTAATATAAAATTAGTTGTGAGAAATACATCAACATATTTAACCTTCCATTAAAACCAAATAATGGGTTTCTTAAACAAAAGAAACCTTCTAGACAAATACTAAAAGAGCAAAATTCCTTAACTTGGTTTAAAAGCGAAGAGCATATGGAGTTTACGTGCGCAGTGATTCCATCAGGGTAAGAACCATCACTCAAATGACACACTCGGAAAGCTGCAAAGCAGTGCACAGTTTAAAATGTCTACAGTTGTTACATACACCTATTAGAATTAATTATACTAAAATATGCTTTCCCTGTCTAAAACTATTCCTCGTCCGTTCGAAAAGGATGATGGGTATGCAAATTACTTCAAGTACATTCAGTGAAAACGGTTTGCGTCCTTGTCTGTAACTAAAGCATATTACTGCCACTTTCAGGAAGTAAAATAAGCGGATTCATCGAGGGAATTCTTTTACACAGCGCTTCTAAAACTGACTTTATTAAAAGAAAGTCTCTTCTCATGCGAACTCTAATGCGCTTATCATGGGTGCGAGGCGCCATTGCTAAACGTGCTTCTACCCAAGCGAGAATTCAGAAGATGGCTGCGAACTGAAGTTGCGTCTGACGTCACATCGCCACACCCCTACAAGACCCATATAAGGAAATGATGGTGGGCGTGCCTCATCTCGGCCAATAGGAACCGAATACGGCGGAGCCGGAGGCAGGACGTCTATAAAAGCTGCAGGCTCGCAGTCAGCATCCGCTCTTGTCCTACGTTGGGTCACCCGGTACCGGCACGTTAACGCTACACACAGGCCGTACTTACCTTTAATATCGTGCTGACCATGTCGCCGAGGAAGTTCTTCGTAGGTGGAAACTGGAAGATGAATGGTGACAAGAAAAGCTTAGGCGATCTCATTAATACCCTCAACACCGCCACACTTAACGCCGACACCGGTATGTAGCGCATGTACAGGTTGGTGTCGGGTGGGAATGTGTCCGCACGTATGGGTCAGTAGCCCTGCTGTCTGTAACGGGAAGATGGCGTGTGTGTACCGGATCACGTAGGCGCCCTTACGCTGTGATCGTAGGATACGCCGCTGACTCGCACTGCTCCGTTTGTGCCTTTTCTCGCAGGGCATCTATTTTATTTTATTGCATGCTTTGATAGCCATAAATTCAATAGTAATATTGTGCACTGACGCATTTTTTTTAATTAATTGAAGCCCTCCATCTTCGAGATCGGCATTACATAATCCTAAGGATGTCCGCTATCTCTATAACCTAAATTTTGGAGCTGGACCCGTATGTATTGCTTTTATGGTCTTGACAGCTGCACATTCGGGTACGGTAGAAGCAGCGGCAGGAATTGGACATGGAGAGCAGGATTGAACTTTGACCGGCTATTTCAGTCCTGACTTTTCGTGAATCCGTCCCCTACTGCCCATAGACGCTTATGTGAGATGCGGCACAAAATCAATAACCTTCATGCAAAACCTTCAGCCACCGCATGTTTTATGTTGTAGGCCGTAGTATTGGGGGTGAATCGGTTAAATATAAACCTTTGGCCCTGGCGAAATGTGGCCTCTGGGGTGACATTTCCGTGTTGAACTCTTCCCTTTTTGCCGAGAGATCTGGATGAATGACCTTTACAGAGAGGTCAGATGCGCATGGTTTAATATAGACCCTCAGCCCAAGACTGGGTTACATTGTCAGTGTCCGTCTGGCACAGCACTGAAGTACAGTGGTACTGTAATCTGTTCAGACATATTGTTTGGTTAGTATGGGTGGCTGAATGGCTGCCATGATTCCTAAAAATGTCTGTTTGCATTCTAGTACTATACATGCTCCTTTTCCCCTTTTGTTTTGGCAAAATCGACCCCTTCACAAACCTTCAATTTGACATCCCCTGCTCCATGTTACTAGTGTTGAATGTTTTGTTGAACTGTACACATGGTCGGAACAAAACGATTGGTTATAGATTTTCTGCTCTCTTTGGGTTAATGGATCTAAATCTGTTCCACGTTTTTCAGCTTAGTGTTGGGGTGGACAGTATATGGAGAAGTTTATGTCAAAGTAATTAAATTGCTTTATTTTGTATTTGTACTTTTTCTTGGATATTAAAACCAACTTACTGCAACACTTGCAGGTGCTCTTGGTAATCAGTAACATGTGTGATTAATCAAAACTACAATAGACACTGACAGTAATGTGTTTCAGCAGTGGGAATGTTAGTTGAGCTTGTAGGCCTGGCGTTGATGCGTGATCATGGTTTTTGTGTCCGTCTCGTGTCTGCAGATGTGGTCTGTGGGGCCCCATCGATCTACCTCGACTTTGCCAGATCGAAGCTGGACGCAAAGATCGGTGTAGCTGCACAGAACTGCTACAAGGTTGCCAAGGGTGCCTTCACTGGGGAGATCAGGTGTGACGTCCTCACCGTCCCTCAAAGTCTATCGCTTTCCCAATCAGCCCCCTAAACACTGAGCTTCACTCTGTTGCTTTCAGCCCTGCGATGATTAAGGACTGCGGCGTGGAGTGGGTGATCCTGGGCCACTCCGAGAGACGCCACGTGTTCGGGGAGAGCGATGAGGTAGATCGCTCGGGCAGCCTTTTTAACCTTGTGCTGTAAGGAGCTTCTCATTTATGCACGTTAAAACTGATCGCGTCTTCCAGCTGATTGGCCAGAAGGTGGCCCATGCGCTGGAGAGCGGCCTGGGTGTGATCGCCTGCATCGGCGAGAAGCTGGATGAGAGAGAGGCTGGAATAACGGAGAAGGTCGTCTTTGCACAGACCAAGGTCATCGCAGGTACTGGAGGAGATTCTAAGGGCAGCTGGCATTTTCTAAAGCCCGGGGTACAGGCTCTGCAAACCGCCTCATGGTTATCGGGTCACCGAAACGTCCTGCTGCAATTTGCCAATTCCTTGTAATCTGAAGAGTATCAGACTTGAATACAGTGGTTCTGGTCTTCCTCGAGCTCCAGGTAGCTATAGTACTACTGACCCAGCCTGACAATCAAATCTACACCCCCCCCCCCCTTCCTGCTGCTTTTTATAATTTTTTTTTTTTTTTTCTTGCACATTCATGTTAACTGTAAATGTGTTTCAGACAATGTCAAGGACTGGAGCAAAGTGGTCATCGCCTATGAACCGGTCTGGGCCATTGGAACCGGGAAAACTGCTTCACCGCAACAGGTAAACGTGACTCGTCTTCACTGAGATTTCATGCACACCCTTGTCAGATGGGTACTTAACCGCAAACTTGTTCATAGTTGGATTGCTAGTGTCAGATTTTCAGCGGTCTGTGGGTCCCTGTCATGATCCTTCTAACCTTCCCAAATGCCTTATGTTCAGGCCCAGGAGGTCCATGAAAAGCTCAGGCAGTGGATGGCTACAAATGTCTCTGAAGCTGTGGCCAGCTCTGTCAGGATCATCTATGGAGGTCAGTATGTGGCTCATCCTGATGTTTCTTTTTTGGCCTTCTGTGTATGCAAATGCATCTCTTTATTGTTCTGTCAATGACAATATTTCAAAATGTTCCTCATAAGCCCCACGGTTGGCTTAGTTGGCCGCTGTGCTCTCTGTACTTGAGTTGAGTATTGTCATTTGGAAGAGTAATTGCTGTAATAGTGTATCAAGAGTAGGGCTTAGATTCTTGAAGATGCACTCTAGACTCTAGTACCGATTTTTCTTATGCCTCAGTTGGATGAGCATGCTTCTGGCCCTTTAGGTATCTGGGTGATGTGGGTTCTTTGGCCAGAAAACCTGGTGTTCCATTCAGATTGTGCCTATACTTCTGGCACGCATTCAGACATGCTATGACCAAGCTACCAGCACCGGACTCCTTGGAACCTCATGCTTGGAAGTGGGATGGCCCTGTGGTGTCACTCAGCCTCGCTGCCATTTCAGGTTCTGTCACCGGTGGCACCTGCAAGGAACTGGCCTCCCAGAAGGATGTGGATGGCTTCCTCGTAGGCGGAGCTTCCCTCAAGCCCGAGTTTGTCGACATCATCAATGCCAGTGCCTGAAGACCCGGAGACGCGGGACACCAGCTGGTTCTTTCACATGACCCCCTGTGGCACTTAGCCCCCCACCCGACCAGTTACTCCCAGTGTTTTGTGTGATAACCCCCGTCTCCGTGGTGTGCTTTATGGGACATGCCGACACTGCTGCACTAGAGTGTAGAAGTACCGCAAGAGCAATGTGTTCATATCAAGCACTGAAGCGTCACGTATTGGATACAAGCCAAGTGCAAACTTGCTGTATGTGTATGTCTTAATATATTGGTGGTTCTGTATAACTTTGTTACCGTGGCCCTTCCATGTACTAGTGCATGTCCCTCTCCCATTGGCTGTGAGGGCTGTCCCCATGTCTGTATTGGCCAATGGTTAGAGTCAAGAACTACATGAGAAACGGTTTTAATAAACGGTTGAGACTCTCTTCTTGCCTAATTCATTTACATGGCATGCTTGGAAAATGGCTGGTAAGCTGTGAGGTAATCCATTTCTGAAATGCATGGATTCTGTGATGCTCCTCCCCACTGTTCCATTCCCATGTTAACTGGCACAAAGTCGTATGACTTTGTCCTTCACCTTCAATATCAATATGAAGCAACCGGCCATTAAGGCACAGATCTGCATAGCTGCACGTTTGAGGCCTGCATCTGGAAACATGGGGGGGGGGGGACCTCCAGCCATGTGCACATGAACCAGTGGGGTGCTTTGAATGCCTGGCCTGGGAGATGTGAGAGGTGAGGCACGTTCACTGTGTAAACCCGTAGAACATTTGGTATGTGTCAGCTTAAGGTTTATGATGTGGGGAAGTGCAGTCTGTTCTAATCTTTGGTTACCGGTCCTGTTCAAGACAAAGTTATGTGATGACTGAAACATGACAAAGGTTTACTTACTTTGCAGTCAAGATAAAATATCTGTCCGTCTTTGTGCTGCTTATCCCGGGCTGGGGCACAGGGGCCTGGTGCCTATGCCAGGCCGTATAAGGGAACAGGCAAGGGCTGCTGCCTTGACAGAGGTCCTGTGCATCAGGGGCACATAGACACATTACGGGCAATATGAAGAGGCCGGTTAGCCTGACTGCAGTGCTTTGGGGTGTAGGAGACCACCAGAGTACCTGCTAGAGATCCACATGACCCTGGGAGCAAGCATAAGCTGGGATTCGAATTCAAAATCAAATATGTGTAAAATTCCAAGGATTATGGAATAATGTGACCTGTTATGTCAGTCATTTGAATACCATATTTATTATATTTGACTGAAGTTTTTAGCCTTTCATGATTATTTTCTATAAAGTAACTTTAGAACTTATAAAACCATTTAGTTCTGCTAGCCGTCTTATAATGTGGCACTCTGGTGTAACTTAGCACAGGTTTTTGTATATGGGTCCAGTTTCCATCAAATATGAGTCAAACAACCTTTATACAGTTTCATTACACCCTTAAATTCTATCACCAATTATTTTAGTTGAACTTAGACATTCTTCTAGAAATTCTTCCCATAAAAGTTCTGAACAGAATCTGTGACAAAGTGCAGCCTGGCCAGCACCCTCCGGGAACAAGTCTGACTTACTCTTGGCAAAACGAACGAAACTCCTGCCCGCTCTGGTTATTCAGGGACCTAAAGGGATGAAACAACGAGCCCAGCACCCCCACAGGAGCCCCCGAGGGACACGATCATATGCCTTATCCAAGTCCACAAAGCACATGTAGATTGTCTGGGCAAACTGCCATGAACCCTCCAGTATCCTTCTGAGAGTAAAGCACCGGGCCATGTGTGGCTGGTGCATGCCAGGGATGGGAATAAAGGCTCTTTGAAGGGAGCTGGATCTCACGGCTTCGTTCCTTTCCGGGAGCCATTCAAAGGAATGTCCCTAGGCTGATCTGTGAAATAATCCCTACGATAACGATAGGGTAAGATTTGGATTAGTTTCAGACTTAGATATCCTGTCAATATAATTTCATTTTGTATGACTGGACTAGGCCTAGCAGCACTAAATCCCTCATATTGCCAGACCTAATGTCAGTGATCTGCGTTATAAACATTATACAAGGTGAAGCCATATCCCCATTTGTCAGCAAATTTACTGCTTTGAATTTACCCTCAGCATGAAAATTAAAGTTGCCTCGCCTTGAATGCAATTAATGCAGCACTTAATATTAGAAAACAATAAAAAGAAGTATTAGAAACCTTTGTGCAAAAGAGATTTTAGTGCAAATCTGATAATTATGTATATAATTAAGACATTTCACACAAGACATTTTTTAAGTATGTAGTAAATAATAATAGTATTGCAAAAGGCCATACTACAGGCAACTTCTGAACAATATTTGAAGTATTATTAAAAAACAAATCGAGAAAAATATACTGATAAGAGTGATTCAAACCCCGCAATGGATTGGTGAACTGTCCTGTGGTAGAGGGTAGCAGAATGACAGGCAGTAGACTTTGGGCACAGAGATGAAAAAAAAAAACAGCTGTAAAGTAACACTCGGATCCCTTTGTTCATAACATAATAGCGAATTTGCAAGAATGGTTTGTATCATTGTATCATGTATCATTTTTATTTGTTTAAAACAACATAGTCAGACAAGACATCAATCTAAATCCTTAAAACAGGGTCATGATGGGCAAACGGACCCACGCTGACATGCTTGAGCACTGCTACGCTTCCTTACGCAATCCCTTCCTTTTTCGCAAGGCCCGTCTTTCCGAAACACGCTCCTCGGTGCTTACATCTACCCAGGGTCCCGGGGGCCCCGGTAGGAGTCAGAGAAGGCACGCCTTAGCGGGCACAGAGACAGATCCTCGAAATAGGGACACTCGACTCAAGGGGCCACGGCGGAGTAATTATCCTCAAGTCATCACGATAGAATGAGCTGAAGCACACAGGTTGTTTATTAAAGTGGACCAGAAATAAAGGCACATCGGTTCCAGAAGCATCCTTACTTGTCAAGGTGTGCCTAATGCACTACATATAATTAGAGGCATATTTACAGAGAGCTCGCCCGGGACTCTGAGACTAAGGCTGCAGACGGCCCTATTATGAGGATTAGAAAACTCTTAGGTTGCCATCTAGTGTTGGATTATGGAAATGCTCTATCTCATAACACCTGAGGTCTTCTTCTCGGTGTATCTAGCATGGAGCTGAAGGTCATTTTCATGTATACTTTATAAACGCAGAGTCCCCTTGGTGTAGATCTAGTTTCTTTATTTATAAGTGTGTGCTTGGTTATTGTTACATGCCATGTACAGGCCCATCCATCCATCTTCCAGCCTTCATCATAGAGAGGCTCTCGGTGGGGCCCGGGGGCCCAGGGCAGAAGGCAGGGCTAGACCCTGAATGAGATTCCAGGATATCCAGGCAGGGTGACGTCACTGCTGAGCCACTGAGCGAGGCTCCTAACCCCAGCTGCTGCAGGGCTTTGCTGGCCTTGCTACATCAGTAAGTGTAAACTAGGGAGAAGGAGATGTCAAGGATAAATACATCTGATTTGCTAATGGCTAAAAATGTTACATTTTAAAATAGCAGAATACTAGATCAAGTTATTAAGGGGACTGATACAACACACTTCTCATGAATACTCTATCCACCATATAGAGTACATTAATCTAAACCACTGCGAGAAAGGATGCTACTCTGTATGCTGTATGATGTATTTGAAAGTTACAGTTTTCCGTTCTGTGGCCAGATTTGTAGTGCAGTGGTTAGTCCATTATCCTGTTTAAATGAATTGCCTTTATATACAAAGCAGAGGTACAGAGCAGAGTTAGCAGATGCTGGTGGTTGCATGTCAGAAATGAAACAAATCAATATATGGTGCAGATGGCTCCTGTAGCTTTGAAGAGGAGTGATACAACCAGACACCTAACCTGAACCGTAAGTAACCAACCAAAACATAAGAATTTTGGCGTTTTTGGATTTTGATTAAAATGATCACATCATGTCATGTACTATATATACGCTCACACACACACACACTCGCACAGTTTATATATTCCTATCACTGACGGGATGCTGCATTAATATCTATGGGCATAACCCTAACACTAACTAAGATAACCCTACAGTAACTCTTAGCCAGCCCCAACCTTAACCATCATATCCAAACAAAATACAAGATTTTTGCCTCTTTCAGTTTTTTGATTGCAGTCACAGATTTTTAGAAAGTCAAGGTTCATATTGTATTACACTCACTTGGTCACACACACACACTTATGTACACTCACACTCATGCACTGGGGCACACACTTACGCGCACTCACATAGACTCACACACACCAACACACGCTCCCACACACTCGCCCACACTCACACACATTCTCACACAGTCACACATTTGGTCCCCACAATGTCGTAAATACAAGCCTGCACACATTCACTAGCACACACTCGCACACTCCCAGACACTCTCACATACTCACTCACATAGACTCACACACACTGGCACGCACTCATTCACCCCCATTCACACTGCTGCCTCTGTAGGTGTTTTCCTTCTGCACTAGAGTAGCTGTTGTGTCAGAGGCAGGGGTCGGGCCTCGACTACATTCAGATGTACCTGCAGTAAGGCGGCTCTGTGCACTGTTGCCCCCAGCTGGTGATTGTGTTGTCTGCACCACCTGCTTGGACTGTGTGAGCTGATTGCACAGCACCACAGTGTGGACAAAGTGCCCATCTACCTGGGGCAAAGACCAAGCGGCACCCCCCCGCCCCCCCCGATGCAAGGAAGTCAAAATATAAAGGATGAATCAGTCCACAATAAAAAGACCCACACATGCTTTGTGTGGTGGCTGAGTGCTCTGAAGTGCCGCGTGCATTATGGGGGCTAGTGTTGGGTATAGGGGTGGATCAGAATAAAATGCATGTTTGCACCATGCTATACCGAGATGACGCTGCTCTCACACACCCCCTGAGAGACACCCCCCCCATCTTACAGTCCCAGCTCAGTGGCAGGTCAGCCAGTAAGAGCAGGGGTCCAATCTGTATTCCAGATGCTGGGCCTCTCACCCCCTCCAGGACCTTCAAGGATCTCAGAGTGCGTGCAACGTACGCACTGGCGGCTCCTGCATGCAGGGGGGGGGGGTCTGTGAGGCTTATGCCATGTGCACTGCCTCCAAGGAGTCCACAAACCCACCCCTCAGTTCAATTCAGCGCTGCCGGGCTGCTCTGTCTTCATCCTGTGTTACCTGAGCAGCTCGTAAAATGATCACTGGAGCATTCGGAGACTGAAGCTGAGTGGCGTTTCCCTCCGCGGCCCCAGCCGTCACCCCAGGGCTGGCTTGATGACCGCCATGTTGTGCAGCGGCAGACCCGGCTCTCTCCAGCAGAGGTGCTGTTGAGGTGGCGCTTTGTTGTGCTGTAATGAGGCTTTTTCTGCAGCTCCTGTGTTCCTGGTGTGAATCCGATTTCTAGGTGTGGATGTCCCACCGGGAGCTCTGATTTCCTCCCAGCAGACGAACATATGTGACAAAATCAGTGATGTGAAATCCTATCCAAGGTGTAAGCTACTTCTAGCCAGTGCATCCTGGGATAGGTGTGACCCTGTGCTGGGTTTTCTGTGTATCTAAAACAATTTCGTATACATTATTGTTATGTTTTATTTTCATGACTGGCTTTGGACAAAAGCGCCTGCCAGATAAATACACGTAACTATGATTGTATGCATAATGATCACACTGTACAGGGCCATACAGGACACTAAAACAACTAACACCTTTAGGGTGACCAGATAATCCCTGTCATCCCGGACGCTTTCAGCTACTTCAGGTTTTACAAACTACTTTAAACCTGAAAGGCTCCAGTGCCCAGCTAAGTAGTTCAGTTCTTCTTGTGATTTGACTGGTTTGTTTCCTTGATTGAAAGACTCATCCAGCCGTTACACATTACCATCCAGGTCCTTTTGATTGAAATGGTAGTTTGCAAATCCTGTCCTAGCTCAAAGTGTCCAGGATGACATGGATTATCTGGTCACTTTAAATACCTTCCACTAACTTATTAAACCAAATATTTTTGCACAGAACAAGTACATTTCCATTGTGACAGTGAACTCTGAAAGTGCACAGTGCCGAGATGAGTCACTTCCCTAATAAATTCGTATATCGTCTTTGTCAAACAGCCCCTTGTTTCAGAGACCCTAATTAAACCCCTAGATTATTTAGACATTCTCCCTAATCGGTGGTCTCCGTAATAGCCCCCCCCCCCCCACCGGCTGTCCCCTTCCGCCCGTCCCCGACCTGCGGCTGTCCCGAACTCGACAAAATTCAGAATTCGACATCAAGGAAACTTCCTCCGGACGAATGCACTTGAAAATCAACTTTATAGTAATAGCCAGTATCTTTCTGGACGCTCTGGCAACACCATAGACTCGCAGGAAGCGACGGAGTGCAGTGCCTGTCAGCGGGCGCCCGGGGACGCGCTCGCCGTCTGCCCGAGCAGCGCGTCCCGCTCCGGTAGCAGCAATCCGGGCTGCGCTTGGCCGCCGCATCCGCGCAGACTGTTTACTTTGGCTGCCTGCTGTGTTAGACAAACGTGTTACTTATAGAAAAAATGCCAGCGACGTGCTGAGAGCCTTAAAATCACCGGTGAGCAGCTCAGACGTTTTATTTCAGAAAGACAAGGCAGTAAAACCGCGTCATCCTGCCCAAAAATACTCCCGGTCATAGACAATAAAGGTGACTCTAAGTCCAGCTAATGGACAGCAATGAAACAGAAATACCCACCTATAAATATAGGGAATATAGGATAACATGCACTCACACACTCTCTCTCTCTCTCTCTATATATATATATATATATATACATATATGTATAAAATCATTAACCTTAATTATGGTGAAATAGTACTTTTGCCTTACACCGCTAGGGCTGTGGGTATGGATCCCCCCCCCCCACGCTTGTGTGTGTGTGTGTGTGTCTGTCTGTCTGCGCGCGTGTTTCTTATGATGTGTTAACCATGCACCCCTGCCTATGCGATGTGTTGCATGGAATCATGTCCAGAATAAGAGTTTGGAAGAAGGGTGGTTGTATAATCATTAAATCCAATTTTTCTATAGTTTTTTAAATAACTATTGGATAAAATATGGTAAGGGCAGCAGCTCCCTGTAGTTAACAGGCTGGATTTTTGAGAACACGCTAACAGGGTGACAGGATGTTGCCCGCAAATAGGCCCCAGGGGAGCGTTAGGTATTCTGCTGCAACGGGAGGCGGCCGTCAGAGCTGGCAGGAAGGAGCATACGGACATGGGCACCGGGCAGTGCTCAGAGGGTACTGCAGGCTGATCCCAGCCCAGCTGTCTCCACCTGCTGCCTGTCTGTCTGTGCATCTGCCTGCCTGTCTATCTGTCTCTCAGTCTGTCTGTCTGCCTGCCAGTCTATCTGTGCCTGCCTGTCTGTCTCTTAGTCTGTCTGCACTTACTATCTGTCTGCCTGCCAGTTTGTCTGTCTGTGCGTCTGTCTACCTGCCTGTCTATCTGTGCTTGCCTGTCTGTTTCTCTGTCTGTCTGCACTTACTGTCTGCCTGCCAGTCTGTCTGTTTGTCTGTCTGCACTTGCTAACTGCCTGTCTGTCTGTGCTTGTTGCCTGCCTGCCTGTTTGTTTGTAGTACCTGCCTGCTAGTCTGCATGAACTGCTGCCTGTCTGTCTGTCTGTTTGCTGCCTGCATGCTTGTCTGTCTGCACTTGCTGCCTGTCTGTGCGTGTTGCCTGTCTGTCTGTCTGCACTTGTTGCCTGCCTGCCAGTCTGTCTGCGCTTGCTGCCTGCCTGCCTGTCTGTCTGTTTGCACTTGCTGCCTGTCTGTCTGTCTGTTTGTGCTCCATATTATTATGTAGGCTTTCCCTGCATTTTCAGCAATAGATTCTGCAGAGGGTCTCCATTTTTATATAACCAAAGCATTTTTCATAAAGGGCAAATGCCATTACGTGAGTTAGTACCTGAGCAGTATGATTTGAAAATCCTCTGTCATTTATCAACAGAATAATCTGGATGAAGCCTCTTTCAGGAGACTTCATAAAAAATGGCAAGAAAGCCCACTTGTTTGTGCTGATGAGGAAAGTGAGTATTCTGCTGTCCGCAATGAAGCAGAAAAAGTTTGAAAACGAGCAAGGAAATAACCAGGGGGCTGGTGTTGGTTTTGATTATGCTGTTTCACGTCAGCAAGGTATAACGCGAGGTGTGTGATCTGTCTGGGGGACTTGGGATGGTGCACTCACTCCGGCTCTGCTTACCGTGGGTGCCACATAGTGGCTGATCAGACCGGCGTCCCGTTCGGCCTCGTCGGCAAGCCTCTGCCGCTTGTGGACGCCGGGCATGCTGCGGCCGCTATACACATGTGCTCCCCTAATAGCATGGTGCTCCTCTTTACCCGGTGCACGCCAGAACTCTGCAATTACACCTTCTGCTCATCCCATGTGTCCCCAATTAGCCGTGCTCTCCCAGCAGCGCCTAGGCTGCCATTAAGGGCCCTCTGGAGAGGCGCGCGGCACGCGTGTCTTTGTGTGTGCGTGTCTGCGAGATTCACGACACCGCCTCCAGGGGGTGATATCACATCACCATCTATAATGGTCTCATTACAGCAATGAGCCCGAAAGTGGCTGGAAGCACTAATGACAATGAAACATTTGGTTTTATCATCAGGTCAGAGCACTGGGGTTACTGGGGGTCTTTGGGGGTCTCTGTTGGCACGGCGACGGCTCATTGTTTGCAGAGAGGCATTCCCCCTCATCTTCATCTCCTTGAAGTGAAGTGAAAGGGCCAGCTAGCTCTGAAGTCTCCTTCGCTGGCCTTTTTGGTGGGAGTTCTCTCTGTAGCTGGTGGTGTTTATTGGGAAGATGTCAGGCCTCGTGTCAAGCCGGGTGGGGGGGGCATGCTGATGCCCAGAGACATGTGACAGCTCGCAGCCTTTGATTATGGCCTTACAGGAGGCAGATAGGAGGCACACTCCCAGGTAGTATGGAGCAATGGATGGATGGATTGATCCAGATCCTCCTCCATTGTATTATGCATGTATGGGATGACACTGCGTGTGTGCCATACAGTCCCGGGGCAATGAGCACTATTTGGGTCGTGTAGTCTACGCATAATAGTGTTGCAGAGCCCAGACTCGTGTAGTCACAGAGTCGTATAGTCACAGAGTCGTGTAGTCACAGAGTCTGGGCTCACGGACGACGTAAAAATCACGCTTAACGGTGACCTTTGTACACGTGCGAGAAGATGAATCGCAACTCGAGCAAACAGATGCAGGGAACAGTGTGAACTCCACTTAAAATGATGAATCGGGGCTGAGCAGCTCGCGCAGCGTCGTTAGGGCAGCCGCGACTCGGCGGGAAAACAAAGGCGGCGGCGCGAAGACGGCGCCCCCTGCGGGCACACCCCCAGCCAATCTGCATATAAAACGGCCCCTAATTCCAGCTTTCTCAATTATCTCTTTATAATTAAATGACCGGGTTTAATTTGTAGATCCGCACGTTACGGCTTAATTTGACACGAGCTGTTCTGTAAAGCAGCTGCCGGCAGAGCGCTACGGGCGGCGGAAACGCCCATCTGCACGGTGATGCCCCCTGATCGTCAGCGGCGGTCCCCACAGCGCCCCCCGTCTGTGGCGGGGGGTTAGTACGGGTCACCTTTTTCGCAAGTCACCCACGTCGGACGAGCTGCACTTCTGCCCCCCAGGGCTGAGGCCATCATGCCCACCCAAGCTGCGAGCCTTCGGCATATTTTTAGCCTTTTCCTGCATAACTGCTCTCGCTCCGTGTTAGAAATGCGGCGGAATGCGGCTGCTGCACCTGGGCGGCCTCCTTTTGCACGTCGCCCTGGGGCGCTGCGCCATGCACGCGTGCTCTGACCACCATTTCAGATTTATCACCTTATTTTAGCACCTAGCGCGCAGGACCGCACTCTTTATCAGGCCGACGCAGAAACGTGACCTTTGTTATCATACATAATTAAAACAATATGAAGTCAGCCCTGGTTGGCGCAGCGACTCGCTCACAGTTAAATTACCCACCGGCCCGATATGACATAATTTAATTGCCGTAGTGTGTTTGCTGTCTGTTATGAACAGGTTAACCCATGTAAACCTGAATGGCCACTCAACCAATCAGCCGTATTATCCTAATTAATGAAAAACATCCTGTCTGAATGGGCGATTCGGGGAGGGCCGGCTGGCTGGAAACGCGCCCGGAACCGAGAGGCCCGGAACCGAGAGGCCCGGAACCGACAGGCCCGGAACCGACGCACCCTGAACTGACACGCCCGGAACCGACGCACCCTGAACGCACCCAAAGATGCTCACGCCTCCTTTTTAACGTGTATAGAAAAGAGTCCTTTTCATTTATTTTCATTAGATCTTCTTACCTTCAATCTGAATTCACGGGGAGATTCAAAATAAAAATTAAAAATAAAACTGCTCATACCATGAAAATGTAAAAAAATAATAAAAAATAATATGTATATATAATTATATAACTATTAACAAACAACATTAAGAATAACACTATTAATAATCATAATGATATGACACTAAACTGTAGGTCTGAAGCATGCTCATTAAATGGGGTTTGCTAAAAAGATCTGCACCAGTTAAAATTCAGCATCTAGCTACATGCAGTGACAATAAAACAAAACTTTATTTACAATTTTTCTGGCATGATGTATAGTACACGTCCTATATGTGAGTCCCTGGCCTAATGTACAGGATATATTACACAGGCCCCACCCCTGCCTTGCCCTGCGCTGTCCTGCATAGCTGCCCATCCTGATCTTTCAGTCTTCCTGACAGTGCCCTGCTGCTCCTTGTGCTCTTCTCATCAGGCCCGGATCCGCTGCTCGTGTCCCGCGTCGCTGCGCCTCTGTGCTGCTAATCTGCCACTCATCCCCCAGTCAGTGCATTCCGGACTCCATCTCCTCATGTCCCGCCCTCAGGGATTTCATTGGCTCGTGCACGCCTCTTCCTCACTGCCGATTTGCCCGGGGACTCTCTCTCTCCGCCCCCTCCCCCGTCACAAAGTCTTGTCACTCTCTTTCTTCAGGTGACTGAAAGAGAAGGACAGAGTCGAGAGGATATGGGGAAGTTGGTCAGCCAGCGGTTTAGACTTTGTGTGTGTGAGAGAGGCTGGTGGCAGGAAAAATGCCTATTGATAATATGAACCTTATTAATTTCACATTTAGGTGATAGTTCACTAATGAGATTTTGATTTCTCTTTACAGCTGGGGTGTGTTTTTAAGCACATTATTAGGACACGCACACACAGACATACAGTGAAATTCAGCATTCAGTTACAGCAAGTCTCACTCTGGGTACCCAGAACCAGTCACATGCGGTAAGGTCTCCCTGTCCTGGATGCTTTAAGCTTAGGATGAGGAGTAGGGTTTAGGATTTAAAGTTAGGGTTTAGGTTCAGGTTGCAGGTTTAGGTTCAGGGTTATGGTTTAGAATTGGAGATTAATGTTTAGAGTTTGGGTTTAAGGTATAGAGTTAGCATTGGGGATAAGCATTTAAGCTATGGGTTTAGGGTTTGGGTTTAAGGTTCAGGGTTAGGGTTCAGGTTTAGGATTTAAGCTATGGGGTTAGGGTTTAGGTTTAAGGTTCAGGTTTAGGATTTAAGCTATTAGTTTAGGGTTTGGGTTTAAGTTTCAGGGTTAGAGTTCAGGTTTAGCATTTAAGCTATCGGTTTAGGGTTTGGGTTTAAGGTTCAGGGTTAGGGTTCAGGGTCACCTGTAGTACTCGTCCTGTGTGAGAGAGTGGTGGTGATGGTGGAGCCACCGCTGCTCCAGCGCCAGCCTCTGGATCTGGATTTCGGCGCTCTGGGCTTGCTGCATGGCCTGGAGCTGGTGGGCCGCAGACACGGGGCCGGTCAGGGAGGAAGGCTGGGGCAAATCGCGGAACGGGGCACCTGGGGGGGGCAGCGAGCCAGGGGCAACGAGGGCAACAGTGGGACCGTAAGCTTAATGCTGCTTGCGAAACTCAGAGGATGAAGATTCCTTTATAAAATCAGTCCATAATGTCTGTGTGACATGAGGCATGAGATTCCCCAACCAGTTTTTCATGTCTGAGTGAGACCCCTCCCGCAAGGCGGCCAGACAGGCTAAGGGGTGATAAAGCTGAGATCACACGGGGGGCCAGGAGGGGGGGCAGGGGGCGCTTCTCACCGAAGAGCTGCTGCCGGAGGACCTCGCTGTCAGTCAGGGGGTGTGCCAGGATGGGGGGGCCCAGGGCCGCCCCAGGGTAGGGCAGCCGAGCGAGAGGGGACCCTGAGGCGAGGGGGTCCATCAGGGGGTGCACGCCGCCCGCTGCTGAGGGACGGAGATGTAACAGAAATTCAACAATTTAATACAAGCAACAGTCTATCCGCTGGGCTGTGAAGACAAAAAAGTCAAGCTTTTATACCTGTTATGTTACTGCGGATTTAATATAGGGACAATTAAAGAGCGGTCGCTATGGGTCTCATATGCCAAGGAATATAGGTGGGATATCGATTCCTTATGTAACTGCGAGAGCGCCACCAGTGTCAGCCCCTTGGGGACGCTGTGGGTGACGGTGGCGGTGAGAGGTACCTGTGTCCTGCTGGTGCAGGTGCAGGTGGGAGTGGATGTGGGAGTGCTGGTGGTGATGCGGCGTCACGTTCAGCATCTGCAGCCTCCCCAGGGACTCCCCCCCACCTCCTGCTGCTCCTCGCTCCCGCTCCCGCTCTCGCTCCCGCTCCCCCGATGAGGGCGCCGTCCTGCTCCGCTCCCGCTCCCTCTCGGGCCCCGGCACCCTCTCAGCGGCACCAGGCGAGCGGGCTTGCGGGGGGTAGTTCTCAGGTGGGGCGGGGGCAGCCGGGGCCGGCTGGGGGTGCGAGGAGAGGGACTGGGGGAAGGAGGAGTGTGTGGAGGGGTGATGGAGCGAGGGGATGGGATTGGACGGCGGCGGAGGAGGCGGGGCCGGGGCGGGG
>JAODKM010000126.1:20216832-20240057 GCA_026780845.1 Petrocephalus sullivani
AGGAGAGGAGGGAGGGGAATAGGCCCCAGCGGACAGAGATTATTGAATTATTTACCCAACCCCCCCCCCCCCTCCCAGCACCACCACCACCCCTTTTAGAAGAAAAAAAAATAGATGACAGGCAGAGGGAGCAAGGGTTGTCAAGGAGTAGAAGTGACCCCTCTGCTGTCATCACAAGAGAACAGGGGCAGAGGCGAACACCCGCCCGGTTTTTAAGGGAAAAGAGCAGATACGCGGACTCCCGCTGACAAAAACAAGCGTCGCCAGGCGCACAGGAGCGCGCACCGGCGGACACTGACGCATTAGCGCAGATCCCAAACAGGCACGGAGGCGGACACGGAGTCCCGCACGCACACGGGAGCATGCGGGACGGCGCGGTGACACGCGAGGGACGCGGGTCCGAGGAGCGCGCATCCCGAAAACACGCACACGCGCACCGGCCGCGTACCGCACCTGGCCATTTATTCTAGAACGACGGCAGAGCGGAGACGAAACGGGAGAATAGGAGAGACTGACAGGCCGCCGGAGAGGACGGAGGAACGGCGGCGCGGAGAGGAAGACGGCAGAGATTCGCGGCGCTTAATTCCCATTACCTGCCGCCGTTGCTTGATCTCGTAGGAAAAGCGAGAGAGTGTGAGAGAATGAGGGAGAGAACTGCGCAGGGGAGGAGGGAGGACGGGGGGGTAAAAATGTGTGACAGGGGAGGGGGAGGGGGACATGTGAGTCATTGGAAGATGCAGAGAAGCAAGGGAGGGAGAGTAGGTCAAGGAGACAGGGAGATGAGAGAGGAAAACAGAGATGCAGCATGGCTGAGGGACGGTGGGGATTGGGATGCTTCGGAGAAAAATGATCAGGCAGTTTGGGGAGATGCAGCGCGGATCGCTCCATGTTAAAAGGCAGGGGCTTGACGTAATGAAGCCACGTTAATCATGATTCAGCAGGATTCAAATACCCTTTTAATATGTAGTCTAGTTTTGTATCTCAGGTCAGTTTAAGACAGAATGAGAGCAAAACTAAATGCTTTATTTGTAATACAATTTTCCTCCACCTCAGAGCAGAGAGTTATATATCTGGTCTAATTATCATCTGGTCCAACTTCTGGAAATTAAATTGTATAACCTCGTAAATAGAGATTTAAAACCAGATGTATTAGTGCCGTATAGGGGAGGGCAGCGGGGAAGAGGCTTCAGAAGGATCTTGGATGGGACATGCAGGGGGAGGGGAAAGACGATCTGACAGCATCATCTGGATTTAAGGGGATTATCCCAATGAAGAACTAGTTACACACTGCCCCCAATGCCAAGATAGAGCGAAACGCTGGGCAAAAGCTAAAAGGTGACAGGAAAAAAAACAACATCCAGCACGTCAAGGGATGAGGGAGGCAGAGGGGAGAGACAGGTTCTCATTGGCTACTTTTCTAGTGCGTTCTATCTGGAGGTCATGTGACCATCTGCAGGCATTCTCACACTGGACGGAAGGTGGAGCCACAGCACTGTGGACATTTCTCATATTAACTGCAGATGTAGCCAAAGCAAAGGGAAGGAGGAGTTCCCCAAGATGGCCCCTGTATTTGCTTATAGCAGTGCTTCCCAATCCAGTCCTCGGGACCCCCAGTCAGTCCGTGTTTTTGTTGAGGGGGTTGGGAAACACTAGCTTACAGGACGGATTTCATGGTACCTTTGAGTCACAAAAACACACACACAGTATGTTTATTAATGAATTTTATTATGTAGTTTCATCAACGGTGTACAATTCAACCCACACACACACACACTACTACCTTACACAAACATATATGGACTGTACAGTGTACCGCATAGCATTAATGTAGTGCCAGTGTCTATATACAAAAAGGTGTGAGTGGCATACGTGTCTGGATGCATGTGAAGTGTTGCGTCGTTCTGTTAACCGTAAGCGTGTGTGCTAGTTGGAGGATACGCATAGTTTATATGTATAAACAGCCCAGTTATATCAAACACCTTAAACATCAGGAAGTTCCTCCACGCGCCCCTGGCTTTGCATTCACAGCATCACCTGATCCCATTTAGTGTTTTTACACCTGCAAAGGAAAAAAAAATAATAAATTATAATGGACAAGGTGAGGCCACAGCAGAGATGGCGACACCCCCCCCCCACCTGGGCTTCTCCTACCTCTGCCTGTCCCACGTTCACCAGTCGCAGCGTGGGCGGGAGCCAGACGAGGGGTGCCGGGGGGAGTCGTGGTGGGGGCCGGGCGAGGAAGAGCTAGGGGGGCCAGTGAGGGCCAGATGCTGCCTGGCCCCCGCCCTCCTGTCCCTGCCGTAGTCCAGGCCACGCACGCTGGGGTGGGGGTACCTCGAAGTCTCCCGTCTCCACTCCTCATCGAAGGCTGCGGCCTCACCTGCAGGGACAGGGCGCCCCGATCAGACCTGCCGTCCCCTTTACAGCCCCCCCCCCCAGAGCTGGCAGGCTGAAGGGAGAGAGATGCTCACACTCCTCCAGGTTGATGAAGTCCTGCCGCTCCTCGTGGTCGCCGGTGTTGCGGTTGCGGGAGCGCTCCATCACGTGCCCCCGCTCGCCAATGTGGTGCCCGATGGCCATGCGCTCCAGCCCCGTCTCGCTGTCCCGCATGGTCTGACGTGTCTCCCTTATCTGTGTGCCCAGAAACGGCCCGCTCAGTCTATCCCAGTCCAGGACTGAGAGCTCGCCCTCCCAAATCACAACTACAAGGGAATCGGTTCTACAGGGGTTTACTTCCAGACCTGCAGATACCGACTAGCTGTTTACACTTGTTTGGTGCAATTCACAAAAGCAAATCATCCAATGCTCCTCATTATTGGGGTTTCAACTGACAAGTTTAGCATATTAGTAGTTATTTCACATGAACAATGCAGGTCAATCTCCTTACAAATGGGTACAACAGTCCATCCCTATCAGGGGCAAGGGTCCACATTAACCATCATGCTACCAGTCGCCAACCAGTGAGGACAATCACTGTTCGGCCTTTTCTTACCCCTCCGGGTGCGGTCCTGAACTCGCTGGTCTGCTGGTAGACCTTAGGCGCTCCAGAGTCTGTGGAGGAGTAGGATATGACTGTGGAGGAAGAGAAGGTCTGGCAGCTGGGAGACCCTGACAAGCGCTCCTGGGGAGAGGAAACAGGGGCTGAGAGACGCCCAGGGCACGCAGCTGCACATGGGACGGCCGGAGGAGGGACTCCAGTGACACACACCATGCTCCCCATCATTCCCTCCATCATCCCGAACATGTCCGTGAAGCCGCCTCCCTGGAAGAGAGAGGCCGTCAGCAACCTCGCCTCAGAGAGCCACATGCAGCAAGCATAACAACAACGACAATAAAACAGGGCTCACCATTCCCAGCATCCCAAAGGGGGCCAGGGCACCAGCCTATAAAAGAAACCCACCAGAATGATAATCGCTTTGCGAAATAACAGGAGACCATGCTCAGTACTAGATTAAATACAAATATTACATTGTTACAATATTATTACAAATATTACGAAATAACCTGTGAGGCCGAAGTGGATGGCTACCTGGATATGTGGGGCGCGAGGCGGCTGAATCTGGGGGGCAAGGGGGAAGGGCTCGAAGCCAAAGGAGCCAAACAAACTCCGCATCTGCCGCCTGTGGGCTGCAAACGGATCCCTGCAAATAGAAGAGCGCAAGGACGCTTAATAGATCACAGTATGCCACTCAGACATAATTAACAGATCACAGAGAGAGAAAATTCCAGAATCAATGAAAAGAGCAACCTTTAAGAAAACCAGAGAGCTGAGAGTTAATGCATAAACACCATTTTAATCATCTCACTGTACAAAATATTTGAACACGATCTTCAATTAGACAAAATGGAATGATGTATTTGGGTACTTCATGATATGGCCACTCACACAAAGCCATAATCTAAATACTTGGTTTGTTCCTTAAACTCCTCATCCCCGCCACACACCAACCCTGCATACTTAACATAGTGCACTAATTACATATTCATTTCAGTAAATCAAAATACTGGCCAACTGTACTGGATAACAGAGCCAAGCAAGAACCACGGGTTCACACAGGTTAGATGCATAATCTCACAATGGCAGTATTACTATGTCGGCCAAATATAAAATTAAAGTCCCTAAAAACGGGTTAAGTTTGCCCACAATACTTACATCATGAATGGGCTTTCGTCCACGTCACTCAAATACCGAAACATTTTGTTCGAAGTTCGCTCAGTGTTGCTTCTTCACTTTAAATAATAAGTCACATAAAGATCCGATCACGCCGAAACCGAGCGCTATATAATCAGCACGGAGATTTACAAAGATCCCCGAGGGAAATGCATACAGATATAAGCGGCGTGACTAACAAAAGAGCACCAAAATCGCAGGTCAGCTCGCTGAAATAGTTAGCAACCTAATGAAGGTCAGCTTAAATCTAGCTTACTGGCCCGATCGCACGTCACGCAGGAATCTGATGGCGACGCCAGTTAACCATAAATAAATACGACAAACGCGAAATTTAGAAAAGAAACGGGCAGGATCCCGACCAGGGTCCGCCGAGCACGTATGCCAGCAAAACAGCCAAGGAGCCCGACGGCTTCACCAAAGCGCAGCCTCCGGATCGGCGCCTCGTTTTCCCCAGTGGTCCTCCGGCAGAGCTGCTACGCCGCCGCGTCCCCTCGCTGCGGGATTAAGCGTGCAGTGAGTGGGGAGCGTGTGTCTTTCTTAGCGAGCGGAGCCCGACGGGTCAGCATAGGTGTAAATATTCGCAGCTCCGGCCCGGCTAGCTAATCGCGGACTGAAGCGGAAGTCGGGATGACAAAGGGAGCCAGGGCGACACCGCGGAGACGCGCTTCCTCTAAATGCGCGCACGCTCCGGCGTCCTTCCGATCAAAGGAGAAGGCGGCAGTGGCCCTTTCTCACCCCCCTTTCGAGGAAAAACCGGTTAATAAGCAAGATGTAGCTGGTAGCGATAATAAATAACGCGCAATACGGAATGAAAAGAGGGAGGACGGCTGTTCCGCAACCCCGTGACCTGCCGGAAATGGCGTCAATCGCTGCGGCGATACATTGTTTCTTTTCCTATTATTATTATTATTACTACTATTATTATTGTTATTGGTGGTGGTGGTGTCATTAATATGCATAATAAGTGTAATTTCATATTTTAGTTTGAATACAGTGCGCTTTCATTTTTGTTAAATGTTTCTCATTTCTGTATAAGTAATAATCTCAACATAACGACGGCATTTGTGAAAACCTGAAGGTTTATAACTATGATTAGTCATAACAGAATGTGTGATGTGATAAACAGGGCTATTTAAAACGCAGGCATACAAAATGGGACACTACAAAATGGGACACTCCAAAGCGAGCATCCCGGACCGCTCAAATTCACTGTCGCTAACTTTACTGGCAACTTCGAATAATAATGATCCATAAAGGGACATGGAATTTTATTATAACAGGGGAAAGAGGGGAAAAACTTGTCGTGGACACCTCTCACCTTATGTGATTAAGAAATAATTTCTTTCATGTTTTAAGTGTAGTTTTGAGAAGCTGGCATGATTTGGGTGATTGCAGTATTTTCCATCTTCCAACCTACGCCTGAAAGAGATGGAAGTGAAATCAATGGAGACGTAATTTTGATCAAGCTTCACGCATGGCTTAGAGTTTCCTTGAACTAAAGATCATTGTTTAGTAAAGATATATTGGAAATGAGGCTGGAAATCCCACATTGAAAAGGGGAACAAAAACTTCAAGTGACACAGATCCATCACTTTGTTTTGGGATGTTTGAACACAATAAACAAAGAAAATATAGCTTGACAATGTCAGTTCCTATTTGATTTAATACAAATTAATTCCAGTTAATACCAGTTAATTAAGCTAAAAGATATAGAAGGATAAACTCATAATAAAAGAAATTGCAAGAATCCCCTAAATGTTATCCAGCAATAATGTGTTTGAGGACAGTTGAATATTTATTTGTGTAAAATGTAAATGTTAATGCAAAATAATTATTTACCTCTAGAGCTACATTACGGAATCCCTGGACACTGTCTCTTTGGATTTTGCATGTTCTCCCTTAGTTCTCCTATACTTCTTAGGCAAATGGATCTTAGTCCGTAACTTTCCACAAGAAAGTGTGTGAATACCTTGCAATCAGCTGGCTAGATCCCGCGATTCATAAGACGGCCTCAGAATCACAACTGCATAACAGTTCATTGAAATTCCCCCTCAAGCAATAAAAAGACTCTCTAAAATGCTGTTTGTCCAGAATTATTCGCCGGGAATGGTAGCAACATAAATACAAATTTATGTTGCAGCACCATTATATTATTAACTTTTGAACAAATCATACAAAAAATAAGATCTCAATTGGATTGCTACTCACTTTAACAGCATTTTCATAATGTACGTGCTAATGCAATATTTTCATCATGTTCTTAATACTATTCTTGGAACCCGAAACCTCTCAGGGTATTTATGTGAGTTTACAAATTCTTTAAGCTACAATCACAGCCACGGGGGGCGGAGCTCCGGCAGACTGCCCTCCCCCCCCTCATTGTGACGTCGGAGCGGCGCAGGCGAACCCGGATGTAACCAACGCCTAACTTCTGGTGAGACGGTAAGTTAAAGCCTGTTAACTTTTTTGTGTAATTTTTTTCCTTTCATAAAATAAACGTAACGTTACGAGGCGCGCGGTCGGTAGTTTAGCTGCACGCTGAGCGAGCGCGGCGGCTGCGGCCGTACCGGCAGCGGGACCGTAGCTAGCTCTCGGCTGGAGCTGTCGCGAACAGCCCGCGCCTGTGGCCGTTTCGGGGCTGTTTGAGGCGTCCTCCGCTCCCTCGGTCCTGTCCGCTGTGAGCGACGCGGACGCGCCCGCCGGCCCTTCTCCCTGCCTGAGGTGTCCGTCCGCTCGGCGGCTCTTTCGGCGAACTGAGCCGGGCAGCGGCGCCCGGTACCGGCAGGGCGCCCGGCCGCCTTCGGGCTGCCCGTCTCCCGCTGTTAGCCCTTTTACCCCGGCACTACGCCGACGAGACCCTGACAGCGGCCTTTTCTTCCCCAGTCTCTTCCTCGCGTAATATGCGGAAGTCGGCAATTAATTGTTACTGTCACCGATATTTTTCATTTAGGAGACGTAAGTGTGCCGCGTTTCGACCCTCCGTCAGGTGCTATGCGGAACCCTAATGTATTATGTAACAAACTGACTGGATGTGACCAGAACTGATGGCTTTGCTCTTCCGCTGATACCAGACGTTTCGAGTACGACTGCCGGTTTTGTGTTCCCCTAATGATTTTCAGCTATTTGGTTTAACTGTTACTTTCATTTTGATTATGCCCATAACTTTCATTTACATTTTGGCAGCCAGTTTCAGACATTCGTTCTTGCAAATAAGCGTCTTTACTCTCCTCTTTGGCCGGAGCCTATGTCTTGCTTTTAACAAGACCGAGCTCTGAAATTAGGCCTGTTAGGTTATTTCCGGTGTGTTAGCGCTATGATCCGTCCGTCATACGTGGCTGTTTGTAACATTTAACCTATTTGAGAATCATTACAACTGTAACTGCAGATTGTCTTCCCGTGAAACCTTAATAAATATAAATGTATGAAGCTCATGTCTGCATGATTTCGGTAATTTGGCCGCTGTCTTCTCATTGACACATTGGATACAGGAATTAGGCTGTGTGTCGCAGTCACAGGCCTCCCTCCAGCAAACTCCCTCTTCCTGTTGTGTTTTCTGGCGCCTTTGCACCCTGCAGATGCAGACCATAAAGTGTGTGGTGGTGGGGGATGGTGCAGTGGGGAAGACCTGCCTGTTGATCTCATACACGACCAACAAGTTTCCTTCTGAATATGTCCCTACGGTAAGGATGCTACTGGGAACTTGCCACTTGTTTTAACAAAGAAAACTCCGTATGTCATTAACTTTAATTGCTGCACATTGACACTCTCGCTGTGTTGGGTGAGACTAATCTGATTTTTCTTATGTTATGGGTAGACTTGTGACTATGGGAGTTTTTGTTTTCTGTTGAATGACACACTCGTCCGACAAGCCGTAGAGTAGCGATTGGTGATGGGGTGGGTTTTAATCAGTGGCACTGCTGAGGGTGCTGAGTGACAATTGGGCACGATTGGCTGTGGAGAGAGAGGTTGGAGTTTTTGAGGCTGTTCTTGTCTTTCTCACAGGTTTTTGACAATTATGCGGTGACAGTGATGATTGGAGGAGAGCCCTACACTTTGGGACTGTTTGATACAGCAGGTAAGCTGCAGCCCTGTCAGTCTGCCTGCCTTGCTGTTGAAATCTAATCGTCTATTTAGGCACCCAGCACCTTGGCTGGCTCTTTCGCTTCAGTGCTCTGCACATCCTCACATCGCCCTAACACCTGCACATCCTCACATCGCCCTAACACCTGCACATCCTCACATCGCCCTAACACCTGCCCCATGATACCATTGCCTTGCCTCTCCCAGGTCAGGAGGACTACGACCGACTTCGGCCCCTAAGCTACCCTCAGACGGATGTCTTTCTCGTCTGCTTCTCTGTCGTGTCCCCTTCCTCCTTTGAGAATGTCCGCGAGAAGGTCAGTCTCTTCCCCCCCTGTGTTTTCGGTTTGTGTTTCCTTACAGAGTTTCCCATTTCCTCTGTCATTTTAGTGAGTTTTCGCTGTCTTTATGTATGAGCTAAACATCTGTGTCTGCATGGATGCATAAATATATGCAGTACATTAATATACTATCCAGTGCGCCTATCATTAGCTGCGATATGTGGGTCATTACACTGCCCTCTATATTTGTTGTGGCTCCTTCCCCCTTCTAGTGGGTGCCGGAGATCTCCCACCACTGCCCACGCACGCCCTTCCTGCTGGTGGGAACCCAGGTGGATCTAAGGGACGACAGCAACACGGTGGAGAAGCTGGCCAAGAACAAACAGCGCCCCCTGTCCCCCGAGAGCGGGGACAAGCTTGCACGGGACCTCCGTGCTGTCAAATACGTGGAGTGCTCTGCCCTCACACAGGTACAATCCACACCATTTTTCTGAGCAGGGCGCTTTCTGTTACCTTTTGCCAGCGTGATGCAGTTTCCTGACGTGTCCCCGGGCAGTGCTCATTCCGGCACATTCTTTGGTGCTGGCGGCAAATATGTGAAAAATTCCAGCCTGCTGGGGCTGTAGCTCTCAGAGTCTTCTATGGGGTTTTAGTGTCTTTTCATAAGTTTACATTTTGTGATATTAAATGGCCTGTGTGTTAAATGTGCTATTATTATTATTATTATTATAGTGATGTCATACATTTATATACTTGCTGTTCTGGAACTAGTTGTTATGACCTCCGTTCTCGTCTGGTGTCTGCTAGGCTAGTGTTTAGAAGACATTTTGCCAGCCATCAGCTTTTTGTAGTGATTTAGTCAGTTCTGCACAGGGAGATGATTATAGGGGCCTTGGCTTTTCTGAATGGGAATATGCCCCAGCACTGAATCCCCTCTTTCAGTATGTGCCGTGGGACCTTTTAATGACCACAGCAAGCCACTGAATTATCTAAAAAGCTGGTTTGTCTGTAGGACAGCGTCTCCTTTACTGCTCAGGCCCGTTGACATTTTTTGAATCGTTTCTAAATGAACCGTGCCCCCTGCTGGAAGTAGTTTGCATTCATGATGAACGACAGTTTGATGACTCAGTGGCTTCCAAATGAAATGTGTGCAGAGAGCAAGGATTCAGCCTGAGAATTTGCAGCATGTCCAACATTGTCTATGCTGAAGATAAAGCAAATTGTGACTGCACGATACTGAATATGCTCATCTCAAAAATGGGAACTTGGACTGACCTTGGTCCAGGGTTTAATGCTATCTTATAAATAATTACTACAATAATAATGCATGAAACTTACCAAATTCCAGCCACGTACTGTATTTCCTTTTTTTGGAAATATTTCTGTGGATCATTAAAAGACCATTGCAGATGGTCTGTTGTTACCGAGGAGTGTTACTTATTACGACTGTTACCATGACCACCGCCGCCACATCTGTTACCTCTGTTCGTCCTGCTAATAGATTTATTTGAATAAATGCATGTAGATGCTGCCCTTGGCAGGAATTGTTTTATCCCTGGTCACAGATACAGCACAGACAGCTTGCATTGAGAGGTACCGAAATTACACTCTGCATTGTATAGTTAGAATAAGGAAGCGAAATGATCGTTTTTAGTAAAGTGCAAAGTTTTAGTTTGCAACTGTGCTGAATGCATGTGTGCAGCATGCTCTGAGAACGTGTTTCCCAGTGCATGCCCTTTATTAATGGCTTTGGTTCTTTTTGTACTATATTTGCTATTTTATTGACACTTTATAAAAGCACAGACTTGGTCAGTATTATTATGCAAAGCATATTAATGTTACATCACTTTTAACCCAATTTTAAGCCAAACTTCAAAGGGAAATTTAGCTCAGGGTAAAATGACATTGATCCTTGTTTCTGCCGTAATAAGGATCTTCTCCGGTGTGGGCGTCAGTTACCTTCATGTTTTGTTTCCTGGTTCAGGCCCTGCGGTGACAGCTGGGAGTTGCCAGTTCCCTGTGTGCATTATGTTTCTGGCTGAACCGCCATGTGGCGCATGGTGTTAAGGGGTCAGGGAGGGAACCTTTAAATATTTCTCCAGAGTCGTCTTTAATGTACAGTCAGGCCCACGGGAGGAGGAACATACACTGCACATTATTACCCATGGGTTTTGTGATGCTGAGCACTATCCTTTGTGATTGACTCCGTTGTTAGTTTCTTTTGAATGTGTGGGGATTTTTATTGTGATGAATTCCCCTTTAAAGAGGGGCACCTTCTGCCATATCTACTTCAGCTGGCCTTTACAGTGGTAAGATGCCCTGCGCTCTGTTTTATCTCCATCTCTCAGCGAGGACTGAAAAACGTGTTTGACGAGGCCATCCTGGCGGCGCTGGAGCCCCCCGAGACCAAACCCAAGAAGCGCTGCGCCCTGCTATAAGGGGGGGGGGGGCATAATCTGGCCAAAGGCAGGTCGAACAGAAGGCAAACTTTCAGCAGAAGAGCGGGGTAGGGGTTGAGGTATCACTGGGTCACCATGGGCTGACTGGGGGGTGGGGGGGGGGGTGAAAGCGATAGTTATTAAACTCCACTGTAATTCGTACACAAACGTATTCATGCACTGTGCCTTCCACAACTGCCAAACGGAGTCACACCTCATTACTCGCTTCCTCAACATGCCACCATGTCTGTTTTCCCCCGTCACCAATGTTTCTGGATGGGATTTATCAATCTCCCATGCTGTGGTTTTGTGGGAGGGCGCAGGTAACCCAGAGGAGGTGGGAGGCAAACATCGCGGTCGTCCTCCAACCAGAAGTTGGGGAGACGGCTTACTGTAGGTGAACTGGTGGGGGACACCTCCCTCTGCCTCCAAGCTCATCACTGGGAGCTTCAAGTGCATTTAAAGAAAAATCTGTGTGCAGCCCTTTGCAGGGAACACAATTTATATTTTCCACTGAGGATAATGTATAAAAAAAAATGAATATTATATTTTTTGTTTTGGGGGATTTATAGAGGATATGCAAATTGAAACTTGAGTTTTTTTTTATTTTATTTTGTGATTTTTTTTTTTGTGTTTTCTATTTTCTAGTATTTGTGTTAGAATACCATTTTGGCTGTGCTTTATTAATGACATAACATCTAGCTATGTTATTTTAGATAACTGATCTTTATTATTAATGATGCAAGAACCATTTAGGAAATTTCTGGGTGTTTGTAATCCGATTTGTAATAAAATTGGTTTAACTGACATGGAAATGCATTTGTCCCACTGAAGTGACACATACCTTACGTTAGTGATAGTGAATATAGTGATAGTGAATATAGAGAGAGTGAATATTGGCGCAGTTCATAACATGACATTATGCCGTGAAAGCTGTTTATTTAAACAAATCATCTATAAAATGCTGGAATCCAGGCAAGAACAGTAGATGTGAAGGCTACGAGGGGCCCGGGATTGTGAGACTGCGACATGCTCTCCTCTCGGGCTTACACTGCCATCTATCTACAGGGGAAAGCATGTTATCTGAGATGCGAATAAATACAGACACGCAGGATGCTGGGCGTCACAATAAATAGGGGAAGGTGATGGGCTGATGGGGGGGTGTGAGTACGAAAGGATCAAATAAGCTACATGCTAAATGATGGTACAGCTGAATGCAGTAATATTTTTTACTAGCAGATCGTTGGTTTGACTATCAGCAACGCAGAACCTAGCTGGCTGCCTGTTAGTGCTAATGTGGGGCGTGCCGTATGCGCACACACCTCACCGCGCAGATGCCTGCATGCCCGCCCGCCTGCTCACTCCTGGCATGTGTGGATCAGCACCGTGTTCTTGCACTGCTGGCAGCGCACCGAGCAGCACCAGGAGAACTTGCAGGAGCATCGCTGTACCACCTCCGCCCGGCCCACCTGGAAGCCGGGCCCGCAGCACACCAGCTCGCAGCCATCCGGGGCCAGTCTGGAGGTACCTGGGGGTGGGGGAGGCACAGGGGTTAAAGGCGGCCCCGCCTGGGCGTCTCCGGTGTGGTGGTGGGGGTGGGGGGTTTGCATGCATCTCCGGAGAAGCTTATGCAGAACAGAGTTTTAATGATCTCACCACACGGCCACTGCTTGAACGAAACAGCTATAATCCCCAAAAGTAAAATGCCGTGGTGTGGTGCAGAGTTTGTAAATACTTAATGTGAGCACAAAACTCATCTTTATAAAGATAAACTACTAAATTATTCCCAAAGCCTGCTTCACATCTGTGCTCCGTACAGCTTATTTAGGTTGGGAACAGTATGGCAGCCCGCATAGACACGCACGCATACACACATCCATGTATTCCGATCGTTATGGGGACTGTCCTCCTATGGGCATAGCCCCTACTCAGCCTTAACCCTAACTATAAGTAACCAAACAAAATACAAGACTTTGGGCATTTTTACTTTTTTGATCGGATTCACAGAATTGTTGTTAAAAAATTGAGGTTGTCCTTATGGGTAACTGGGAAAATGTCCCAACAAGGTAAAAAGTGACAGGTTTTTATCACATTGTGGGATAACCATAATATATTGATTACAAATACACACACACACTTAGTACGAGCTGTTCACAGAGAGCGGAGTCCCCAGATGAATGTGAGCCTGAAGTCATGGTTATGATGTAAGTAGTTCAACGCTGGCCTTGCCTTACAGCTGCGCAGCAGGACAAAGGCCTCCTCTGCGGGAGGACTTCCCCCACATTCACCATTACAGAGGGCTTCCCCCATACTTACCGTTGCAGAGGGTTTCCCTCATGTTCACTGTTACAGTGGGCTTCCTCCTTACTCACCATTACAGAGGGCTTCCCCCGTATTCACCGTTACAGAGAGCTTCCCCCATACTTACCGTTGCAGAGGGTTTCCCTCATGTTCACTGTTACAGTGGGCTTCCTCCTTACTCACCATTACAGAGGGATTCCCCCATACCCACTGTTACAGAGAGCTTCCCCCATACTCACCGTTACAGAGGGCTTCACCAATATTTACTGTTACAGAGGGCTTTCCTCATGTTCACCATTACAGTGGGCTTCCTCCTTACTCACCATTACAGAGGGCTTCCCCCATACCCACTGTTACAGAGAGCTTCCCCAATATTCACCGTTACAGAGGGCTTCCCTCATGTTCACCATTACAGTGGGCTTCCTCCTTACTCACCATTACAGAGGGCTTCCTCCATACCCACTGTTACAGAGAGCTTCCCCCATACTCACCATTACAGAGAGCTTCACCCATACTCCCCATTACAGAGGGCTTCACCCATACTCACCGTTACAGAGGGCTTCCCCCATACTCTCCATTACAGAGGGCTTCACCCATACTCACCGTTACAGAGGGCTTCCCCCATACCCACTGTTACAGAGAGCTTCCCCCATACTCACCATTACAGAGAGCTTCCCCCATACTCCCCATTACAGAGGGCTTCATCAGTATTTACTGTTACAGAGGGCTTCCCCCATATTCATTGTTACAGAGGGTTTCCTCCATACTCACCGTTACAGCGCCGCCCGGCCGTGCCCGGGATCCCATTGTCCGGGTCCAGGCTGCAGAAGTCTGGGGAAGGTGCTAGATAAACCAAGTCACGTGCCGCAGGGGGCTTCACATGGGGGTCGCGGGGCAGCAGCGCCGTCCTGGAGCCCACCCGGGACAGGCGCACCTGTGGTGGGGGGGAGGGGGTGTCTCTCATTAGGGGCACCCTGTGTGTGCACTTGGCTGTACAGCTCATTCACGCTGCTCTTGCTAGCTCTCTGTGGGTGGCAGGTCTAGGCTCGCAGCCCCCTCCACGCCCCCCAAGGTGGCCGCCTACCTCAGTAGCCCCGTCGAAGCGTTCCTTCAGCACAGTGCCCACACGGCGGAAAGGCGGCATCACCTTCCAGCAGGTCCTGAGCTCGCAGGAGCCCGACACGCCGTGGCACTTACACTCTACCTGCATGTTGTGCAGGATGGCCTGTGGGTGCAGCGAGAGCCACAGGGAGTCATCGACGGGCAACGTTCATCCAACATTCATGTGGGACCTGCCAGGTACCCCAGGAAGCACAGAACTCAGGCAGAATTTAGAGATACCAATTCAGGTTTTTGGACTACAGGAGAAATCTGGAGTATCTGTAGGAAACCTGCCCAAACACAGGGAGTTCCTGCAAACTGCTCACACAGATGGACAGGTATCAGGCAGAGCTATGCCCTGAGCCAGTTCTAAGCTGCTTCCTGCGAGGGACTGCCATCCCTTCCTGCTTCCTGTGAGGGACTGCCATCCCTTCCTGCTTCCTGGGACAGGATCCCTGTGAACCCTGAATGCACCCTCGCATTATGATGAATCACAGGGGCGCACCTTTCTGCCAGCTTCGTTGTTGTGGATGTTCATCAGTGGCCTCCCTGATGACAAGCCCTTGGCGCGCTCTGGCTCATCCACGAAAGTCTGGGAGAAGGCCACCCCATAGGACAGGTTGTCCGAGCACCCGGACCATTGGAATCCTGGGAAATGGAGTCCAGGTTAACACACCGCACACAAGCTGCAGAATACAGTAAAAAGGCCCAAAAAAGGCCACCTTCCTGTGAGAATGGGAGCAAGGAGAGGGGCTCTGCTCACCTTCAGGACTGACTCCCCTGACCTTCCTGTCACAGCCACACCTCTCCAGCTCCCCCCGGCTGCAGCCCCGGGTCACTGCGACGGCCACAGCCGCTGATGACAGGGCATGCACGAAGGCTGCCTCCCGTGTGCCTGACCACAAATCCAACAGGCACTGTTAGATCAGCCACTGTTTGGGGGCGGGGGCTGTAGTGTTGCTATAGCAACAGTCACATACACTCAACCGTCATTGTGGTGGGATGTTTGGCCATGAGGGTGCTGAGGCTCACCTTGGGTCATGACTCTACCGAACACGTTGACCCCACGTGGGGTGGTGGAGCAGTTCCATCGCCGGTTGCGGAATTGGTGCTGGCACTGGCACCATAGCAGTATCCATTTTCGGGGAAGAGGAAGAGAGTCGCGTTAGGCAACTGACTAACCTTGCGCCTGGACAACCTATAGGGGGCGCTCTAACTGGGCTTAAAAGACAGAAAGGCACCTCCTCTATCACCATCTCCGCAGCCCTGCGCACAGACTCCATCACCTCTCCCCTGGCCCGGCAGACCCCAACCTGCCCCACGGACAGGCCCCGTAGCCGCCCACAGGGGGCAGCACCGGACACGGGCCGGCTACGGGGCATCCTCGCCAGCGAGCTGCGGACACACGGCTGGGTGAGAGGTGCATCCGGGGTGGCCCCAAAGTTCTAAGAATGTGACCTCTGACCCGCAGAGTGACTTACAGCCAGTTGGTTGCCATGACAGGGTGGGTGACCCATAGCAACAGCAGGAGGAGTTGTCCAGTTAGATTCACAGTGGAGACAGTTGGCATCAGACTGTCTTGTCTGTCTATATCTATTTCCGTGGCTGTGACTAAGTGTGTAAGAGCCGGACTCTGCTTGTGTCCTGCAGTCAGTCAGACTGTGTGTGCTGACACCCACATCTGCCTTTCAGGTGCAGTGCGGACGTGCCTGCCTCTTTCTCGCGCCTGGGATTATCCTCTCATATCTGCGGATTGAATCAACATTAATCATTTGTACAACTATTCTTAACTTGTGTGATAATGCACAATACTGCCTAAGGATTGCCATCATCATAAACATGTAATTATAACCTTTACTAATATTTCCATAGTTTATATTGCTCTCCACTATAACATAACATATAACATCTTCCGCTGTGCAAAGATATTATTTTGAGAGTATATGGATATGTCACTATCACGCTGGAAAAAATTAAGAGACCACAGCAAAAATTTCTGTTTCTCAATTTATAGGTGTGTATCTATGACTAATGTATGTTTTTTTTGCTAACTGCGGCCTGATTCTTCCCTGCTTCTCATTACACAAGGGCTTCTTACTTCCTTTATGGGACTTCAGTCCTGCATCTAGGAGCCTGTTATGAACTGTCCTTTCCGGGCATTTCACACCATTTAATGCATCCCATTCTTTTTCAAGGTCATCCCCCAAGTCATTAGAAACTGTTGGGCAAGTTAACGGTCATCTCTGGCATTAGAAAGTTGCTTCCGCCCTTTACCTGGCTGGTTTTTGATCATTCCCAGTGTCTCCCTCTTCACTTTTGTGTACTGTAGTCTTAGAAACTTCCTGAAGGCAGCCTGCCACACAGTGTAGTCTTCTGCCAGCAGGTCCAGGATTAAACCAGCATTTAAAAATGCAGATAAAAAAAAATACAGAATGGTCTCTTAATTTTTTCCAGAACTGTATACGATGTAAATTATGGTTATGTTAAACTCTGCAGTGCTCAAATTTATACTCTAGGTAGGTTCAAAGTATGCTTGAGTATACATCAGGTAGACATGATTGCTATACGATTACTGTTAAATTGCCCAAACTAGTTTTGCATCTTTGCCTACAATAAACATATTTAGACAATTTGTAAATTGATACCCACCCAAAGTGGACTATTAGGCAGTAGCCTAGCATTGACCAATGAGAAATAAGGTGGTGTTTAAGTTGCGTTGTTAACCGAATTTGTTTATTTACAAACAGCAGGGGGTGCTGTTATATTTGCTGTGTCGTAAAAGCACTGGAGAGTAGATGACCATTATAGGGTACTTCAACGTAAAAGGGTTAAAATAATAAAATAATGACTTACCATTTCATTCTAAGGTGATGTCCAAATATTCTCTTCAGAAACACGTCTAATGGTGCTATTATGAAAGTTATCCAACCCAGATTTTGAATAATTAACTTCTTGGTTTGTAGTGAAGCAAAATAATTTTGATAAAAAAATAAAAAATTACTTTTCTGAACAATCTTAAGCCGTTATATATATTTTTTATTCTGTGACTGATTTCTAAATAATACCTGTGCAGTTCTTCAGTCTATGCAGTAAATTTTATATGAAATTGAGGTAAAAGATTTTTAAATGCTAAAATAACGCTGGCAAAATAAGAATAATTTCAATTTTGCAGTCTCGTTCAATTTTGCAGCCTTTGCCAATATTCATTTATCCTCTCTCTCTTTCTCTCCCGTTACCGTCAGCTGTACATTTATAGAGAGAGAAAGAGAGAGAGAGACCTTAGGGCTTCCTCAACCAAAGTTTACCTTCCATAAATCCACGCTTTAAAATTTACCCAGAATCTTACAGGACACGGCTGCACATGGCCCAGTGTATTTATGTTCTGAAAATCCTCCGGAGTCGAGCCGACGCAGACGCTAAGAGCATTGTAATTTCCGCTGGCCTGCAAAGTTTCCTTGGCTTTTCCCTATAGAAGAATCGCTAATAAGGTTTGGAGCGTCCAGCAGAATGTGTGGGAGTGAGGATGGCAAGGCTGAAGAGGGGTTATAAAGAGGAGAAGGGTTGGCAGGGAGGGAGTGATATAGGGTGCGAGTGGAGGGAGGTGGCCGGCGGGTCACGCAGTGCCGCGTTAGCTGTGACACTGAGAGATAGCCGCTGTCTGACGCGCCGCCTTTGCACCAGTCATAAAAAGCACCGCGCATTGAATTTCAGTGCCAGTGTTTACAGCTGGGACCCCGGGTGCTCTCCCCGAGGGCAGGCACGGGGCACCTTTGGGGGGACCCAGGGCCTGGGCATCGGGCGATGATCTCATGCGAAAGCCCGTAAGGTCACACAGCGGGCCGGGTACACCGCGTCACTGGGATAATGCGCCTTGAGGCGTCACATGTGCGTGGGACCTCCGCAGCGATCACAACAGCAACACGGGCCGGCCTGCGTGGCCCTTACCTAATGTTTGATTTTCCCAAACTTTGTTGCGCTTTTTACGAGTGCCCACCCCCCCTGGCCCCATTCTCCATCTTCTTTAGTCCCTCACCCACTTCTCTCCTTCTCTTGGCATTGTCTTAGAAGAAGGGGTGACATTTAGACAAGGAGGGGAAAACAGTGACGACAAATATTGGAACTGGGGCAAATAAATCATGGCGGAGGAGAATGGGGAGATGGCGGGCAGGTGGGTGATGGAGGAGGAGAGAGGGAGAAAGGAGGGAGGGAGGGAGGGAGGGAGGGACAGAGGTAGGGAGAGGGGTCTCCCAGCCTACGAGTAAGCCCCATTGAAGAATCGATGAAATATAGACTGAGGTAAGAGAGAAAACAGTGAGACACTGAATTAGTGTGGCGTAAACGAGAGGCAGCTACGCTGCTGAAGGAATGACATTTGAATTTGGGATTTCCCCCGGTGTTTTGTCTCATGCAGGCGGGAGAGGCCTGGCCACCGCCCACGCCTTCCTGCTCTCTCAGACTCTGCTGTCTCTCACTTCTTTCACATCCAGATGTCCTCGATCTCCTCCTGCTCTCAGAAATATATCATGTCTCCTTTAAATGTCTAGAGTGACTCAACATAACCTCCATTTTTTTTCTTTGTTTTCCTGATCAGCGCCCGAGATGGACAGAAGCACAGTAGGCCCGCATCCTGCTTAGGGGGCCATATTACCGCGCGGTCAGCTGTCACGTGGCACCGAGGCTCCATCGCGGAAAAGCCGAGCGCTTCTTCCCAGACCGCGGCTCATCCTCGGATGTGAGCGCCACCACAGCGTCTTTATAACAATATACATACCACAGATACAGCTGAACTTGTTACTTTTGGTGATTTTTTGAGGGTCAGGTATAAAGAAGAAACATCAGTCAAAATAATGACAAGGGTACAGTTCCATTCATCCATTTTCTATATCCGCTTAAGCAGGACAGGGTCATGCTGAGGGTGAAGCCTGTTCCAGGAAGCACAGGGCATGAGGAAGGGGACACCCTGGACTAGATGCCAGTCCATCACAGGGCACGCGACAGGGGACACGCTAGACTAGATGCCAGTCCATCACAGGGCTCGAGGAAGGGGACACCCTGGACTAGATGCCAGTCCATCACAGGGCACAGGGCAGGGGACACCCTGGACAGGACACCAGTCCATCACAGGGCTCGAGGAAGGGGACATCCTGGACGGGATGCCAGTCCATCACAGGGTACGAGGCAGGGGACATCCTGGACGGGATGCCAGTCCATCACAGGGCACCGGGCAGGGGACACCCTGGACAGGACACCAGTCCATCACAGGGCTCGAGGAAGGGGACATCCTGGACGGGATGCCAGTCCATCACAGGGTACGAGGCAGGGGACATCCTGGACGGGATGCCAGTCCATCACAGGGCACCGGGCAGGGGACACCATGGACCAGATGCCAGTCCATCACAGGGCACCGGGCAGGGGACACCATGGACCAGATGCCATGCACAAGCACAATACTGTGGGCAATTCAAAGACCAAGCTCATAACCCAGGTACACATAGACAGGCCCATCTCTGAGAAGGAGCAGGGCCCGAGGGGGAGCCAACATATTTGGGGCCCCAGCTGAGGCCAATATAAACCAAGTAATGGGAATCATTGTGCCTGCTACTGCTTGGTCATTGTAACACAGATGCAATTATAATGAGAATAATAACTCACTGACAGTCTACAGTGTGACCTTTCTGTACTAGCTACCGCCAAACGGTAGTGTGACCACACAGATTACGTTACGCTATGTCATCAAATGCCCAAGAAAGGATTTAGTCTAAGTGTATACATGAAGTGTATGTTTAGGAGGAGGGTAAATGTACACAAAACTCACAGTTCGGTATAAACCTTAGGTCCATGGTTCGGTTCAGTTTTGGTACAACAGGGAAATCAGAATTTGTTTTTTAAATTGTGTATTATTATAACTGCAAACACAGTAAGGATGAGCTGTAATCCAAAGGCAAAGGCCATAGGGAGACTGAACTTGCAGGGGCTGTTTCTGCCTTGCTTCAGTTGTTCACACATGGATGATATATCTCGGTAGAACAGTGCCAACAGACAATCTTGATCATATCAGCTACTCTCTCTCCAGTGCTGGTGAAACTTTATTGAAAAACCAAAATGTAATGAATTTAACTGGTCGGAACCAGCATTACCCTCAACCAAACTCACAGCCTAAGACGGCTCTGCACACAGGGCTGCACTGAGGTAAAAATATTCACATATTGATTATTATTCAGGAGATTTTGTTTCCGTAGTTGTTGTTAACAGTAGTTCCTCGAGAGATGCTTGCTGTCATACTTATGAAGCTTGAATTGTATAGTTTGGGTGTCAAAAAAAGCAGTTACTAAGAGCAGTATCAGGGCATCAGTATGACTATTCCTACAGTATGACTTCTAGAAAATTCACCCACCAAGTATGGTCCTCACTAGATTCTGCTCTGGACTTGTCTACAACAATGCTGTACCTGTATAGATTCATCATTACTCCAGATCTGCCCAGATTTATCAGCAACTCTGTATCAGTCTAGATTCCCTGTAATGCCAGAGCTGCCTAGATTTATCAGTGACTTTGAACCAGTCCGGATTCACTGTAATGCCAGATCTGCCTAGATTTACCAGTGACTCTGGACCGGTTCGGATTCCCTGTAAAGTCAAATTTGCCTTGATTTACCAGTGAATCTGGACCTCTCTAGATTAACTGTCAGTGCCCAGGTCATTCTCCATACCTATTCGTTCTCCATGTGCAGCTTCTCGCAGTGACGTCTTCCCGCGTATCTCCCAGCAACCACATGGCAATGAGTGCGTAATACTCTGACAGCCGCCCCTGCTGAACACACCTCTCCTACCCTCCCACCTAAATAACACCCTCCCCATTCCTGCCTGCCTCTGTCTTTCAGTCTCATGGTATACAGTATGTACTGCACTAAACCACTCTTCCTTGCAAAATTAAGTTTCCAATTAGGCAGTATACAATGCATTAAGCACATCTCTATAGTGGGTCTTTGGAAGTATTCTGTACACAGTTATGTAAAGTGTATGACTAAGCGTGTCTGTGTGTATGTGTGTACATCTTCTTGTCTGTGAGTCACGCTAGAGCGTACTGATTATTATTGGATGGCCAGTTGACCTCATTCTGCAATGGTGGTTGCCCCTAGTAACTGCGGATGTATTATGGGATACAAATTTGACTCCTCCCATTTTTTCTTTCTCTCAGCGGACACACCGTTTCATTAAAGCACAAATAAATAAATCCTTCGCTCACCATAGACAGACCAGACAAGCCTATGGCGATCCGTAACAGTGTGACAGCAGACATGTCTGACACGTTTGACCAGAGAATTCTGCAGATGTGATATACATGGCAAACACAAATCCACACATAGATGGTGTGCAAGTGAGCACATTTTTCTCTGAGTCTTCATTGTTGTAATTTATTATTTCAGTTACCATGCAAGCCGTCTCAGCAAAGAGTTTTTCCTCTGCATTTCCTGCTCTGGGACAATTTCTGCAGAAGCACTGATGGAGACTCGGGCCTCACCTAACCAGCCAGGTCCTTAACCTTGCTAAAGTGGTCATTTTCCAGGTGCTTTTTGCCCATACCCCTCGTACTATAGCTGTCCCTTATAATATTTCAGCCTGACCGAGAAAGCATTAAACGTAATGTTCATGTGATATGCAAATCTAAGGATTTTGGAAAGATCGCTTTAGAAAATTAACAGAAATCTAAATATTCACGGCAGTGTGGAATTTTTTTTTCTCTTAATCCTGGGCGCCATGACTCGTATGCCCACTGTACACACACATAGACAGTGCAGCGGGGAGGGTGAATTAGCACTCCTATTATCACAGAATGGCATTGGGGGGGAGGGGAGCAGCCGTGAGTATTATGGGATGTGAGTGTGTTGTTAGGCGGGCGTGGGGGGGGTGGGGGAGGGTTGCCGGAAAAACCTGGGGAGTATTATGGTCTGGTCCCGGGCCTGTGTTGCCGTGGCACCTGTGTATGTATGTGGCTGTCTGCATATTATGGGATAGCAATCCTAAGGAACAATATAAGAAGGGACATTGCTGCGAGAGAGAGAGAGAGAGAGAGAGAGAGAACACTCAAAATACCTTGAGTGGCCTCTGCAGTGCATTTACATGAAGGGGGAGAATGCTTCACCCTTGCTGGGCCATACTGGCACACGTCAGGCCTGTACAGAGCAGAAATACCATTTCACAGCCATGAAGCATATGTGCACTCACCTTTAAGAAGGCCATAATGCAGCACGGCAGCTGAGTTTGCAGCAATGTATTACTGTATCGTACTGAAATTTAAAGAGAGCAAACGGGGTAATATCACCACACTGATATAATAATAATAATCAGTATTGAATGACCTTGCCTGTTCATGGAACGTAAGCTCTGCGCATCTCAGAACCATGGCTTGGCGGCCTAAATCACATGTGTGCCTTGTCTGTAGGGTTGACAGCTGGGGTAGTCTAACTGGATCTGTGGGTTTCTCAGCAGCTTGGTGTGCTGCTGCTTCTCTCTACATGCATAGCCATATGTCCCGGTCCGGGTTTCCGGGCTCTGTAATCTGAAGTCCATGTCATGCATGCGCGTGTGTCTGTGTGTGCGCGCGGAGTCTATCATATGTCTCCTTGTCTTTCAGTGCGTAGTTGCCTTATGATTTGTGTTCTCCTGGGTGATTGTATCTGTATGCCTGCTGGTGTGCATATCGGCCTGTATCCCTAACAAACTTTGTATAAAGAAACATTTGCACAGTCATTCTGTGATATTTTTGGGATGCCTGGAACACTGAAATAGAGGTGAGAGAATATTATAGAGTGTCTTTTGACTTCCATGGTAACCTGACCCCCGCCCATCAACC
>JAODKM010000126.1:20241906-20257663 GCA_026780845.1 Petrocephalus sullivani
GGCGGGTGGGGGGGGGGGGGGGGGGGGGGGGGGGGGGGGGGGGGGGGGGGCGGCGGGGGGGGGGGGGGGGGGGCGCGGGGGGAGGGAATAAGGATTATTATGGGATGTCTGCCCCCTGATCTCTTTGTGTGTATGTGAGAATGTTAGCTAGCCTGTGAGAGAGGGAGAGACGGTAGGGGAGTATGTAACGTGTTCGACTGTGAGATTTTCGAAATACAAAAAAACCTAGTAAACCGGACACTGGCGTCTCAGTTTAATCAAACTGAATATATACAAATATACATCTCAGAATATAAAATACCAAGGGAAGAAAGAGGAACTATCTCAACGTGGGACCGCGTTGTACAGTCTTATTATTAATTCACGATTCATTTTCGAGCAGTGGAATTGTTTTGGTTGAGTGAGTATGGTTATGTTATTATAAAATCAACTGGAAAGATACGACCGATTGTGGAGCAAAAGTATTTTTGAGCCATTCGCCGGTGACTACAGTCCCCTCTACGACAAGCGCCTAGTACAGAGAGCCGGCTAACTTGACTATACTCGTATTATTATTGTAACTGCATCTCTACGCTTCTTATAATGCTTGCTACTTTATATATGTGTTCGCAGGTGGTGTTTGTAGTTAGACAATTGAAGTTTACAACTACCTATCAATAAACGCTTTAATTCAATTAAGCGAGCGCTCTCGTCCTAGCTAAGCGGGTAGTTGTATTATTCCTTACGGTAAGACGTGTTAACTTAAGGGAAATATGAAATGCTTAAGCTTTCTTCTTTTTTTTGCCTTTACAGTTGCCCCCTCCACCCCCATCCTTTATTTCTTTTCATTTTCCCTCCTCCCTCTCCGAGACGGTCATAGCCAGTGTGTGGACGACAACCCGGATAAGAAAACTATTTATTTGTATCCAAAACTAGGTAGTTAATTTAAAGCAAGCCGACATGTCCGGCAGCGAGGACGATCGGGACGATTTCGGAGCCCCGGAAGACCGCTCGCTCATCCAAGGTAATCTTTAACCCGCTTTCTTAATGTTGTCCGCGCTAACTAGCTGCCTGTCTGTACTTGTGGTTTGGGCTACTAGCTAGCTAGTAGTTAGCTTAACCCGGGCATCTTTTTCCAGACAGCCGAATAAAGCGTATTTCCAGCGCGCCGAGGAGCCGCCGGTCGTGCAGAAGTGAGAGTTAGTTGGAAGTCCCCCCGGGCCGGTCATTTTCGGCGTATTTTTATAACAATCCCCGTGTTTTCGTGCGGCTGCATTCGCCGGGAATAAATAAGCAGAAGTTGCGCGTTCGGGCTGCTCGCTAAGCCGGTTCCGTGCCTCCCGTTCGCCGGCCGAGCTGCTTGTTGTTCCTCGTTAAAGTTAAGCCGCATTTTTGGTTTTTTTTTTTTTAAGCGGCCATGTGGTTTTTAGCCGAGGAGCGGCGATTTCGGCCGCCGGTTCCCGGCGGGTTTGGGTCCGCTCAATGCGCTGATCGCCGGCCCCGGCCTAAGCGGTCCGCCCTGGGTGACAGAAAGTGTGCTGCGATGCGGGTTAACATGCCGGCCGGGGCCGCCTGGCCAGCCGGAGGCGTGCATGGATGTAGCCATGCTGGACTTGGCTTGCGGCCCCGGCTGGCAGCGCGAAATGCCGGTCCGAACCGAAAGCGGACCGGCGCCTGCACCGGCCGCGGCCTACCTGCCGCCTCACGTGTGGACGGGCAGAGCCGATCCCAAAGCGCGCAGTCCGGAGAAGCCGGAACCGCAGCTCCCGCCGCTGCGTACAGCATAAAGCTCCCATTCCTTCAATCGGGCCGATCAGATTTCGCGGAACCAGAGATCGGGCTGAAAGAGTCACTTTTTTGGGGGAACTGCCATAGTTTGAAAGTAAGAGGATCGGTTCTGCCCGGGGCGCCGACCGGTTAGCCGGCTTGGCGGAGCACAATGGAGCGGCCGTGCGGCCGCAGCACCGTCCCGGCGTGAAAGCGGACGGGATCGCACGGGACGTCGGTGCGGGGGCTCGGATGGCCGGCGGCACGACGCCTTTGTGTCAAACGGGCTCTTTCTGGCGCCCCGGCTGATTTCCGTCTCGGCTCCGTAATGCTCACGTAAAGCGCAGTAAATGGCTGCGCGCCGCGCCGCCTTCGCTCACGTAGAGCGCAGCGAATGCCGTGTGCGACGCAAGCCGGCCCGCCGAGGGGCGTCGGGGGCTGCGGAGCCGGCCCGGCCCGGCCCGGCCACCCGGCCGCGGCTCCGCTCGCCGTCTCTGCTGCATCCGAAACTCCCGCTTTCGGGGCTTCGCCTTCGGGCCTCCCGGGTCGGCCGGACACCGGCTTTTGAGACGGATCGAGGCTGGAAGCCGCCACAGTAAAACGATAAGCTCTCATTCCGGCCTCTCAGTCCGAATCTCTTTCCGTAGTTCTGTGTTAAACAAATCATTTATGCACCGAAATGCCTTTATTAAGACGTTCGGCTGTATACAAACGCACAGCCATTAGGTTTGTTTTAAAAGTGACGCGAAACCGACTGCTATGATGGCCTATTGAATCGTATTTTCTGACTTGACATTTTTTGACTTTCCCCAAAACGCCTACTACAGTATCCGGAGGTATGCATGCAGCTGGTGGCATTACCTTAAGTATATTAAGCTTATCTTGTGCATGGTGTAATCTGAATCACTGCTTTTTATTAAAATAGATTGACGGGAAGCTTCTGTGTCACGCTCCACGTGCCTACACTGTGGGATATTCAATATCCATGGCTGCATGGTTACATTAGGGCCTAAAAGTACCTTTGGACTGCAATGCAGTGGTATGGGTGCTAATAAGGCCTGAGAGTGGTCATCTTTGCTGTGTGGAGAGGGGCATCGGTCACTAAGCTGCTGTTGCGGTGTCTGCTTCTGATCAATGGCAGATGAGGATGATTTGGAGGAGGAGATGTCAGATGGAGATGCGCCAAAGGTGAAGAAAAAGAAGAAAGCCAAGCGGAGCCGGGAGAGCAAGAGCAGCAAGCGACAGAGGGCCCGCCGAGAGGTGCGGGACGCCCCCCTGCGCCCCCTTAAGCTGGTGTTTCCCACCAGCCCCTTTCTGGCCTGGCTTGCCTGGGCCAGAGCTCATGCGCCACTGTTCTTTCCCCCAGTTTCTTTTATTTCTGCCTAACTTCAATTTAGGGTTTTTCTTTTTCTGTCTTCTGGGTGCATCTCTCTAGTGTGTGTGTGTGTGTGTGTGTGTGAGAGAAGGGCACTGATGGATATCCATTCTGATCAAAGAGAAATGGTTAAATTCAGTTTCTCCAGTATTTATGCCCACGATTGACATACATTTTTTTTGACCTTTTATTGAATAACCCACGCCAACTCTGCCAGTGTTTAGACTGGCACACAGACTCGCGCTGCCCTTGACATGTGCCCGGAAGACTGCAATGTCTGCCTGCTTCCCCCTCACAGCCCTGTGGGTGACCGGCAGACTGTAGACGTCACTTTGCACCCGTGAGAGATGGCAGTACTCAGAGCTCCAGCTCACTTAATGGAAACGACTTCTCGGGCTCCTCACGGTGTGATGGAGGCAGGCTTCCCCCTGTAGAGTTCACGGTGTTTTGATTAGTGTGCTGCTGTAACTGTTTTTCCCAGAATTCTCTGGGAGAGTGGCAGCATGGGTAGCCTCACACCTCCTGGATTGTGGGTTTGATTGCTGCCCCCTGGCGCTGTGAGTGTGTGAGAGAGTCCTCCGGCACCCTAGTTTTCCCCTTTGGGACAAAAGCATGCAGCTCAGGTAGCAGGTATCTCCTTGTTGCCTCACTGTGGCCCGCCATCCTTTCCTGGGTTTCCCTGCCTCGAGCTCCAGGTTAATCTGACTTTGTAATGCATAACCATTGATCCATCCATCAACCCTTTCAAAAACTAGTCTTGGGCCTTGTCCACACATACACAGGTATATATTTTTTTTAACTGCGTTTTTCCTCCGTCATTAAAAAAAATTAACAGTTTTTCTTTTATGAAAATTCTCTTCCCTTGTAGGATTTGGCGGGCAGTTCCCCAGAGGCAGCAGAAGGTCTGGATGCTGAAGACGGGGATGAAGAGGAAGGGGGCGGCGGCCGGTCGGACAGCGAGGGGAGCGACTACACTCCAGGCAGGAAGAAGAAGAAGCGAGGGAGCTCGACGAAGGAGAGGAAGAGGGGGACAAGCGGCGAGAGGGAGAAGATCTCAGGAGGCTCCAGCAGCAAGAGCAAGCGGAAAGAGCCCGACCCAGAAGACGAGGAAGACGAGGATGACGATAACCAGGTCAGGGAGGGCAGTTGTCGGCTTGTAACTGCCAAGCTAACGGCGTTGGTAGTGGGGGAAAGTCCCTTAAATGATGGGCTTGTCTGTCGCAGGAGCCCAAGACCTCTGCCCAGCTGCTGGACGAGTGGGGAATGGAAGACATTGACCATGTCTTCACACAGGAAGACTATGGCACCCTCACAAACTATAAGGCATTCAGCCAGTTTGTCAGGTACGTCTATGTTTGGCCAGCAGAGTAGCTTGGTGGTTTCAGCCACAGACGTCGTACTTGCAGGACCGGGCTTTTGGGAAGGGTTTGGCTCTTATTATCCCGAATGGCCGGGTCCGAACGGCGCTCCCGATTCTGTGTTTGCTGCTCAGGCCGCTCATCGCAGCCAAGAACCCCAAGATCGCCGTGTCCAAGATGATGATGGTTCTGGGTGCTAAGTGGCGCGAGTTCAGCACCAACAACCCACTGCGGGGCTCTGCCAGCGCCACGGCGGCCCTGGCTGCCGCCAACGTGGCCGCCGCTGTAGAGAGCATGGTGGCCAGCGGCGCCGAAGGCGGGCCGGCCTCGGGGACGGTGGGTCTGGCCAGCACCCCCTCGGTGGCCCCCGCTCCCCCCGCCCCAGCCCAACCCCAGGTCCCCCCCGTGCCTCCACTGCGCAAGGCCAAGACCAAGGAGGGCAAAGGTAGGGGCCGGGAAGTGGACTGGAAGCCACCTTGCCCTCACCACGGGTATTGGGCAAACAGATGTGCAACCGGGCCTTTGTGTCCTCAGGTCCAAACGCGCGCAAGAAACCGAAAGCTCCCCCCAAGCCTCCGGAGAAGAAGGTGAAGACCAAGAAGGTGGCCCCGCTGAAGATCAAACTGGGCGGCTTCAATAGCAACAAGAGGAAGCGCTCCTCGGTCAGCACCCCCCCCCCCCCCGGTGGTCTCGCGGCTCTCGCTGTGGCGGCTTTTCAGGGTGCATGTTAACCCCCCCTCCCCATTCCCACAGAGCGAGGAGGACGAGGTAGACGTGGACAGCGACTTCGACGACGGCAGCCTGAACAGCTTCTCAGTGTCGGACGGGTCCAACAGCCGCAGCAGCCGCTCCAAGAAAAAGGCTAAGACGTCGAAGAAGAAGAAGAGAGGTGGGTCCCCTTAGCGTGGCGTCGTCATGGATACGCCTCCTAATCACGCCACGCCCCTCCCTCATTCCCCCTGCGTCCTCTCGGCAGAGGAGGACGGCGACGGCTACGAGACGGACCACCAGGACTACTGCGAGGTCTGCCAGCAGGGTGGTGAGATCATCCTGTGTGACACCTGTCCTCGGGCCTATCACATGGTCTGCCTGGACCCCGATATGGAGAAGGCCCCCGAGGGCAAGTGGAGCTGTCCCCACTGCGTGAGTCGCCGCGGCAGCCTGCCGGGGGGTCGGGCAGAGTCCGGGGTCAGCCCGTCTGCGGTCCGGGGCCTGTTTTTACCCCCTGAATCTTTTCACCAGGAGAAGGAGGGCGTGCAGTGGGAGGCCAGGGAGGACGGCTCTGAGGGGGAGGATGACAACGAGGTGGAGGGCCGCAGGGACGGCGGAGACGCTGAGGAGGACGACCACCACATGGAGTTCTGCCGTGTCTGCAAAGACGGTGGCGAGCTGCTCTGCTGCGACTCCTGCCCCTCCTCCTACCACATCCACTGCCTGAACCCGCCCCTGCCCGAGATCCCCAATGGCGAGTGGATCTGCCCCCGCTGCACCGTGAGTCTGCTGGGGGGGGCACATTAGTCAACACTGGATGAGCTGGAGCCTTTAAATGATTCATGTGGCCTCCATGCTGGATGTGATGTCAGGATCACAGTGCTACTCTTCCTCCTTTTTAGTGTCCTCCCATGAAGGGGAAAGTCCAGAAGATCCTGACCTGGCGCTGGAGAGACCCCCCGCCCCCAACCCCGGTGCCCCGACCTCCCAACCTCCCTGACGACGCCCCTGACCCTGCCCCTCTGGCTGGCCGCCCGGAGAGGGAGTTCTTCGTCAAATGGAGCAACATGTCATACTGGCACTGCTCTTGGGTTTCCGAGCTGCAGGTAAACGCTCGCCGTTACGCCCGGATGTGGGCGGCCGCTGCAGCCGGATCACTACCAGCGTGCTCCGTCCGAGTTTCACACGAGTTCTGGTGCCGATGCATAGTGCATCAAATCTGTGTCTGTTTGCTTTGGGAAGCGCAGTTATTAACCTGGGCTTCCTCCCTTGCCTTGCGAAGCTGGAGCTGCACTGTCAGGTGATGTTCCGGAACTATCAGCGCAAGAACGACATGGACGAGCCCCCGCCCGTGGACTTTGGGGGCGAGGGTGACGAGGATAAAAGCACTAAGAGGAAGAACAAGGACCCGTATTTTGCTCAGATGGAGGAGCAGTTCTACCGCTTCGGCATCAAGATGGAATGGATGATGATTCACCGCATCCTGAATCACAGGTAATCGGGAAGCCGGGACTCGCTCCGCTGGCACTCGCACGCGTTATCCAGTGGCCCTCCAAACCTGCTCCCAGCCGCCAGCTGCGTGGCCTCGCCGAGAGGCGTGGTTCCCGGAGCGTTCCTCTCTCGCCACTGGCACTTTGTATCAATATGCACGAGTGACCGACTGGGCCGATCTCTCTGGCAGTGTCGATAAGAAGAATAATGTCCATTACTTGATCAAGTGGCGGGATCTGCCGTACGACCAGGCTTCCTGGGAGAGCGAGGACATGGACATCCAGGAGTATGACTCCTACAAGCAGATGTACTGGAATCACAGGTACGCAGGCCGGCCGGCCGCACGGCTCAGAGACTGCAAACACAGGGATAAGAAATGTGGCATCGTCAGACTCTGAGGCGCTACATTCAGTTAGCGTAGCTGTTATTGTGTTTGTGTGGTAGAGTAGTCCTGTCTGTGTGTGTATAGATGTTCTAGTTTTTTTTTTTTTTTTTTTTGCTAAATGGGTCAGTGATTTAATGTCATTTAATTACACTCCTCACTGTTCCCGCCTCGTCCTCCTGCCTGTAAGGGAGCTGATGATGGGAGACGACGGCAGACCCAGCAAGAAGCTGAAGATGAAACTGAGCAGAGTTAGGAAGCTGGACCGGCCTCCCGCCAATCCCGTCGTGGATGTAAGTGTGTAGTACCCACCCCCCACTCTTAAACCAACACCTCCTTCCTGCAACCACCATAACCTTGTCCTATATACTGGAATTGGTATCGCGTCATCATACTGAGAATGTAAAACTGCACAATTTCTAACATTTCAGTATTGACGATGGTGAATATGTACTGTACGTCTCCATCCAAAATGCTGAGAAGTTACGCCACGTAGCAGGCATGCCGGATCTGTGCTTTGGGGAGAGGGACAGCGCTCTCATGTCACGCAGCTCTTGTGCGGAGAAGCTACTTGAATGGATAATTGCCCGCAGCCGGCCTTAGGCTGATAAGCAGGGTGGCATGGAGCGTGATGGCATTATTTTGGTTTTAAACTAACCCCCACGCAGTCAACGGCCTCAGTATGCAAATGTGACTACGAGGGGGACGACATGGCTAAACTGTCCCACCCGGATTATATAAGGAGTTGGAAGGTCATCAGGTGTGCATGATGACTGATATAAGGTTCGTGATAGTGGCGTCATTTAGTGGCTAATGGTGCATTTTGATTATACCGACGAAGTCATAAATTCCGAGGTGCAGCCAACCAATTTCTCGTTCAAGCGATACCTCAGAACAAACATGGCTGCCTCCGTGCGCACGCTGTTGTCTGAGCACAAAAGCTCATGGAAAGACATTTATTACATCACATGAAAGATCTTGTGTAATTACATTCGTCACTAGTAATACAATTAATAAAAATTGAAATATTTATAAAATTGGAGAATCAGCGAAACGCGTATTGTTGACAGTGTAAGCTGCCATGTTAAAATGACGTCACGGGGGAATCTCGTGCAACAAAATTCTCTCCGACTTCAACCTCGGGTGAAGTGACGTTTTTGTGACATTTTTGTCAGAGTTACGGCTTGGAGAGAGACAAAGGAACACAGGATAAGTTTCACAGTCCTGTTCTTAATTAATTAGCATTCATTCGTATCCTTTTCTCTGGTGACGAAAAGGTAGGCTGGAATAAGTAACCGACAGAGCGGATGTAAATGTAAACCTAACATTAATATAGCACCAGTTAGCTATTGTAATCACTGAGGCGACATTCGATGCCAGAATCTCTGCATTCAATAGCGTTTTATTGGCCCATGCATGTTTCGCTGATAATGTTAAAACTGTATTATAGAATATACTGTTCGTTTTAATTCCTGATATATAAGTAGTAATGTTTTACGGTATTGATCTGGTATTGACGCCGAGGTGGTATTGTTATTGAAGTCGCGATTTTGGTACCGATCCGACTCTAGCCCACCATCAAGTTCGAGCGGCAGCCGGAGTACCTGGACAGCACCGGCGGCACGCTGCACCCCTACCAGCTGGAGGGGCTCAACTGGCTGCGCTTCTCCTGGGCCCAGGGCACCGACACCATCCTGGCTGACGAGATGGGGCTGGGCAAGACGGTCCAGACTGCGGTCTTCCTTTATTCACTCTACAAGGAGGTGTGTGAGCCACTGGGAGTGTCAGGCGGCAGCTGTGGGGTCATGTTAAAATGCCTTCTGCTGGTTATTCTTTTGTTTGGCGTCCAGCCTTCCGGTCCCCGTCTGTTAGCATCAGCGGGTAGATGGACAGGCAGGGACGCACAGTGACTCTGTCCAGTAAAGGGGAAAATTCCAAAGTCGGACTTTATCCTAAAGGCAGGACAGAACACTTGCTGCAACTACTGCAAACTCCCTTTCATTTTGGATAAGTAGTATCTCAGTTTTTTTTTTTTTCTTGCATATGGCTGTTCCGGTACCCGTTCGTTCGTTCGTTCGTTCTTTTTTGCCTTTAGTCACATGTTGGATTTTTCTCCTCCTCCAGGGTCACTCCAAAGGCCCATTCCTAGTGAGTGCACCTCTGTCCACGATCATCAACTGGGAGCGCGAGTTCGAGATGTGGGCCCCGGACATGTATGTGGTCACTTACGTGGGCGACAAGGATAGCAGAGCCGTTATCCGCGAGAACGAGTTCACCTTCGAGGACAATGCCATCCGGGGGGGGAAGAAGGCCTCCCGAATGAAGGTGCGGATGGGGGATGGGTGGTGGCGCCTGCCCCATTGTCCAGTTTGTCACATTTGGGTTCCAGTCACATTATGGCCATGTTTATCAGGCTTGATGCAGCTTAGTGAATATCTGTCCATCTGCAATGCTCTACCCCTGCAGAAAGAGGCATCTGTGAAGTTCCACGTGCTGCTGACCTCCTACGAGCTGATCACCATTGACATGGCCATCCTTGGCTCCATCCAGTGGGCCTGTCTGGTTGTTGACGAGGCCCACAGACTCAAAAACAACCAGTCGAAGGTAACCTCCCACAATCAATGTTCAGCATTACTATGGTGCCCATATTCATCCAGGAACTGAAAGGTATGATCAAGAACCTCTTCTTCCTTGACAGTTCTTCAGGGTGCTCAATAATTACCATCTCCAACACAAGCTGCTGCTGACTGGGACACCACTGCAGAACAACTTGGAGGAGCTCTTCCATCTCCTTAACTTCCTCACCCCAGAGAGATTCAAGTCAGTATAGCTCTATCTGATCTGTTTTTTTTTTTTCTGGCTGTCCTCCCATATTGGTCTTTGAAGATATTGGTCAAACTGCTTGATTTTGCTAAATGGTGTTTAACTGCATTCTAGGGGCATCTGGTAGTGATGAGTCGCAAATGGCTTGACTGGCTGGTTGGACGTTTCTAGAAGAAGCAGTGGATGCGCTGTCCAGGCGTGATGTGCGTTTCTAATGTCAGGCCATTAAAAATGCATATGTCTGTTTGACCTCGTCCAGTAATCTGGAGGGCTTCCTGGAGGAGTTTGCCGATATCGCCAAAGAGGACCAGATCAAGAAGCTGCACGACATGCTGGGTCCGCACATGCTGCGCAGGCTGAAGGCCGACGTCTTCAAGAACATGCCGTCCAAGACGGAGCTGATCGTGCGCGTGGAGCTCAGCCCCATGCAGAAGTGAGTGCTGCACTGGCTGCCTCTTTGGGGGGAGGGGGGTGGTACTTACCTTCACTTCTGCTAATACAACACATGGTCCTCCCCCCAGGAAGTACTACAAGTTCATCTTGACGCGCAACTTTGAGGCTCTGAACACTCGTGGAGGAGGCAACCAGGTGTCTTTGCTCAACGTGGTGATGGACCTGAAGAAATGCTGCAACCACCCCTACCTCTTCCCGGCAGCCGCCATGGTACGGGTCTCTCCCAGTGGGGCCGTGGTGGGGAAACGTAACCTTGGTTCAGCTGGGGCCTCATGGGGTATTTGAAGGAAAGGACCATAGAGAATTTGTATGGGTTTTTCTTGCGTAATGCTTAACTATTGGTGATCTCTGATTGGCTGATGACAGGAAGCCCCAAAAATGCCCAATGGGATGTACGATGGCAGTGCCCTGACCAAGGCGGCCGGGAAACTCATGCTGCTGCATAAGATGCTGAAGAAGTTGAAGGAGGGAGGGCACAGAGTGCTCATCTTCTCTCAGGTGGGGGCTCGTGCCACCTTCACCCGCTCGGCCCTCGGGATTATGGGAAACCTCTCTCCTGTGTGGTGCCGGTTGCCTTATGCTCTTCCTGCTATGTGTCGGATTATTCACACAGTCTTTCGTTTTTTTTTTTTCCTTCAGATGACCAAGATGTTGGACTTGCTGGAAGACTTTCTAGAGAACGAGGGATATAAGTACGAAAGGATTGATGGAGGTGTTACTGGAGGAATGAGGCAGGAGGCCATTGATAGATTTAATGGTGAGACCCTTCTCTGGGTGGTTGGGTGGGTTGGGCTCTTGTAGAGGTGGATAGTTATGGTCCCAAAAGTGAAAAACCAGACTCTCCCTTTCTTTCAACTAATCAATTTTGTATAAAGTCATAGAGCACGCAACTGATTGCTGGTTAAAACAAAATCTTAGCCTGGATTTTACTTTCTGGACCTGAACCATCTGCCTCTGTGCTCTTGAGGGAGTACTGCTGGTAGGGTGACAGTCTTGTCTGGGGTGGTAAATCTCTCTCCTCTCCTTCCATCTTGCTCCAGCTCCTGGAGCTCCCCAGTTTGCTTTCCTACTCTCCACCAGGGCGGGAGGCCTGGGCATCAATCTGGCCACCGCTGACACCGTCATCATCTATGACTCGGACTGGAACCCTCACAATGACATTCAGGTATGACCCCCTTCGCTGCATTCTGCGTAGGCTGGACCTCGTTCAGTTGACTGCGGCCTCCTTATCGCTCACATTCTGTTCCTCAGGCATTCAGCAGAGCGCATCGTATAGGTCAAAACAAGAAAGTGATGATTTATCGCTTCGTCACCAAGGCCTCCGTGGAGGAAAGGATCACTCAGGTCAACACTGTCAACCACTTCTGTTTTAGAGTTCCGCTAGATGACTTCATTTAAGATCTGGGAAGCTTATAGGATCAACTGAGGGTTACATGCAGTAACCCTCATCCCCCACTCTCACCACAGGTAGCAAAGAAGAAGATGATGCTGACCCACTTGGTGGTGAGGCCAGGTTTGGGTTCCAAGACGGGCTCCATGTCTAAGCAGGAGTTGGATGACATCCTCAAGTTTGGGACAGAGGAGCTTTTCAAAGACGAGATTGGTGAAGGTATGACTCAGAGGGTCACCTGTGCTGTCTGTCTGGCCCTTCTCAATTTGCTGTTTGCCAGTGATGGATAAATGTCTGTATTTATACAAATTACCTTTGGGCAGAGAGGGATATTCCTTGTCTTTTGGATCAAGGTAATTGATAGTCTTCCCACTATTTCCCTTAGGGGACAACAAGGAGGAGGACAGCAGTGTGATTCACTATGACGACAAGGCCATCGAAAGGCTTCTGGACCGCAACCAGGACGCCACGGACGACACCGAGATCCAGAGCATGAACGAGTACCTCAGCTCCTTCAAGGTCGCCCAATACGTGGTGAAGGATGAGGATGAGGAAGTGAGTGCCTGTCTGCTCCCCCTCGAGCACCTTTGGGGCTTCAGCACCGACACAGGAAGCCTCTGGCTTGAGTAGAGTGCACTGTCACTAATGCTGACTTCTGTCAACTTGTTATGGATGGAGCTAATTAGAGCTAAAAGCCTCAGCCAGTCGATAAGGTTACACGGCAAGGAAAGTGCAGAGTCACTGTCGGTTGGTCATCTTTGCATAGGCCAGCCCGATTCTAGCATCACCCGCCTTGGGTGCCTGTACATGGTCCTGGCCCGTGTGGGGAACTCATCAGCCTCAAGATCCTTTCTTCTTCTCCCTCCATCCCTTTGTCCCTGCCCTGTGCTCCTCTCCTCCCGGGGTGCCTTCAAGGAGGAGGAGGTTCAGCGTGAGATCATCAAGCAGGAGGAAAGCGTGGACCCAGACTACTGGGAGAAGCTCCTGCGTCACCACTACGAGCAGCAGCAGGAGGACCTGGCACGCAACTTGGGCAAGGGCAAGCGCATCCGCAAGCAGGTCAACTACAACGACGGCTCGCAGGAGGACCGAGGTAGTAGGCGGGGTACAGAAAATGCAGCGCATTATTACTACCTTTTTTCTGTGTGTGGTGTCCCGTCTGTGCGTGTGTGCTGTGCTAGGAGGTGCCATTGGGCAGGGAAACGCCAAAGTGGGCTGCTCTAATCCTTGAAGACCAGAAACTGATCTGTTTCTATAGTCTGCATTCAGAATGACGCACCTTAAGGTAGAAGTACATTCACCTTAAGGATCCGTTAACCCTCCGTTGTCCTCCATTGCGGACAATGCATCCATGGTTTGCTGTGTGTGTGCCATTCTTTCCTTGTGTGTCAACTGTGCCTTGGTTAATGGGGCCTTTTTTTTTTTTTTTTGGTGCTGTCTCCTTTTATCGTTTCACTTCTGCCTTCTTCACACTTGCTGCTGAGGTTAACTCTCTCTTTGCTGCTCTCTTCTGGCCCCCAAGACTGGCAGGATGACCAGTCAGACAACCAGTCCGATTACTCCGTGGCGTCGGAAGAGGGCGACGAGGACTTTGACGAGCGGTCGGAGGGTGAGTCGGCGGCGTGTGGCTCTGCAACGTTTGTGCGACACTGATGGGTACAGCTCTGGCTCTGATGGCTCTGCGGTCTGCCTCTTTCAGGGAACTCCCGCAGACCCAGCAGGAATCGCCTGAGGAATGACAAGGACAAACCACTGCCCCCCCTGCTGGCCAGAGTTGGTGGCAACATTGAGGTCAGTAGCTTGTCTTTTGTATTCATATTTGGCCTTTTAAATGTATAAGTGTACAGACCGTCTATGCTTGTGTAGGTAAGAACCTATATTTATTAAAGTGTTAACTATAGTAAAAATCTTCCCCCTTTTAAGGTACTGGGCTTTAACGCCCGTCAGAGGAAGGCCTTCTTGAATGCAGTGATGCGTTATGGGATGCCTCCCCAAGATGCCTTCACCACACAGTGGCTGGTCAGGGACTTGCGAGGGAAATCTGAAAAGGAGTTCAAGTGAGTAGCTCTTTCGTTGCTGTCCCTCTAAGATGGCTGTTGGCCTGTATTCACGCCATCCTCCCCTCTCTCTCTCTCACGTCCCCCTCCCTACCAGGGCCTATGTATCTCTCTTCATGCGTCACCTGTGTGAACCTGGTGCGGACGGGGCAGAGACCTTTGCCGACGGTGTCCCGCGCGAGGGCCTGTCACGCCAGCATGTCCTCACACGCATTGGTGTCATGTCCCTCATCCGGAAGAAGGTAACCTGTTCCACTGCTTTCCCCCCGCCACGGTGCACGAGGCTGCCTCCCGGCGCATGGTTCTGACGGAGCCTCGGCCTGTCCGATCAGGTCCAGGAGTTCGAGCATGTCAACGGCCAGTGGTCCATGCCCTGGATGATGGAGCTTGAGGAGAACAAGAAGGCAGCCCGGCCTGACTCTCCCGGGAACCCCAAAACGCCATCCACCGGAACACCGGCAGACACCCAGCCCAATACGCCCGCCCCGGGTAACCACGCCCTCCCTCGTCATGTGACCTGCCTCCATTTGCTGCTTCTCCCTGCTGTTGTCAGTGTTGTACGTGCTTTCTGTGATCAAGGGCCCGCCGTCCTCTGCCTGCTTCCATACCGCTATAACACCGTCTGTCTGTGCCCCCCCTCCCCAGCCCCTAAAACGCCCTCCACTGGCACACCTGCAGACACGCAGCCCAACACGCCCGCCACAGGTAATGCACACAGGCCTAGTGACACGCGCACACGCAGCTCTGCAGCACCCCCCTGATATCTTCGTGGTGTAGTGCCGATGGATGTTTCGGTGACACACATTGTACTGCTTTACACACACCTTCATAATGCATTATGATGCATTCATAAAGGTATTAAAGTATAAATCTGGCTATTATATAAAGGCACAAGTCGTGTATTATGCATTATAATTGTTCTATGATTCTTATCTATAATGCACTATAGATACAAAGCGTCCTTAACTCTTATACTGACCATTATAATGCATTATAAAGGTATTTGTAGTGCATTATAGATGACCTTCATAGAGCATTCATAATGCATGAAACATGCATAAACTGTTATGCTTTATGTACAGCAGTTTTCATAACTCTTTATGCATGTTATTATGAAAACTGATTATGATTATCAGGCTATATGAATATGGGCTTCGAAAGTGTCACCGGTATATTTCTGATGCCATTGCTTGTACTGCCACCTGTGTCGAAAGATGCTCATTGGTCACTGGTTCTGGTTAAAAGTGCGAATCACCTGCCATTAAAGATGCTTGCCGTAAATTTATTTATTTGCAGAAGATCCGTCAAAGTCTGAAGACTTGGTGAAGGAGGAGAAGACTGAGGGAGGAGAAGACAAGGAAGGGAAGGAGGCTGGCAAGACGCAGGAGCCGGAGGTGACGTGTCCTACCGAGACTCTCCTCCCGCCTTGGCGATCAGCAGGCACCGTCTGAAGGTCCCGCTTTCCACTTTCAGATCATCGAGATCCCAGACGAGAAGGAGAAGTCCCCTTCCCCAGAAAAGAGAGAGAAGGAGAGCGAGGGAGTGGAGAAGGATGGAGGGAGTGGAGAGACAGACAGGGAGAAGCAAGAGACAGAGAAGGAGAAGTTGATGGAAGCTGCAGAAGAGAAGGGCTCTCCCAAAGAGGTCAAGGGTGAGGGGTCAGAGCTCAAGGCTAAACTGGACGAGTCTGAGGGCAGAGGTAAGATGGTCACATCTTGTGAGGTTGAGACCTACAGCTTTTGCTGCTTGGTTTCTGGGTCTCTGAGGCTGATCGGTTCCTGTCCTCCCTGCTCCCCTCCCAACTTGTTGGCATCCAACAGAAGAAAAGAAGGAAGAGAAGCCGGAGAAGATGGACACGAGTCCCTCTGCGGATGAGAAGAAAGGTACCTACCCCCCCCCCCCCCGCATTTCCAACACGCTGCCTTTTGCTGGAGGCACCTGTTACTGCCCCCCTCGCTAAAAAAAAAAAAA
>JAODKM010000126.1:20257763-20272097 GCA_026780845.1 Petrocephalus sullivani
TTCCCCCAGAAAAAGGGCAAAACAGAACGGGGGACAGGAGTGCGCCCGGTCCCGCTTCAGAAAACAACAAAGCAAACTGCCCCCCCCCCCCCCCCCCCCCGTCATTTCCAACATGCTGCTGTGTGCTGGAGGCACCTGTTACTGACCCCTCTGCAAAAAAAAAAAAAAAAAAAACAGATCAGAAGGACGAGAAGGACGCGGGAAAACCGGAGGAGCCGGCCAAGCTGCAGAACGGGGATGGTGCCAAAGATGGGGGCCTGGCGGGCGCTGAGGAGAAGAAGAAGGCTGCCAAACAGCGCTTCATGTTCAACATCGCCGATGGCGGCTTCACAGGTGCGAGTCAGCGGGGGCCCCGGCTTTACTCTACGCCTTTACACGGGCTCTTCAGGGGTCTGTCTTAAAGGTCATTGCCCCCCCCCCCCCGGTGTTGATGTCTGAGTTTTCAATAAACCCACCCCACGTTTTACCCCTTAGAGCTCCATTCCCTGTGGCAGAACGAGGAGAGGGCTGCTACAGTCACCAAGAAGACTTATGAGATTTGGCACCGTCGCCATGACTACTGGCTGCTGGCTGGCATCATCCAGTATCCTTCCATCCATGGCCCAGTAACGCCCATGGTGTGCGGCTCGGCCGGGTTCTGCTCAGGCCTGTGTGGCTCTCGTTATGGCAAAGGCGTTTCTCACCTGGGCTGAGAGTAAAAGTTGGCATGGTTGGTCAGTGTCTTGGCTCCTTGACCCGCCCCCCTATAGACATGGCTACGCCCGTTGGCAGGACATTCAGAACGACGTGAAGTACGCTATCCTCAACGAGCCTTTCAAAGGCGAGATGAACCGGGGAAACTTCCTCGAGATCAAGAACAAGTTCCTCGCCAGGAGGTTCAAGGTACGTCTCGCAGGCCCTGCCACCCCCCAGCCCCCGTCCCTTGGAGCTGTGACCGGAGTAAGCGGCCGCCCAACCTCACTCCCCTGTGGCCGACAGCTCCTGGAGCAGGCCCTGGTGATCGAGGAGCAGCTGAGGAGAGCGGCCTACCTCAACATGTCCGAAGACCCTTCCCACCCCTCCATGGCCCTAAACACGCGCTTCAGCGAGGTCGAGTGCTTGGCCGAGTCCCACCAGCACCTCAGCAAGGAGTCCATGTCTGGAAACAAACCCGCTAACGCCGTTCTCCACAAAGGTAACGACATTTGCTTTGCATCCCTCCCTTTTGGACTGGCTGAGGTCTTGTCCCTTCGCCCATTGTTCCATTTTGAAGTGCTTGGCTAGGCTCTACTTAATGCTGTTCTGCATTTTGTATTTAGGACTTGGGTCCTCTTGGGGGATATTTTATCTGTCCAATTACGAACGAGTTTATAGCATATCCAGTTACAGATGCAGGTGCAGTGTCTCTAGTTTCTGATTGGTCGCTCAGCCAAGCAGGGCAGCCCCCCGCACCTGTATGCTCATTCCCTATGATCTGCTAGATTAACATCACTGTCCTTGCAGTGCTGAAACAGCTGGAGGAGCTGCTCAGTGACATGAAGGCGGACGTTACCCGTCTCCCGGCGACCATCGCTCGGATACCACCCGTCGCTGTCAGGCTGCAGATGTCGGAGAGGAACATCCTCAGCCGGCTGGCGAGCAGGGGCTCAGACACGCAGACGCAGCAGGTGTGGCTCCGGCTCCCCTTTGCACGTGCAGTCACTGTGCAGCTGACTGCTGCTTAGCATCTATAGCTACACACTGGCTGTCTTGGTTCCCACAGGTTATAATCAGTAATGTCAAGCCTGGGTGGATAAGTGGTATCTTATGTCTGTTTATGCCTCTTATTCACTCCCAAGGTGACGCAACAGTAGCCTGCCTCAGGATTGCCCTCCCTCTTACTCCTCCACCTCTACATTCCTGATTGGCTCCTGGATGATGTCACACCCCTGCTTCTTAAAGCCATGCCCCCTTTTACACAAAAAAGGACATGCAGCAACTCTAAAGGCTGATTCCTGGAGGCAGTGGATATGATAGCAATTGTATTTTTTTTTTTTTTCCCTTTTGATGTTTGTTTCTTTACCTTTAATATAATTATTGTTATAATGTTATTATTTTCTTTTAGGGACCTAAAATAAAAAGGTAACAATATGTGCGTTGTCTGTTTTTTCTTGGTTTGTGGACGGAGGGTGATGCTGGGAACTTGTATGACCTGAGTTCTTTAAGCAGTTTTCTCGCATTGTGTTGAATATCGGTGGTCATGCTCTTGGTTCTGCATTCCTTCATGCTTCTCTACATCTTGTCATATTGCAACTTATCAGTCACCTGTGGAGGAATGAGTCTGATTTCTGCCAAAATTTCGCTGCTCTGCCTCTGACAGGTTTTGCCGTTTTAAGTGCTGGAAAGGATTCTGGTTCTGTGTTTTGTATGCCTTGATAGCTATTATTGCTGTGCATGTCCAAGTAGTACTTCTCTAAAGAGCCAGGTGTGTGTGTGTGTGTGTGTGTGTGTGTGTGTGTCTATTTTTGCATAGATCACTTTTGAGTACCAAAGTGTGGTAAAACCTGAAATTTCCCTAATTTTGGGAACATCTTTTCAGGTTCCCATTTGGAAAACCTCAATTTTATAAACATCTGTGAATGGAATCAAACAAGCAAAAATGGCAAGTCTTGTATTTGGGTTGGTTACTTATGGTTAAGGTTAGGGCTGGGTTGAGGTTAAGGGTGTCATGATTGGGATTAGAGTTTTCCCCGATAGAAATGAATAGAAGGTCCCCATTTAGATAGGTACACCGATGCTGTGTGTGTATACACAAAGGTGATGGCACATTTGCATGTTGTCACAGGAGTAATCTAATGGCATACCCATGGGAGGTTGCGGGACCAAGAGCAGGCAGGAACAGGCTCATTTTAGTGAGCAGGCGGACGGAGCAATTTCAGGAAATTATAGGGTGGGAGATTGGGGGGGGTGCAATTTAGCAAGCAGATAGCTTATCGGAAGAGGCATAAAGGAGGACTGCAAAGGAAGGGCCCAGCTCAGACAATCTGGGGTGCCTGTAGGACTGTCGGGTGCTGGTGGTGCAGAGGAGAGACTTCTGCTGTGTCGTCTGGGTGAGAAGCTCCTTTTCGCCGGTTCTATCGTTCTTGTCGTATTTCCTCAGGGAAGAGGGTATTTGGGTGTGTCCGTCCCCAATTTACATATGAGTCTGCTTGGGAACAGAGGTCTGCTATTGAGGGAGAAAATGCAAATATATTTGGCTTAAAATCAGCCCTTCAAAGGAAACTTTTTTTTTTTTGCTGGCTTGTATATAAAATTTGAAGCTGTGATACATATTGCCTGCAACAGAGGTTGCTATATTTTCAGCATGTACCTTTTTTTTTTTTTTTTTAAACCAGCACCCAGTCAATCAAGAGCACAACTGGACAGACGCGGCCTTCTCTCCTGGCCGTTAATTCATTGTGTTCAAAATCCCTTTGACCAGGGTATCGAAAGTTTGTGTGCTATTCAAATGTCCTTTTGGGTGTGAATTTGAATTTTATTGCTGTTACCAGAATAGGCACAGCATGATGTCATGAATACAGTATTTTGAATTCTGATTTGTATGACCTGAGCATAATGTATTCCCTTTCATATTCATGCATAGCAGAAAGAGGAACCTGCTAGATATGTGCAGGCTTTTGACAGTTGGGGAGGAATGTACTACATTTCCCCTTCTTCCGCATCTGTACTGCCATTTTGTCTGAGGATTATGGGAGATGTAGTCATACACCTAGGGTACATGCTTTGTGGTCTTCCTCAAGTTTTATGAAAGGTACTGAATTATTGCCACAGAGCTCTTCAGTGAAGGCCAAAAATCCGATGGCTGCCTGTAATAAAAAGGTCAGTGGATATTTAATAAGTCATAGAGGATATTTAGCTCACTAACACATGTAACAAAATACCCAACAGGAAGGGCAGCCCTGGTAAATAAGGAAGTTATCTTTTGAGATGAACTTTGCTTTGGATCAAAGTAGCAAGTGTTTTTATTACCTGGGAATAGCTGCTGAGGTGTGCTGGTGCATGGGACCAGTGACAGGCAGTGGGCCATGTGTGTGTGGAAGCCAGCAGAGACGGTCATGGACGCTTAGGGTAAGCGAGGCTAGGTTTATCATTTACTTCTGCACAATGGCCACGGCTGTGTGATATTTTTTTTCCCCAGCTTCTCTTTTGAGCTGTGCAGGGCTCGCTCGCTCCCTCTGGCAGGTGGTGGTACAGCGTAGTGATGTTGGACTATGGCAGCAACAGGAACATCGAATAAGTCATCAACAGAAAATGGAATGAGCACTTGAGTGGATGAAGGAATATAAATGCAAAATGCATTCAAAATCCAAAATGGATTGAGTAGAAAGTCACTTCTCGGGGCTAAGAGGTGCCACGCTGTCAGCCATTTTGTGTCTTCGTTATTGTATGTGTTGTTTTCACTCTTTAGTGAGAAAAGCCACAAAAAGGAAGGAAGGAGTGCGCCTGAGAGAGGGAGGGAGGTACGAGAGGAGAAGGGCTTCGAACGGCACACAGAGAGCTACTCCGAGACCGTTCCGAGACGTGGAAACAGAGGTAAGCCTTTAGATTTCATATTCCTGTTCTAAGGGCAGGAGGTAGAGGGAATGGGTGAGGTCAGCTGGCGGAGGGATGGAGGCGAGTGGCAGAGCGTGAGACTTGGGGCGGGGAAGCCAGGCAAAGGGTACAAGTAGCAGAGAGCTCAATATACAACAGAAGAAGGAAAGAGGAAAGCACCCGTGGCTTTGGGAATAGCCGTCAGGGTTCGATGCAAGTCAAATGCTGGGTAGATTAAATCATGAATGCACTGCTGTCCGCCAGTTAGCTACGGCTAAAGCTTACAGTGCAAGTGAGGAGCCGCTCGTGGTACAGAGAAGAGGTGTACCGTTTGTCCCGTGTTAAGCTGAAATTTTTGTTTTTGCTCTTCACGTTGGCGTTGTCGTGTGCTTAAGTCTCAAAAATCCCTTTTTTGTTTTGTTTAAGATCAACTGAAAGGAGAAAATGGTTCGGTAAGTCTGAGATTGTGGCGTCTTCCCCCAGGGGTGCACACACTCTTTATACTCCGGCCTCCTCTTTCTCTGCTGGGTAACCCCACTCTCCTTTTCACTTCCTTTCTGCTCCCTCTTTATTTATCTTTTGCTTGTCATCTTGCTCGCTTTCCTTTGCAGGGCTCTAACAGGGCAGGTGTTCTGCGCATTTACCATCCCGGGGCATCTTGCATGTGTGTGCGTGAAGCAAGGGAGAGAGTTGCAGGATGAACCCAAAAGAAACTCAAAGCTTGCAATGAGACAAACTCACTTGTTTATCAGTCAGCAAGACACTATCTTTCCATTTCCTTACTAATTTTATATCACAATATGTCCAATCCGATAAACGAATATACCATCTCTGCCAGTTTTATTAGATAGCACAACTTAAGACTACTATAAAATTACACTTTTCTAAAATGTAGATTAATAATGACATTACATGAGCTACATCTTCATTTTGGAGAAACTGAAAATCTAAACTGGATTTTTAAACCTGGTTTTCTCGTGTGTTAATATTTGGATGTGAATGGGACCATAATCCCATGCTTGGCGACTCGTACATTACCTTTGTGTCATTCAAATTACCTTCATTCAGTCAGAATAGAAACAGACTGGAAATTCAAAACCTTTTGGGATGGAGGCTGTACTGATTTCAGTCGCTTTGACTTTTAATTAATACGCTTGGATTAGCTAGTGCCTAAATCGACAGGCACAATTTAAGTTAAACCAAGCAGAGTTGTTTGAGGAACCAATATTCTGTTAGAAAAAATATTGTCCTTAGATTAATACCTGTGGGTGAATTGTGAAACAAGCCAAAAATATGTGCATTCTAATAACTGTTTTATTCTTAGTGACATCTAAACTGAATTATGCAGTAAATGCAAGGCACATTTTATTATTCATAAAAAAACGTAGAGGGCAACTTTTTTTGGAAGGACTTTTACTTCTTGTAAAGCCATTACATGTACTTCTCTATCATAAGTGTAACTTACTGCAATAACAGATAAAATTTAAAAAGCGTTTCTACAAGTGGCGGTGGTTCTCCAGTTTAAATTTTATTGATAATTCAGTAAAGGTTTGTGCGAATGAAAAAGCAGGATAATCTTTGGCCGTATTCACTCAAAGCCTTCTTAGACCTGGGTTGATCCTTCACTGCGCCGAGTCACCCACTGTACAAATTGTATACCTTTACTGAGTTTACACTAGTAACCAGAATTGCGGAAACGGCTAGCATTTTTGGCATTATGCTTTAAAAATTACTACAGGATATTGGCGGTAATGTTTCTTTGGACAATTAAATAAGTAACTGGAGCAATAGCTGAGTAAAGTTCTGCAATCTCAACAAATTTCTTGTATCTCCCCAATTTTGGCCACTAGTGTATAAGCGTATACCCCATACATACCCCAAAGCTGTTTGCAGCCTACACCTTACTGTCCCACCGTTATGTATGTCTACATGTTTATTAATAGCCCTTTAATTTCCATTTCTAGCTTTTTTTCTTCATTCTACTTGTTGCTTGTTTTGCATTTTTGTCTTGATTTTGTTTAATTACGTCGTGCCACCTCCTGCACCAAAACAAATCCCTTGGTGAACGAAAGGCTGAATGGGATCCAGCCTGCCGCGCTCCCTGCGTAACAGCGGCTGCACGCTGCAGGGATGTGGCCAGTGTGGCCTTTGGCAGCATGTGCCACGGCTGTGAGGTGTGAAATGGGTACAGCGTGGTCTGGCGAGGTGCAGCGGCCGTGCGGCCCCACCTGAGCTCTGCCCCCCTCTGTGTCACAGGTGGTTCCATAGAAACATCTCTGGCCTGGATGCTGAGACCTTGCTGAAGGCCAGGGGAGTCCACGGTAGCTTCCTGGCCAGGCCCAGCAAGAAGAACCAGGGAGACTTCTCCCTTTCGGTCAGGTCAGCACCGACGTCCCCTGCCCCGTTCCCCAAACATGTGCCTTGTCCTCCCTTGAGGAACGTGAGCCATGTCTCTTATGATCTTGGGGCCTTTATTGCCCAGGCTTTAAAAACGTGCATTTCTCTGTGACATGGGTGCTTAGGAGGGGGTGCTGGACATGTGGTGACATAGGTGTCCTCCTTTCCACAGGGTGGGCGACATGGTGACCCACATCCGTATCCAGAACACGGGTGACTACTACGACTTGTACGGGGGAGAAAAGTTCGCCACGTTGTCTGAGCTGGTGGAGTACTACACTACAGAGCACGGTGTGCTGCAGGACAAGGACGGTACCCTCATCGAGCTCAAGTATCCACTGAACAGCTCCGAGCCCACCACAGAGAGGTCAGCTGTCACATGCATTACATACATCTCGCGCATATCTATCCCGATGCTACAGCCGCTCTGCCGTTTAAAAAAGAAAAAAAAAAAAAACTACAAATACATTCAGGTTTACCACAGACTACCACAGAGAGCATATATGTTATTAAACTTATAATACATAATACAGGTTTTCTTAAACGTAATGGGCTTATTTCAAAGCAATAACCACCGTGTCTGTATAAATCAACGGAGAGTCTGAAAGATGGCCGTCATGTAATCTGTGACGAGTATGGACCAATTCTATCTCTGGGGTTTTCGCCATGGGTCGGGCTTCTCGGCAGGTGATCGAATGGCTGCTCGCAGAAGTCAATCACTGCCTGTGCTGCCGGAATGACAGGGATGTGCCGGGTGAATAGGTAGCCTCCTGCAAGCACTAACGCGTATGTCTAACCCAAAACTTCTCAATAGCCTGGATAGAAAGACGCAGAAGGCTGTGTTTATCTGACACATACTTTTGGATCGACTGGAATGTGGTCCCGAGTGAGCCCAAGTGTCAAGCCACGCGAAATTAGTTTAGCATTAACTTTAACAATTGCTAGCATACCTGGCTTTAATCAACATCTAATATAATATTGAATAAAGAAATGAAGGATGGGGCTTTCCAGTATTGACATGCTATGTGCCAGTACAGGACAGAGTGCACCAGTGCCCCCCCCCCATTACCCCTTTCAGTTGCACTAACTTCCCTTTCTCAGTGCGGTTGGAAACTTCAGTTTTGACACTCTTGAACGCAATGACCAGATCCTGTCTGTCTTCCTCTCCACAACCCCCCCTCTCTCTTCTTCAGTTTTCCTCATCTATCAGACATAAAGTGCCTGAAATGGCTTTTATGGGACTGAAATATGGTGTGGGGTGTTGCATTTTGAAAGAGAGAAAAGACCAGTAGCAGACATGCATAAAAACCTGTGCATTGTAATCATACAGTGATACAACAATGATGCAACAGCTGCAAATAAGGACAGTAAAATAATAATAATAATAAATGGAATAGACAAATGTAACTTCTTATAATGGGGAGGAGATGGTAAACTTCAAAGCATCATGCAGCTAGGACAGCAGTTTCTCTCTAGGTACTTTTACATGTGAAGGTGATTAATCGTAATTGTTGACGCACGACAGTACGCAACAACGAAATGTGTCCTCTGCATATAACCCAGGTGACATCGTGACACAGCAGGGGACAGCTATGTGAGCGCCCAGGGAGCAGTGCTTCGGGACGTTACCTTGCTCAGGGCACCTCAGCGGTTCTTGAACCGGCAATCTTTCGACTATACGGTTGCGTCCCTAACCACTACACCACCTGCCTACCTTTAAATGCCTTTACGGTATGTGGTGTAAAATGTGACATATATTTTGGCCTTTAAAGAGTCAACAAAGAGATTTGTTTGAAAGCAAATCTAGCTGGAACCTCTGCTGCCGATGAGAAAAGAGCGGGAAATGCTTTTCAGTCATTATTGTGAGGCGTCTATAAAGTTCCCTTTCCAGGGAGCGGCAACCTGTCCATACACGGTCAAACGGCAAAATGTTTCTACTGAGGGGAAAAACGATGTATGCCATGTTTTTAAATACCATAGCCGTGGTAAAAAAATGCATTTTGATCAAAATGTCCGTCAAAAGCTCAGTCGTCGTTGCAGCAATCTGTTTTTTTTTTGTGGGCCTGGTCATACACGGAGTATTTTAAAGCAAACTTGGAAATACTATGTTGTTAAGCTAAGTTAAAGTTAAGACAGGTGAAGAAATATTGAAGATGCTGGTCTCGAGTATTCTTTGTCAACAAGGAGATGTAAGAACATTCATGTGTGTTTTGTTAATAGCGCAGGGCTATATTAGGCTGTGGAGCCTCTCACGTAATTAACTTTTTTGTAGTACATAAAGTCACAACATGTCTTCCAAAATTAACGTGAGGTCATCCTTCACCGAGCGCTCCGTTAATCACTAAAAATACAGCAGGGCTCTGTGCACTGGCCGCCTGTCCGGACGGATCGCCCGCGGATATTTCAGGAACATGCCTGAAATTTATGAGTCTGTTTAGTTGGTAAAACTCTCAATTTCACAAAAAAAGTAATTTATTGTATCGTCGGTTTGTGCAAGGCTTTTTTTTTTGGTGGAAATCGAGTTAATACAGATACAGTTTTAGAATATATTCATAAGATATATAAAAATGCACTTTCAAATTTTAAATGAAATTTGCAAGAGTTTCTAAATAAAAGAGAGGGTAGTTTAAATGCCACAAATGCATGTAAATGAGAATTATTATAGTACTGTCAAAGTCATTAATGTCATTAAGCCTTTACTGGATTAAGAAAAACAATAATGCACGAGCAACGGTCAATAGTTCATGGAAAGCTACAAAATACTGTGGAGTCCAAGCGATGGGGTGTGTAAAAAGAGGTGCTGGGGGGGAGGTCTCGAGCTATAAATACTTGTCTTGAGTCAAGAAATCCCGTCATCAGAATTTTCCGACCGCAGCACAGGAAGCCCAGATGAAGAAATAGAGAAGTGAGCCTAAATTTAAACGACAAACACGCGCCGCGCGTGAACACCGTGCGAGCCGTAGACAGCTAGCGGGCCGGCGGCGGTGGCGGCTCGTGCCCGAGCGCGCGCGCAACCGTGCATAAACAGACTACGCAGCACCTTTGCGTGCTAATTCACGACTGGACTGTTTGTCCACAAGGTTTTGTGCTTGTAGTTAAAGGGATGACAGATTGAGCTGTGTGGCTGCAATATATGATTTGCATGCCGGCAAAAACGAATAGGCTTTGAATTTCATTAATATGACATAGTACCCTAAGTTAACATACATATGTATATGTATCACAAGGCAATGAAGAATCATAAACCATAAGGAATTAAGAAACTTGGGGAGAGCCATAGACTAAGAAGCCCAAAAGTTTATTTGATGTTGGAGCTGTTTTTTCTATAATACTCTTATGCCTTGCTGAAAATTATACTTCTGAACAGTGGATTATGATTTTAGCTTGTAGTTGTTTCCTTTCATTTGTTTCAATGTGTGTGTAACTACGTGTTGAAAAGGCCAGTTTGTACATCCTTTAAGGAAGTTATTGTTCTTGTTGCTTCCATCATTTTCCGTCCTCCTCAGAGCACCGGCACGCTGGCTTATACCTATGAGCTGCCTTCTTCCTCAGATGGTACCATGGGCACCTCTCGGGCTCCAGCGCAGAAAAGCTGCTTGTGGAGCGCAAAGAGGCGGGTACCTTCCTGGTGCGGGAGTCGCTCTCTAAGCCCGGAGACTACGTGGTGTCTGCCTTGACCGACGACATGGGGCCCAACGGGGACCGGAGGGTCTCCCACATCAAGATCTTGTGCCAGGTGGGTAGTAAGGACATGCCGGTCGATAGCGAAATATCTATTTTTGCAAGCTGAAGGTTTCATTTTGAGAATCAATTCTAATGTTAAGACGTCAATTTTTTTTTTCTACCTGGTAATTCTATAGTATTGTTGAGAGCAGGACATGAAGTCGAACCCGAAAAAAGTGGTATTGTCCCTCCAACCAAGGGTTCAACAGACCCCGCAGCAGACACAAGAAGTTTCCTAACAGGATGGGGGGGAAGTTCGATTGCATTAAGGCTTATTATGCATTATGTGGTCTTTATAATTTTACCTAAATCCCTTTTTGCTGACAATGAGGAAAGCAATTTGACTTTTAGAATATTATGCAAAGGTCGGTTCCCAGAAAAGGAATAGAAAAAAGCAGCACTATTCATGTCATAATTTGGCTTTCATTTCTGCTTTTTCTCTATAAAAATAATGCAACCCTATATAAAAAACATTTGGGCTCATCCATCCATCCATCTTCTGTAACTGCTTGTCCCATACAAAAACAGTTGGAACAGCAGTGCCGCCCACATCTCTGTGATTTTAAGTAGCTCTGGCTTCTATAATATATTTAGGCTAGGAAATTAACACATTACCTTAATTTAAAACTCATAATGTGTTATTTCTTTGATCATGTTAATGCATGCAGTATTTTCCTTGCCCAAATGGGAGAATGGTATGTGTGTAGATTTTAATACAGCCCTATAATATTCCTTTAGAGTTTAGGTTATGACGTTGCCCAGAATCCAATAAATCAGTGTTATAAACAGAACATTCACGCGGAAGCTGATGCTACCCAATTTATTTTGTTTTAAAAAATTGCCAGATATAAGCGAATGTCAAATAAAAAATATTGTAATTGACATTATTTGTTGGGGTGGTGCAGTGGTTTACATTGTCATCTCATACCATTGGGACCTGGGTTCAATCCTCCACCATAGCTCCATGTATATGGAGTTTACATGTTCTTCGTGTGTCCTTCCCGTACACTGGGTCCCCCCCAAGTCCAAAAACATATGCTGAGGCTCATTGGTGTAACCAGATTGCCAGTGTAAGTGAATGGTGTGTGAGTGTGCCTGTAGCCTCTGGGATAGGCTCCAGAGACCCCGAATAGGACAAGCTGTTTCAGAAAATGGATGGCAGTATTTGTTTTATTTTATTGAAGGCTTATACTTTAAAATCTAATGGTGATTAGTATTTTATGTTAAGTGCGCCTCAGTAGTTGCTTCTGTTTTTAGAGCCGCTTGCCAAGTAGATTTCAGATCGATCACACAGTTGATATTAAATACTTTCTATCCGCCTGCTGAATACATTATATGTACATGTGATATATGCCCAGTGCTTAATTTGTAAATTCTGAGGTATCAGAGCTCCTAAAGACCATGATGATGTCATGCACACAACCAGTCTTTAACTTTGATAATGTAATATTTATTGCTTAAATGAATATAGCATAACAATGCAATATTTTCCATGGACAAGTCAGACTTTTCATCTGCACTTCTCTTGCTCCTTTTAGCCACCCTTTTCATTAGCATTAGCATCCACAAACGCTGCTCCTCTCCTCACTCTCTGCTTATTGTCATTAGCATTAGCATCCACACACAATGCTCCTCTCCTCATTCTGTGCTTGTTCTCATTAGCATTAGCATCCACAAACGCTGTTCCTCTTCTCACTGTCTGTTGGTTCTCATTAGCATTAGCATCCACAAACGCTGTTCCGCTCCTCGCTGTCTGTAAGTTCTCATTAGCATCCACAAACGCTGTTCCGCTCCTCGCTGTCTGTTAGTTCTCATTAGCATTAGCATCCACAAACGCTGTTCCGCTCCTTGCTGTCTCTGCTTGTTGTCATTAGCATTAGCACCAACAAACGCTGCTCCTCTCCTCTCTCTCTCTGCTTGTTGTCATTAGCATTAGCATCCACAAACGCTGTTCCTCTCCTCATTGTCTCTGCTTGTTTTCATTAGCATTTGAGCTAGGCAATTCATGACTCGCCCTGCTGAATAACTCTCATCCGTTAAATAACTCATGAGTCACGAATCTGAGGCCTCCATTAACCCAAATCCATCAAGTCCTAACTACACCATGACTAAACTATAAACCCCATCACGTACATATGGCTTATAATAATTTTAAACTCATTACTAGATCAGTACAGCCATAGTAGCAAGTATAGCTGCTAAAATTTCATACGCACCTGGATCGCACACAGCCATGAGTGACTCCGCCGGATCTGGCTCTGAACCACGCACCCGGATCAGTTTTTAGTGAGTGACTCCGAGGGAGCCGAATCCTAAAAAGGAACCGAATATTACAGCTCTAATTAGCATTAGCATCCATAAACGCTGCTCCTTGCGGTCTCTGCTTGTTCTCATTAGCATTAGCATCCCCAAACGCTGCTCCTCTCTGTCTCTGCTTGTTCTCATTAGCATTAGCATCCCCAAACGCTGCTCCTCTCTGTCTCTGCTTGTTCTCATTAGCATTAGCATCCCCAAACGCTGCTCCTCTCCTCGCTGTCTCTCCTTGTTGTCATTAGCATTAGCACCCCCAAACGCTGCTCCTCTGTCTCTGCTTGTTCTCATTAGCATTAGCACCCCCAAACGCTGCTCCTCGCTGTCTCTGCTTGTTATTAGCATTAGCACCCACAAACACTGCTCCTCTCGGTCTCTGCTTGTTCTCATTAGCATTAGTACCCCCAAACGCTGCTCCTCGCTGTCTCTGCTTGTTCTCATTAGCATTAGCATCCCCAAACGCTGCTCCTCGCTGTCTCTGCTTGTTGTCATTAGCATTAGCATCCCCAAACGCTGCTCCTTTTCTCGCTGTCTCTGCTTGTTGTCATTAGCATTAGCATCCCCAAACGCTGCTCTTCTCCTCGCTGTCTCTGCTTGTTCTCATTAGCATTAGCATCCACAAACGCTGCTCTCCTCACTGTCTCTGCTTGTCTTTCCGTCACGTTTTCTGGTTCATTTCTGTTCTGCTTGGGTTCCGATGCTTATGTTACTTTGCTAGAAAAATTCAATAACCATTACTGTCTTTTTGACATTTAAAAAAATATTTTGTTTAAAATACCTACTGTATAGTATAAAATGAATTTGTATTTGCCCGTGCATAGTGTGATTTTTGTTTTCACTTTCAAATGAAGAATCAGATAAGTGAAACCTAGAAACATATCATCATACAACACAACCACTTTTATAAATAGGGCTGCACATAACTGGTATGCAAGTACGCATTTACCTTTAAGAGCTGTATGTGCAGCAATCGATTGTTGTGACCGCGTAAGAGCGTACTTATTCTATAAATATACATTTCTCTTGTTCAATTTCCATTTATTCCAAAGTTTAACTTAAGTTAATTTTAAGCTTAATTATAATGGCTGTAGCATTTAAGGTAGCATGGTGCACTGTTTACTGAGCAAGAGGTACTGGAGCTGTGAATTGTTCAGTAGTTTTGTCATTTTTTTAATGATAACATAAACCTGATTACCCCACAGGCAAGGCCAACAGTTTGGACAATGAGTCTGCCTTCAAACTAATTTTAAAAGTTTGCAAAAATGAATGTCACAATAACAAGTTTGACATATATTGTCATATAGCCTACTCCCTTATAATCCTTGTACTAATTTGGGAGTTCAGTGTAAGTTA